>OV656763.1:22597838-22599641 GCA_927399505.1 Luperina testacea | reverse complement strand
GCACGAAGCAGGACCGAGAGAGCATGTGGGACGGCATCTACAGGGTACTAAGGAAGACAGCCAGAAGACAGGACGACGCGCTCCTGAGGAACACCGCGGGTGAGACGCTCAGCCCAGAGCAGTCGGCGGATCTTCTGGCAAAGACCTTCTACCCCGATGACTCAACGGATGCCGAACAACCATACCACACGGCTCTGAGGAGGCTAGCGGAGGAGGAAAACCCCCAAGGACTGTCCGCTGATGATCCATCTTTCACGGCCGCGGAGCTGGAAATGGTTCTCCAAAACCAGAATCCGAAAAAAGCCCCCGGCCCCGACGGATTGACAGCGGACATCTGCACGGCGGCAATAAACTGCGATAGGGAGGTGTTCTTGGCGATAGCAAACAGGTGCCTGTCGCTGTCACACTTCCCGAAGCAGTGGAAGGTCGCCCACGTGTGCATTCTCCGCAAGCCAGGAAAGGACGACTATACCAACCCAAAGTCGTACAGGCCAATAGGCCTGCTCTCGGTCCTGGGGAAAATCGTTGAGAAACTCCTTGTAGGCAGACTCCAGTGGCACCTCCTCCCGACTCTAAACACAAATCAGTACGGTTTCATGCCGCAGCGCGGTACCGAGGACGCCCTCTATGCCCTAATGGGACACATACGTGCCGAAATCAAAGCAAAAAAAATCGTGCTTTTGATATCATTGGACATAGAGGGGGCCTTCGATAACGCGTGGTGGCCAGCTCTCAAAAGACAGTTGGTAGTTAAGAACTGCCCCACCAACATCTACGCTCTCGTCACCTCATACCTGGAAGACCGGAACATCAGGGTCAACTATGCCAGAGCGACTAGCGAGAAGGGCACCACGAAAGGATGCGTCCAGGGCTCAATTGCCCCAGGTATCAGACTGCGAGGCGTCGCCCTGTTTATGAATCAGGAGAGGGAAAGGTTGGGAATAAGCTTCTGCATAGGTTCAAGCCGAGCCAGAGCCCGGATACCCATCTCACCAGGCCTTGCCGCCCTGATCAACGGAAGTACCACCAAAGCGAGCATGAAAGGCAGCAAGTATGCTGCACTGCCTCAAGTGGTAGTAGCCTCTCACCGATGCCGTCTAGTGCGAATTAAAGGAAAGACGATCGCATTACTCGAGTGGGGAGAGGAAACTCCATTTGCCCAGGCAAGCTCGCTACTCCAAAAGATCAGGGAGGCAGCAGACTACCTGGCAGTAACAGCCCGTACCATCAGCATCGACGCGATGGTGGTCGAAAGAGAGAGAGGAGACGTCGTCGATCGCTTCGGCTGTTTAAAGGCCTCAGAAAAACACGAGGTGGTCGTCTATGAGGACAGGGGGGAAACCTTGAGTTTCCTAAAGTCCCCCGGACGGCCAACAGCCATCGCGACGACCCCCACAACAGGACCGACCACAATAAGCGGATCAGAGAGGGCCCAGGCAAAGGCAGCGGCCGAAAAAGCGGCAAAGGAGCAGAGCGCAAAAACCAGCCCAGAGGACCGGGCGCGGTCGAGGAGTAGCCTCAAAGCCATTGGCACTTTCCTCGGCGCACTGCTCCCAAACACCAGCCGCGTATCGGACCCAACCCGCAAACTGGAGACAGCGGTAACAAATTTCTTTAAAACTACACCAAAAACACCAACACCCCAGAAGCCCAAACCAACCAGAGCCGACAAAGGGCAAGTCAGCCCGCCGACCCTCGCAGTGACTTCGGGCACCACGGACCATGTTAAGAGCGCATTCCTTGAGTACGTAGCAATTGTGAGAGCGACCAGAGAGGTCAATCTCGCGACATGCAAGAAGATCC
>OV656763.1:22242838-22592838 GCA_927399505.1 Luperina testacea | reverse complement strand
AACCTAACCTAACCTAACCTAACCTAACCTAACCTAACCTAACCTAACCTAACCTAACCTAACCTAACCTAACCTAACCTAACCTAACCTAACCTAACCCAGTCTGGCTTCAACCGCCGCCCCGAACGCCACGAAAGAACCGCGCTCCGTAAGATAAAAACGGTAAAAATAGTAAAAAGTGCTCAGTTATACAAGTGTTATACATCAAAACGTGCGTAATCGCAAGCCGGTCACGGATGTGAAAACAGTTTTCTGAAAAGTGAAAAACAGTGCAAGTTATCACGAAAAAAGTGCATTTTCTGGAACTTTTGATATTCAAAGTTAAATAACTCGGGATCTAAAGCGACGACCTAGACTTTTTAAAAGGCTATCAGGTTCGCCTTAGCAAGACCTTAAATCCGGGAAAAAGTCCCGAATTTTTCCGCGCAGGCGCACGGAAATATAAGAAAATTCCCGTTTTCCAGACGACGAAGTCCCGATCCAGGGCTTGCAAGACATCCCTGACCACTTCTCGAGGAAGAGCACGTGAAAAGGACCCTGGAGGTATTTTCAAATCTTAATTTTCCTCAAGGAATACCCAGTTATTCACAATACAAAGTTGATTTGCGGACGTGAAACTGCGTTCAGTTTCTTCTGAACACAAAAATTCAAAATCTTCAGTGACGACCTACCCTGAAAATCGCAGGGAAGATAGCTAGGACTTCAACAAGCCCGGATAAGGAAAAATAAAAATTTTTTGGACATTAATTCTAGGACTTTTGATGTGAATTATGCAAGACAGAAAAATTTCCGCCCGCAGATAATTTGTTATTGTTGGCAATAGAAATAAGGAAAAAATTACCAAATCCAGGTTTTTTGGTGTTTTTTATTATTGGAGTAGCAGCCCTTAGCTATTAGTGTGATAGTGGTGAAATTTATTTGGAAAAATTGTACTTAGTTTGCCAGTTATAGCCTCTCCCAGATCGGGGTAATCTCCCCGATTCCTACTTGTTTACAAGTGGAATGGTGGAGGCTATAACTTCCAAACGGAAAGTCGTAGAGGGTTAAAAACAAAAAACTAATAGTTTTCTCCATAGGGGCTACCCATAGAACTTTGTCCCATCCCTCTGTGACTTTCCCGAAAAATTGTCGGGGTAAATTTACGTAGTTATAAGGATTCTCCCCACATTCGTCTTTTTCCCTACTAATTACCCACTTGTTTAATCTTAAAAAATTTTAAATTATAATAGAATACTTAAATATTTGCACATAATCAATCCTACTAAATTTGCGTACTTGCATAAATTTGATAAAAAATTTTTTAGAAAATTTTTCACCACTCGGGAATCGAACCCGAGACTCCTAGTGAATTAAAACGCTGTTATCTCGGAAACGGAGCCAGTTAGCCTATCTTAACACCAGCCAGCATACCTATACGTATAGTATACTGCAACATTTTATTAACCCCCTTTCGAACCCCCCCCCCCCTTTTTTTTTATTTTATTTTAAATTTCTTTAAATTATAAATCTAAGTATAAGTAAGTCTAAGTATTTATTATAATCCCATAAAGAAATCCCGTCACTCTGACTGGTACCCGCCCGCCGTTTTCCTTCCCCGTAAAATTCATCCCCTATTATCTCGGAAACGGCTGGGAATATCAAAATTTTGACAAAAATTTCCCCCCCCGTTACCCCCTCCCAACTCGTACCTATATTTATATAAGCCCCCTAGACCCCAACTTTTTTGACCCCCGCCTCTGACCCCAAATATCATAATACCCATATATATATATATATTCCCTAATATCTCGCGAACGGTTGGGAATATCGAAATTTGGACAAAATTTTCCCCCCCCATCACCCCCTCCCAACTCGTACCCATATTAATATAAGCCCCCTAGACCCCCACTTTTTTGACCCCAAATATTGAAATACCTATATTTATATATTAGAATTTACATAGCCCCCCTTTATATAACTTAAAACCTCGGGGCCCCCTCTTTTGTGACCACCGCTGACCCCCGAGACCCCCAAAAAATTTTATAATTTATTATTTATTTATTTATTTATTCTGGCATCCCTTGGCTCTCGCGGTACGGAAGGAGCATACACTAGGCTCACTACAAGGAGAGAGCGTCTCTGACTGGAGTCTCTGGGAACATAAAAGGCTCTCTAGAGAAATAGGTACGGGCGGTTATTCTCAGTACAGCCAGATTAGTTTAAGTAGTTTAAGTGTTGAATAGTTTTAAGGACGACTAAATTCTTTTATGTAACAATTTTGTTTGTGACTTTTTCTTGACTTTTGGAACTTTTATTGTTTCGGCATTGGACACGTTCATAGAACGAAACCCAAAAAGATTTTTACGATCTTTTATATATACATTGACATTTGTCATACAATCTACACTTGACAACTTTCCCCGTTCACATCGCTGTGCCCTATACACACAAGCCACATACACAAAACACTAAACACACGGAACCTAACTAGCAGAAAATGCTCCACACCCCAGTGAAAGGGAAAAGGCCGGGAGCTGGCGCCAGTAAGCCGCGAGAGTCCACGTCACCCGACCACCCGGGAAATGAGGGACCCTCAGGACCGCGCGAAGCGCCGAAGGGGATATCCCTGAAGTTCGGCAGCAAAGTCGCTGTCCGAGGAACCCTAGCGGAAACAGCCGAGATACCACCGTCAACGTCGGCCGGGACCTCGCGTACTGTCGCTCACGCCACCACTCCCAGCCCCGCGGGCCCATCTGGACAGGCGCTGGACGCCGCCAGAACTTTTATCCGCAGACCGGAACGGAAGCGAAGATCTATAGATAATATGGAGACTTATAAAAAGCAGACGGACTTTTATGCAGTATCATCAAATGACAAACTTCTCCAGGAGGTCATGAAGACGTTCGAGGATATCCCATCCCGAATCAGCGAGTACCCTCAAATGAGGAGAGACATCAAGGCCTTCCTGGAGACACAGTCAGATAAATGTCTACGAATACTGTTCGAGCTGAGTAGACGAGTAAAGGGCATGGAAACAGCGCCAAAAACAGTTCCGTCCGCAAAGAAGAACACTATGCCCTCATCAGCCGATCTGTCGGATGGAGTTCTGGAAAGGCTCGAGAAAATGGAGACCAACATGAGCACGAGGATAAGTGACCTTGAAGAAAAAGTCTCTAAAGGCCTTCATGACGTGATCAACCTCATCGACGATAGCGGAGCCGACGTCGTCGACAAGGTGATCGATAAGATCCTCGAGGTCAGCGACAAAACAGACACAGCGATAGTGGACATAGGCCACACGACGCAAGGAGTGAAGGCCATTGCTAAGGCTGCCGCTGTCCTCGAGGAGAAGGTCGATCGCGTTGTCGACGAGGTGGCCGCTGGGACTGAGGGAATAAAGAAGGCTTTAAGGGAAGTGGCCTGCGAGCCAAAAGCGGACCCGCCGTCATATGCCAACGTTGCGGCAGCCAAACCCGGGCATCGACCGGCACTTCACTCGATGGCGGTCACTCTTGAAGGCAGTCAGGAGACTGCTGACGAGGTGCTCGCCAGGGTGAAGGAGGCGGTCGATGCCAGGGGAACTGGCCTGAAAATAAATAAAGTCCGCAAGGCAAAAAACCAGACGGTCATATTGGGATGCGACTCGGAAGCGGAGCTAAAAAGAGTGAGAGAAAGGATTGAGAGCCGAGGCGGAGGCCTAAGAGTGGAACCCATGAAGAACAAGAATCCACTCGTTGTCCTAAAGGACGTCTTTTTGGACAGCGGGGACGACGATGTGGTAAAGGCGCTCCACTCCCAAAATGAAAATATTTTTAGGGATTTAGAGGAAGAAGAAAAGGAAATAGATGTCAAATATAAAAAGAGGACAAGAAATCCTAAAACGGCGCACGTCGTTCTTCAGGTCAGACCCAAGGTGTGGCAAAGGATGACGGAGGCTGGGGCTCTTTACCTCGACCTTCAAAGGGTCAGGGTGGAGGACCAGTCGCCGCTCATCCAGTGTACGAAATGTTTAGCATTTGGACACGGCCGGAAATTTTGTGTTGAGAGTGTGGACAGGTGCAGCCACTGCGGAGGACCTCATCTCCGTGAGAAATGCGTTGAATTTGTTGCGGGTGATGAGCCGCGGTGCTGCAACTGCTCGCACTCAAAGCTTCAAAGGACTGACCACAACGCTTTCAGCCAGGAGTGTCCGGTCCGCAAAAAATGGGACTACCTGGCTCGGACGACGACTGCATACGCCTAAACTAATCCTTGCGGCACACGTAACACACACAACACACACAGACACACACGCAACACTCACAGGAACACACCAAGGCAGCAACACAAATTGGGAGTACATAACAAAAACAAATAGACACATGGAAACCAAAGAACACAAACAAACACAGATATACAAAATATATAGTAAATATATACGAATATATCAAACACACACGCCCCTAACGCCCCCTGTCAAAGTTGAGAATAAAATAAATCCCCAGATAAGAATTGGCAATAAATATGTATAACATATGTCTATATATATATTATTGACGTAAATTTCAAGTACATAAATAAAAGTGACATTGCGAAGGAAAAATCACACAAGCCCTTAGGACTGATTAAACTGAGTAGTTTTTAAAAAATGTAGTCCAAATAGCTGTTAACTAAGTATGCATTGTATTAGAAAATGTAAAGATAAGATAAAAACATTGTGTTAAAAATTATATATAAGTAAAATAGTAAGATTAACTATGTGTTATATTTAAATATGAAGAACCAGTATATCATAAGTTTTATTTTGTTGTTAAAATAAATAAAAATTAGCATTAGAAATATAGTTAGCTAAGTAATACATTTAAGAAAACAAGCATGTCAATGTTAATAAAGAAAGTTGTATACCTAAATACCCTAAAAACCCTAAATAAAGATAAACAAAAGATAGAGTAGATAGAATAGCGGGAGTTAAGAGTGTAAAGGAAGTATGAAAGAAAGATACAGTATGAAGAATGAAAGTGCGAGAGGAATAAATGCGAGAACTGGAATGAATGAGAAAACTAGATAGATAAGGTCCCGTTGTGCCCATGAACGGGGAAAAGCCAAAAAAAAAAAAAAAAAAAAAAAAAAAAAAAAAAAAAAAACCTAACCTAACCTAACCTAACCTAACCTAACCTAACCTAACCTAACCTAACCTAACCTAACCTAACCTAACCTAACCTAACCTAACCTAACCTAACCTAACCTAACCTAACCTAACCTAACCTAACCTAACCTAACCTAACCTAACCTAACCTAACCTAACCTAACCTAACCTAACCTAACCTAACCTAACCTAACCTAACCTAACCTAACCTAACCTAACCTAACCTAACCTAACCTAACCTAACCTAACCTAACCTAACCTAACCTAACCTAACCTAACCTAACCTAACCTAACCTAACCTAACCTAACCTAACCTAACCTAACCTAACCTAACCTAACCTAACCTAACCTAACCTAACCTAACCTAACCTAACCTAACCTAACCTAACCTAACCTAACCTAACCTAACCTAACCTAACCTAACCTAACCTAACCTAACCTAACCTAACCTAACCTAACCTAACCTAACCTAACCTAACCTAACCTAACCTAACCTAACCTAACCTAACCTAACCTAACCTAACCTAACCTAACCTAACCTAACCTAACCTAACCTAACCTAACCTAACCTAACCTAACCTAACCTAACCTAACCTAACCTAACCTAACCTAACCTAACCTAACCTAACCTAACCTAACCTAACCTAACCTAACCTAACCTAACCTAACCTAACCTAACCTAACCTAACCTAACCTAACCTAACCTAACCTAACCTAACCTAACCTAACCTAACCTAACCTAACCTAACCTAACCTAACCTAACCTAACCTAACCTAACCTAACCTAACCTAACCTAACCTAACCTAACCTAACCTAACCTAACCTAACCTAACCTAACCTAACCCAGTCTGGCTCCAACCATCGCCGCGAACGCCACGTTTTTGTACGGCTCCCGACTAAAAAATTCAGAAAAGTGGTAAAAAGTGATCGGATTGTAACAAATTTGGTGTCAGTGAGTGTGTAAAAGTGAAGGCTATAAGCCCCAATAAAGTGCAAAACCTGTACGGCAGTGCTTCCACTTCAAGACCTGAAAAACCTCAAATTTTTGAGGTTAAACCTACAAGAAAAAACTTTAATTGAGAACGCTGCTCGAACGAGATCGACGACCCTGCCTTTTTATTTTAGAAAGGGGTGGGGATCACCACTGCACACCATCTAGACTACTAAGAACCTCCGAAATCCTGAAGTTCCAGCTTGTAAGCGGAAAAAAGGAAAAACCACGTGGCCTGAAAAACCAGAAGGAGCGGAGCTAGACACCTGAAACTTTGTTGCTGACATCTTCACCTATCGTTAAGACGGTAACTGCAAAAATTTTTATTTTAATCGCCACACCTGATTTTATAGAGCAGTTAGAAGTTGGAAAATTTGGACCAGTTTATCTTTGGCCCGAATAAAAATTTTGAAAATCTACAACTGCAGCCTGTTGCGCGCTCATCAGTACAGTAGAGATTTTAAGTTTTAGATTTTTAGCTTTATTAGTTTTTTAATTATAGTGTAAATTGATGAAAAACCATAAATTGTTAAAATTTTTGACTTGGTTCTTGGTTTCTAAAATTTTTAAGTATCGTGTATTGTAGCCCTATATTTAAGATAAATTTAGCATATTTTTTCATAATTTTATGACAGATAGTTCCAGAGATATCGATTTTTTAAGGTTTTTTGACTATAATTCTTAATTAAATAGTAAATTCCAAATTTTAACGCCAGGATAGGGTCTAACACACCCATCCTGACCTCCTCAAGCCCAAACACGGGCCCCGTTGCTCCCAATTTGACGTTTTTGGCAAATTTGCGCCATCTTGGTTTTTAGGTTATTAATTTCAATTAAGTATATCTCGGGAACCGTTGGTCCATTTAATACCGGATTTTCGCAAAGGCTGGTAGCGCACCGCAAACTTTAGGCTAAGACCATTTTCAGGCCATTTCAGGCCAAAAATTTTTTCGTCGCTGAAACTGCTTTCAGGTCATACCTGGAAAGACGCCGAGCTGTGGGTCCAAAACCCCGTCCTTCTGTGACGTAAGGTTCCGGAGATACGGACGTTTAAGTACGAATTTTGACAGTTCGGCGGCCATCTTGTTCAACTTCAAACCACTGTAACTCCTAAACCAGTGGCCGTGGGAAGTAGCGGTTTTTGAAGTCATAGTCGGGAACTCGCTGCCCTACTTACCCCGCGATTTCAGGTGGTTTGGAGCTGAAAATTTTTGGGATCCTGAAAGTAGTTTCAGCGGACAGCGGAGCTCAGGACGAGTTGGGAGAGCCCAAACTCGGGGGGTCTGCGGCTTTCCTGAGGGAAGTTATCTGTGGTCAAAGATTGGCTTTGACAGCACCGCGGCCATTTTGTAAAACCTTTGAACGGCCATAACTTCCCAACGGAGAGTCGTAGAGGGTCGGGGTTTTCGCTGGACGTATCAGTAGGGCTTAGACTATAAGGACAGGACTTTTTCAGGCGTTTTCAGGAGTCTGAATATTTTCAACCTGAAAACCGGCCCAGTGGATTGGTCTTGCCGAGCCAAACTCGGAAAGCCCAAGCACGGGGGTTTTTGGACCGGTGGTTCCGGAGATATCCTATTGTAACCACTCTTGGTTTTTATCTTGGTAAAAAACCAAAAATTTCAAGTTAGGATATCTCCGAAACCCCTTGGCGTAACCATACCGAGTTTGGGTTCATTTGGGGGGGCTCGGTGAGGGCTATCCGCTGGACTATACAAAACGACTCTACGTAGAGTCTAACTAAGAGTCATTATAATTTATCTGTTTTTCTTTATTAAATTGACATTCCACAACTTTTTTGTTGTGTGCACTGGATAACTCTTGACTCTACGTAGAGAAAAAAGTCAATTTTAAATTTTTAAATATTTTTTCATTTTCATTTTTATCTTATTTTTATATTTTTATTTTATATTTTATTTTATAAGGTGGCACGAAGGCTTTATTGAGCCTGACGCAAATTTGTTTTCTCTTTACGACTTCTTTTGACACCTCGGTCCTAATTCCTTTTTATTTTTATTATTTTAATTTATAATTAGACTGCGCACATTTTTTACACTGTGCGCAGACTACGACTGGACAGTCGTATTCACACCTACATATTTTACACTCATCACTGACGCATTCCTCTGACCATGATGATGCCTAGAACACCGGCAAAACCCACGGACGAAACGGTGAAGCAAAAATCTCCCCCTCGGACACAGACGCTCTCGTCCAAAACATCTTCACCAGGGACTCAAACACTCACGTCCAATGTCAGAAAAAGCATCGAGAATTTGGAAGCCGCGGCGTCAGCATCTCACCACCTGACTCCAGCCACTGGCAAGACAGAAGCTCAAATTTCACCGAGACAGGTACTGCCCACCCGACTGACTCGACTAGCGGAAGCTAGACAGAATGTAGTTAAGGCCAAAACAAATATAAATAGTTCACGGAACTTAAAGGCGGACCTGAAAGCAAACGCGCTCGACGCTGTGGACAGACTATTCCAAATTATAAAAGAAGCAGATGCCGACATCAAAAAGCTCCAAAAGACCGGTGAAGCAGGTGTATCGTTAAAGACCTCGATAATACCAAAGGAGATAGCCGGAAAAGAGGCCCCCGAGGCCAACGGCCATATCATCAGACGATTGGAAGAACAGAACCGGCTGCTCATCGAAAACGGCAGAAAGATGGATGACCTTAAACAAAAAATGGAAGAACAACACCAACAGTTGATGGTCACAAAAACGTATGCCGAGATAACGGCGGGCCGAACCACCGAGTACACACCTCCGCAAAAAGCACTGCACTCGGTCATTGTCTCGTCCCAGGACGAGAATGACACTGGTGAAAACGTCCTAACAAAAATAAGAGAGGCAGTGAACGCGAAGGATGGGTGGGTCAGGGTGGAGAGGACCCGCAAAGGTAAAGACAGAAAGGTCATCATGAGCTGTCACACGGACGAAGACAGACAGAAGGTGAGACAGAGACTCGAAAACTCCGGGAAAAGCCTGGTCGTGGAAGAAGTTAAGAACCGAGACCCACTCCTGAAGCTCGCTGACGTTCTGACAGTAAATTCTGATGAGGACGTCATCCGGGCCTTCAGAAACCAAAACCGGGGCATCTTCCACGACCTGAAGGAGAATGAGGATAGACTTGAGATCAAGTATAAAAGGAAAGCACGAAATCCGCACACTAACCACATTGTCCTGAGCGTATCCCCAGTCATCTGGAAAAGAGCGACCGACGCTGGAGCGGTCTATATCGACCTCCAACGGGTCCGGGTGTGGGACCAGTCACCACTGGTCCAATGCTCGAAATGCCTTGGTTATGGCCATAGCAAGAGGTTCTGCGAAGCACCAGTTGACCTGTGTAGCCACTGCGGAGGACCGCACCTTAGGGCGCAATGCACAGAATGGCTTGCGGGGGGCGAACCCTCCTGCAGAAACTGCACAGCGGCCAATCTTGATCGTAACGATCATAATGCCTTCAGCCAAGATTGCCCCATACGCAGGAAACGAGATGCCATAGCCCGCATGTCGGTCGCGTACTGCTAAGGGCGCCCAGGAGAACAACGGCATCCCAGACCCCTACAAAATAGTACAGGCCAACCTCCAACGAAAAAGACTGTCGACCAACGAACTTCTGATCGAAGCGGACAAGCGCGGGGTCGCCATTGCTCTCCTCCAAGAACCATACGTCGGCGGGGCTAGAGTAATGAGGAGTCATAGAGGCGTTCGGGTTTTCCAGAGCACTGACATAGGAGAAGGGACTGTCAAGGCCGCAATAGCGGTCTTTGACAAAGACCTCGTCGTCGAACAGTACCCGAAACTCACCACGAACAACATCGTCGTGGTGGGGATCCGAACCAGTGCCTGGAAAATCACACTAGTCTCCTTTTACTTTGAGCCAGACCAGCCAATCGGACCATACCTCGAGCACCTCAAACGTGTGGTGGATGAGGTGGGTCCGGGGAGATTGGTTCTTGGAGGAGATGCAAACGCAAAGAGTACTTGGTGGGGAAGCCTGTCCATAGATCACAGAGGCGAAGAAGTATCCGGAGTCCTCGAAGAGCTAGACCTGAACATACTGAACAGAGGGGAAATTCCGACCTTCGACACAACCAGAGGGGGGACAAGATACTGTAGTCACGTCGACATAACAGTATGTTCGACAGATATCTTGGACCTAGTGGACGACTGGAGGGTAGACGAGGGCCTCACGAGCTCGGACCACAACGGCATTGTTTTCAAAATTAAATTAAAAAGATCAAAAGGCATCCAAATTAACCGGACCACTAGGATTTTTAATACAAAAAAAGCGAATTGGACCGAGTTTCGTGAGAAACTCGGCCAATTACTGCAAGCAAACAAATTAAACAAAATGGAAATAGATAAATTTAATACGGCAATAAAACTAAATTCAACAACAAATCTTTACACTAATATAATAAAAGACGCATGCACTTCAACAATGCCTATAAAGAAGACAAATGAAGTTTTCACATTGCCGTGGTGGTCCGAGAAACTCGAGAGGATGAAAAAAGAGGCCACTACCTTTAAACGCAGAGTCCGGTGTGCTGCACCAGTCCGTAGAGCGAAGGTCGTTGAAGAGTACCTGAAAAAGAAAGTTCAGTATGAGACGGAAGCAGCCAAGGACGAAACCGCGAGCTGGAAGGACTTCTGCTCACGACAGGACAGAGAAGGGGTCTGGGAGGGAATTTACCGGGTAATAGGAAGGACCAGGGGAAGAGGTGAGGATCAGCCACTGGCGAGGGATGGGCAGGTTCTAGACGCAAAAGGCTCGGTAGAACTGTTGGCGAGAACCTTTTATCCGGAGGACCACGAAGGTAGCGACAGCACCTGCCACAGTCTTACCAGAGAAAAGGCCGAGATCGTAAATGCTAGAGGACATGATGAACCATGTGAGCCCTCATTCACGATGGCTGAACTGATGGCAGCGTGCGGGTCCTTTAATGTCAAAAAAGCGCCAGGAGCCGACGGATTTACAGCAGATATCTGTTGCCAAGCCATTAGAGCTGCCCCGGAGGTAGCCCTGGCTATCCTGAATGGCTGCTTGAGGACCCACCTCTTCCCTGAAATTTGGAAAGAGGCAACGGTGATTATCCTGAAAAAGCCTGGAAAAACCGACTACAGCTCCCCAAAGGCGTACAGACCCATCGGCCTATTACCTATTCTCGGAAAAATATATGAGAAGATGTTGGTGGCCCGCCTCAAGTTTCATCTGATCCCAAGGATGAGTACTCGCCAGTACGGATTCATGCCCCAGAGGAGCACCGAAGACTCCCTCTATGCCCTAATGCAACATATACGCGGTAAGCTGAAACTAAAGAAAATAATAGTTCTAATATCATTAGACATAGAGGGAGCCTTCGACAGCGCTTGGTGGCCAGCCATAAGGGTCCGTCTGGCTGAGGAACAGTGTCCAATTGGCTTGAGGAGGGTCATCGACAGCTATCTTGAAAACCGAAGGGTCAGGGTTAGGTACGCAGGTGAAGAGCACTGCAAGGCCACAAGTAAGGGTTGTGTCCAGGGTTCCATCGCCGGACCGATATTCTGGAACTTGTTGCTGGACCCACTTCTCAAGAGCCTAGAAGCTAGGGATGACTACTGCCAGGCATTTGCGGACGATGTTGTGCTGGTTTTCGATGGTGACACAGCGTTGGAGATCGAGAGACGTGCCAATGCCGCTCTCGAACATGTGCAGGCGTGGGGTTTTCAAAACAAGCTTAAATTCGCCCCTCAGAAGACCAACGCTATGGTCATGACGCGCAAATTAAAATACGACACCCCACGCCTGAGCATGGGCGGGATCGGCATTGCCATGTCAAACGAGATCAAAATCCTGGGTGTCACCATCGACAAACAGTTGACCTTCAACGCGCACGTCGCAAATGTCTGCAGAAAAGCTATTGGCATCCACAAGCAGCTCACAAAGGCAGCAAAGACCAGCTGGGGGCTAAACCCCGAGGTCATCAAGATAATATATGTGGCTACCGTTGAACCAGTGATCCTGTACGCCGCCAGCGTATGGGCTCCGGCCGTCGACAAGCTGGGTATCAGAAAACAGTTGGGAGCAGTACAACGTGGAATTGCGCAAAAACTGTGCAAAGGGTACCGGACGGTCTCCTTGAACTCCGCGCTGGTGCTGGCTGGGATATTACCTCTCGACTTGCGAATCCGCGAAGCGGCATCGTTATACGAAGCCAGACGAGGGGTGCCCCAGCCAGCACTTGGTGACAGAGAGGTCGAACAGACCGCCTCGGCAATGGAGGCCCCACACCCCGCAGAGCGCGCCGAGCTGGAGCTTGTTAGCCTGACTAATCAAGAGCAATTAGATAATGCCCGGAGCGAACTTGAAGTTCGCATCTTTACGGACGGGAGTAGGATCGGGGGCAAGGTTGGGGCTGCGTTATCACTATGGAGTGGTGACGCCGAGATCAAAACCCGCAAGCTTGCTCTCCCTCACTACTCCACCGTTTATCAGGCCGAGCTTTTGGCAATTTGCGTTGCAACTAGGGAGATTTTGAAGCACAGTGCGCAATCGTTTGGAATCTTCAGCGACTCCATGGCGGCCCTCCAAACTATACAAAATTACAACCGCCACCACCCCCTGGCAGTGGAGACAAGGGCCAATCTTAGGTCCCTGTCGATCCAAAACAAGGCTGTTACCCTGTTTTGGATCAAAGCCCACGCGGGGTTGGAAGGTAATGAGAGGGCCGATGAATTAGCCAAGAGAGCCGCTGAAGGTTCCAAACGAAAGCCTGACTACGACCTGTGTCCGGTTTCATACGTCAAGCGGTGCATTCGTGAGGCAACGCTTGAGGTGTGGAACCGGAGATACAGCTCCGGAGAAACAGCTTCCGTCACCAAATTGTTTTTCCCGGACGCGGTGGCGGCGTACAGGATAATCAGGAAAATAAAAATCAATGGCATAATTACGCAAATTATGACGGGGCACGGTGGGTTCTCGGAATACCTGAACCGCTTCAAGCGCAAGGAGAGCCCATCGTGCATCTGCGATCCTGAAAAGGATGAGACGGTGCCACATATATTATTCAGCTGCCCCGTCTTTGACAGAGAAAGACTTGAGGCCGAGTATATGCTCGACACCAAACTCGACAGTGAAAATATGTGGCTGATAATGCAAAGTAAAAAGAGAAAACTGTTTTTAGAATTTTGCGTAAAGATATGTGAAAAAGTTATAAAGAGAAACAAAACTGCATAAGCAAAAATGTTTGCATAATATTGTAAAAATATTAGAGTCAAGCATTGAGAATAGAAGTTAAAAAATAGCCAAATACTATAAAGACCTACTAGTAAATAATGTTATTGTTGCCCATATGGAATTTAGAGCGTAAGTAACCGCAAGAAATGGTACCTATGTAAGATAGAGAAGTAAGCCAAGAAAATAGAATAGTATTAAGGAATATGTAATAATATAGTTTAGTGGATAAGTGTAAAATAAAAATAGTGTTAAGAAACAATTATGTAATTAAGAAAGAATAGTTTTAAAAGATAGCTGTAAAAGTAAAAAACAAACATGTAAAAGAAATAAGAACCACCGACTTGTGTCCCTGTTTTATACCCTAATAAACCCGAAACCCAAAATAAAGATATAATATAACAAGAATAGAGTAGACATAGTTTAGACCGGAATCCCACCGGGAAATTGCCTGAAAGAGAAGTAAGAAAGAAAGATCAAGTATGCGGAATAAAAGTGCGAGAAGAATAATTGATAGAACTGGAATGGAAGAGTAGTCATAGATAAAATAGGCTCTGATTTATGTCAGAGGAAGTAGCATAAAAAAAAAAAAAAAAAAAAAAAAAAAAAAAAAAAAAAAAAAAAAAAAAAAAAAAAAAAAAAAACCTAACCTAACCTAACCTAACCTAACCTAACCTAACCTAACCTAACCTAACCTAACCTAACCTAACCTAACCTAACCTAACCTAACCTAACCTAACCTAACCTAACCTAACCTAACCTAACCTAACCTAACCTAACCTAACCTAACCTAACCTAACCTAACCTAACCTAACCTAACCTAACCTAACCTAACCTAACCTAACCTAACCTAACCTAACCTAACCTAACCTAACCTAACCTAACCTAACCTAACCTAACCTAACCTAACCTAACCTAACCTAACCTAACCTAACCTAACCTAACCTAACCTAACCTAACCTAACCTAACCTAACCTAACCTAACCTAACCTAACCTAACCTAACCTAACCTAACCTAACCTAACCTAACCTAACCTAACCTAACCTAACCTAACCTAACCTAACCTAACCTAACCTAACCTAACCTAACCTAACCTAACCTAACCTAACCTAACCTAACCTAACCTAACCTAACCTAACCTAACCTAACCTAACCTAACCTAACCTAACCTAACCTAACCTAACCTAACCTAACCTAACCTAACCTAACCTAACCTAACCTAACCTAACCTAACCTAACCTAACCTAACCTAACCTAACCTAACCTAACCTAACCTAACCGCAAATACCTTGTTATCGTTGGTAAAACATAGCAGGAAAAATTGTAAAATCTTAGTTTTTATTTATTTTTTAATACTAGAATAGTAGCCTTCAGCTAATAGCGTTATAATTGTGTAATCACTTTAGAAAAATACTAATTATTTTGGCCGCTATAGCGTCTCCCAGATCGGGGAAATCTCCCCGAATTCAACTTGTTTACGAGTTGAAGGGTACACGCTATAACTTCCAGACGGGAAGTCGTAGGGGGAAAATAACAAAAAACTACTAGTTTTCTCCTAAAGGGCTACCCATAGAACTTTATTCCATCCCTCTGCGACTTTTCCGAAAAAATTTCGGGGTAAATTTACGTAGTTTTTAAGGATTCTCCCCACTTTTGTTTTTTCCCCACAATTTACCCACATAATTGACTGTGATTTCTGATTTATTGTTTTATTGTATTTTAACTTATTATACCTCCAAATAGTAGCCTAAATTTTTATGGACCAACTTAATGTTAACTGTTAAATGAAAAATTTTTTAAATAAAAAATTTTAAAAATATTTTGACACCAACCGGGACTCGAACCTGAGACCTGACTAACATTAAAAACGCTCGTATCTCGAGAACGGAGCGAATTAGTACGATTTAAACGCCACCTTAAATTTTCACAATCAATTTTGAACCTTATCCCTTAGCGATAAGGTTGACAATCTATATAAGAAGTTTGTATAGATATACTGGAGCACTTCCCTGACCATCCTCTCTCGAACCCCCTTTTTAGTTTAAATAAATTGTACTTATTTATTTATTTATTTATTACATATCCCCCCCCCCATCGGCCCCCCTCATACATCCTTCGCCAAATAACTCGGCTTTAATTATTCACACTCACACACACACACACACACACCCCCACACACTCTCACACTCTTACTCTTCACACTAACCCCCCCGTTACCCCACCCCGCCACCCGCCGCTCTCTTTAACCATAATTATTCATCTCTTCGCTCGCTTGGGCATATAACTCTTTAACCTAGGTCTAACTTTTTGCATCGCCTCCCATATCTTACCTCAAAATTAGCTTTCCCCCCCCCATTATCTCGAGAACGGCTGGGAATATCCAAATTTTGACCAAATTTTCCCCCCCCCTATTACCCCCCTCTCATCTAGAACATATATAGATATAAGACCCCTAGACCCCCTTTTTGACCCCCCCCATTATTGACCCAAAATTTACTAAATACTTAACTATCAAATACTAATTATACATAATATCCCCATAGAGTACTTGCAATAATTATATCTCCCTCTAAATATCTATTTATATTAACCCCCCAACTCTTTACGTTACCTCACCCCCCCGAGCCATAACTTCGGTACCCGTACTCACAGACTTACCGAGTTTGGGGTCTTCGAAATCAGCAGGAAAAGATCTCCATCTTGGCTCCGGAGGAATTACAGGAAAACGATTTCTCTTTTATTTATTTTATTTATTCTACTTATTTAACATAATAATATATTATTATATTTACTCCTCCAGTGCTGTGGTATATCTTGCGTTTACGGTGTGCGCAGTCCCGGTATAGTACCAATAAAAGATTTCTGTGGATATATTTATATTTTTAATAAAAACAGGACTATTGTAGCAAGTCTACATAGCTATTATTAAGACTCGGGCGGTTTCGTTTTTAAAACTTGCCCTTCACTTTTTACCTTCTTCTTTACATCTCATATTATTTTATTATATTACATTTTACTATTTACACAACAGACAACTTTCCCCGTTCACATCGCTGTGCCCTATACACACAAGCCACATACACGGAACACTACACAGAAAACCAAAACAATAAAATATGTTCGGGATCCACACCCCAGTGAAAAGGTCGGGAGCTGGCGCCAGCCGACAGGAGCCTACGCCGCCTGCCCACCTGGGAAAGGAGGGTCTTTCGGGAGCGTGCGATGCACCAAAGGGGTTATCCCTGACGTTCGGCAGAAAAGACGCTGTTCAAAGAACCTTAGCGGAAACAGCTGAAGCGCCACTGCCGACGTCGGCGGGGACCTCTGGCGCTGTCGCCCGAAACACCACTCCCAGCCCCGCGGGCCCGTCTGGACAGGCGCTGGACGCCGCCAGGACCTTCATCCGGAGACCAGAACGAAAGAGGAGATCCGTCGACAATATGGAGGCTTATAAGCAGCAGAAGGACACCTATGCTGCTTCAACAAACGACCAGCTTCTCCAGGAAGTTATGAAGACCTTCGAGGATATCCCATCCCGAATCAAAGATTACCCTCAGATGAGGAGAGACATCAAGGCCTTCCTGGAGAAGCAGTCGGACAAATGCCTACGGACCCTCTTTGAACTGAGCAAACGGATGAAGGCCCTGGAGACTGCGCCCGCCACAAAAACTGACGTCATGCCTCCATCACCCGAATTGTCGGGTAGAATATTAGAAAGGCTCGAGAAGGTGGAGATCAATATGAGCGTGAGGATAAGTGACCTTGAAGAGAAAATCACAAATAGCCTTCAAGATATGACCGACCACATGGCCGATAGCGGAGCCGACATCGTCGACAAGGTGATCGATAAGATCCTCGAGGTCAGCGACAAAGTAGACACAGCGTTGGCGGACATAGACCACACAACGAAAGAAGTGAAGGTCATTACCAATGCTGCCGCTGTCCTCGAGGGGAAAATCGACCGCGTTGCCGGCGAGGTGGCCGCTAGAACTGACGGACTAAAGGAGATAATAAGGACCTGTGAACCAAAAGCTGACCTGCCGACATACGCCAGCATTACGGCAGCCAAACCCGGGCATCGACCGGCACTTCACTCGATGGCGGTCACCTTTGAAGGCAGTCAGGAGACTGCTGACGAGGTGCTCGCCAGGGTGAAGGAGGCGGTCGATGCCAGGGGAACTGGCCTAAGAATAAATAAAGTCAGAAAGGCAAAAAACCAAACAGTAATACTGGGGTGCGATACAGAAGCGGAGCTCATGAGAGTGAGAGAAAGGATTGAGAGCCGAGGCGGTGGCCTAAGAGTAGCGCCCATGAAAAACAAGAATCCACTCGTCGTCCTAAAAGACGTCTTTTTGGACAGCGGGGACGACGACGTGGTAAAGGCGCTCCACTCTCAGAATGAAAATATATTTAGGGACCTGGAAGAAGAGGACAAAGAAATAGTGATTAAATACAAAAAGAGGACAAGGAACCCAAGAACAGCGCACGTCATTATACAGGTCAGACCCAGAGTATGGCAGAGGATGACGGAGGCTGGAGCCCTCTACCTTGACCTTCAAAGGGTCAGGGTAGAGGACCAGTCACCGCTCATCCAATGCACGAAATGCTTAGCATTTGGGCATGGCCGCAAATTTTGCACTGAGAGTGTGGACAGGTGCAGCCACTGCGGAGGACCTCATCTCCGTGAGAAATGTGTTGAATTTGTCGCGGGAGATGAGCCGCAGTGCTGCAACTGCTCGCACTCAAAGTTGCAAAGGACTGACCACAATGCGTTCAGCAGGGAGTGCCCGGTTCGCCAAAAATGGGACTACCTTGCTCGGGCAACAACTGCATATGCCTAAACTGCTCCTTGCGGCACACGTAACACACGCAACACACACAGACACACACGCAACACATACAGAAACACACCAAGACAGCAACACAAACTGGGAGTACATAACAAAGATAAACAGATGCATGGAAACCAAAAAACACCAACAAACAGATATATAAAACGTATAGTAAATATAATAAGTATATATCACGCATACACACGACCCAAACGCCCCCTGTAAAAGTTGAAGGTAGATAAAATCACAAGAATAAGAAACAACAATAAATATGTATAACATATGTATATATATATATTATTGAAACAAAATTCAAGTATATAAATAAAAGTAACAGAAAGAGGAAAAGTCACACAAGCCCCAAAGGACAGATGAAATTATGTAAGTTCAAAAATTTTGTCTGGAAACCAGTAATAAGTATAAACATTGTGCTAAATGTAAGATGAGTAAGATAGAAATAATATTGTATTATGAAATAGATATAAGTAAAATAGTATGAACACATTGTAAAATCACCAGAACCTATATTATAAGTTTTTTCTTTTGTTAGTAAAATATATAAAAATTAGAAATAGTAAGTTAAAACGTATTGTTTAAGCATATCAACTACTAGTACCTATATTATAAGTTTTTCTTGTTAATAAAAATATATAAAAATAGTATCTAGAAATTATATGTAGTTTGTTAAGAAATAGAGTTAAGATAATAATTATGTAAACATATGCCAATGTAAATAAAGAACTTGCATACTTATTAAAGACCCAAAATAAAGAGAAATAAAAATTAGAGTAGTCAGAATAGCGGGAGTCCCACCCGGCTAAGAATGAAAGGATGAATGATAGAAAGATACAGTATGAAGTATAAAAGTGCGAGAGGAATAAAAGCGAGAACTGGTATGAATGAGAAAAATAGTTTAACAAGGTCCCGTTGTGCCCATGAACGGGGAAAAGCACAAATAAAAAAAAAAAAAAAAAAAAAAAAAAAAAAAAAACCTAACCTAACCTAACCTAACCTAACCTAACCTAACCTAACCTAACCTAACCTAACCTAACCTAACCTAACCTAACCTAACCTAACCTAACCTAACCTAACCTAACCTAACCTAACCTAACCTAACCTAACCTAACCTAACCTAACCTAACCTAACCTAACCTAACCTAACCTAACCTAACCTAACCTAACCTAACCTAACCTAACCTAACCTAACCTAACCTAACCTAACCTAACCTAACCTAACCTAACCTAACCTAACCTAACCTAACCTAACCTAACCTAACCTAACCTAACCTAACCTAACCTAACCTAACCTAACCTAACCTAACCTAACCTAACCTAACCAACAAGTGCCAGGAACTCGGCCACTTTCCAACTCCTTGGAAAGAGGCAACGGTGGTGGTTCTGCGAAAGCCTGGCAAGGACGATTACACAAACCCAAAGTCCTACAGGCCCATTGGCCTGTTACCGGTCATGGGGAAGATTCTAGAGAAAATGATAGTCGGGAGATTAAAATGGCACCTGCTCCCGAGATTAAGCCCTCGACAATACGGCTTCATACCCCAGAGAAGCACCGAGGACTCCCTCTATGACATGATACAACATATAAACGGAAAAATCACTGATAAGAAACTGGTAACCGTAATATCATTGGACATAGAGGGAGCCTTCGATAGCGCCTGGTGGCCTGCAATCAGGATTAGACTTGCCGAAGAAGAGTGTCCGGTTAATCTCCGACGACTCATGGACAGCTACCTAAAGGACCGTAAGGTCCGAGTGAGGTACGCCGGAGAAGAGTACATAAAGGACACTCAAAAGGGATGTGTGCAGGGATCGATTAGTGGGCCGATTCTCTGGAATCTTCTCCTTGATCCACTCCTGAAGGGACTCGAGAGCCGGGGTGACTATTGCCAGGCTTTCGCGGATGACGTTGTGTTGGTGTTTGCAGCTGATACAGCGCTAGAGGTAGAGGGAAGGGCCAATGCCGCACTCGCATATGTTAAGGCGTGGGGTGACAGAAACAAATTGAAATTTGCGCCACACAAGACCCACGCAATGGTGCTCACCAAAAAGTTAAAATTTGATACCCCACGACTGAGCATGGGCGGGATCGGCATTGGTCTGTCTAGTGAGATGAAGATCCTGGGGCTCACCATTGACAATAAGTTGACGTTTAACAGCCACGTGGCTAACACATGTAAGAAGGTGTTAAACATTTATAAACAGCTTTCACGAGCCGCCAGGATCAGTTGGGGCCTCCACCCTGAAATAATCAGGATAATCTACATGGCCACGGTAGAGCCCATCGTTACCTATGCAGCCGGCGCCTGGGCTAAAGCAGCAAACAAGATCGGGATTATAAAGCAACTGAATGCAGTGCAGAGGGGCTTTGCGCAGAAGCTGTGTGGAGCGTATAGAACCGTCTCACTGAACTCGGCGCTGATGCTGGCTGGGTTACTGCCTCTCGATATCCGGATCCGGGAAGCGGCATCGTTGTATGAGGCTAAAAGGGGAGTACCCCAGCCAGCACTAGCAGACAGAGAGGTAGAGCGCAGACTGCCCTTCGCCGAAACCCAGCACCCGGCAAAACATATGCGCCTTGAGTTCGTAAGTCTGGTAGACCAGGAGAACTTGAACTCCCAAGTGCACCAAGCAGTCTCGATCTACACCGATGGCAGCAGGATTGAGGGTAAAGTCGGAGCAGCATTGTCTCTTTGGAGCAATGAAACCGAGACTAAAACCCTCAAACTTAAGCTACCATCGTACTGCACTGTCTACCAGGCAGAACTCCTGGCCATATGTCACGCCACAAAAATCATTCTGCGACGAGGCGAGGCTAGTTTCGCTATTCTCAGTGACTCACGCTCCGCCCTGGAAACGGTCGTAAACCCTTATTCCCTCCACCCCCTGGCAGTCGAAACTAGAGCCAACATTCAAGATAGCAGACTCCAGAACAAGGAAATTTCCTTGTTCTGGATTAAAGCACATGCAGGACTGGAGGGGAATGAGCGCGCGGACCAACTGGCAAAGGAGGCTGCACTGCATTCCAGGAAAAAACCCGACTACGACAGTTGCCCAATTTCATTCGTCAAGAGACACATTCGACTGCGGTCTCTTGACGAATGGAATGTGCGCTACCAAGCGGGACAGACGGCGGCTGTCACTAGAATGTTCTTCCCAGACGCAGTGGAGGGCTTCAAAACGGTGAGGAAAATCAAGCCGGCTGGCTTGACGACTCAGGTGATGACGGGGCACGGTGGGTTCTCAGAATACTTGCACCGGTTCAAGTGTAAGGGGGACCCATCGTGCATCTGTGAGCCGGGGGTCGCCGAATCGGTCCCACACCTGCTGTTCAGCTGTCCGGTCTACGCGAGGTTTAGATTCGAAACAGAACAGATACTTAATTGTTGCATAAAATCTGAAAACGTACATATGATAGTTGCAAACAAGCAATTAAGACAAAAGTTTATAGAATACTGTGTGCAAATAGCCAAGTCAGCAGTAAACAGAAATAGATAAATAAGTTATGTTTAATATATATTTGGAAAATTATGTATTTAAACATATAAATAAGTTAGCTGAAAATAAAAATTAGTTAAGTACAAAGTATTCACGGAATTAGGATAAGATTGTTAAATAAAAGTAATTAAATGGAATGCTAGATAAAATAAGTAATGCTGGCTGTAATATATTGTTTAGTATATACGATAGCATAAGATAAATAAGTAGATAATAAGGAACCAGTGAAACAATATTGTTTGGAAACTAGTAAATATAATATGTAGTGATATAAGGAACTCTTAGATAAGAAAAATAGTAATATACCTAAGCGATAGATTAAATAAAGAAATAAATAAATAAACCCCAGAAAAAAAAGGTCTCTGATCATGTCAGAGGTAACCCACGAAACAAAAAAAAAAAAAAAAAAAAAAAAAAAAAAAAAAAAAAAAAAAAACCTAACCTAACCTAACCTAACCTAACCTTTTTTTTTTTTTTTTTTTTTTTTTTTTGATCCGGGGTGGAAAATCCTCATGGATGTCCGCCGCCCTGGGGCGGGCGGCGGGGTCTGTCAGACTCTTACTGACTAAAAACCACCCCGGGTGTTCCATCTCACACCTACGCCGGGGGTCGCGGGAACGTACGATCCTTCCGCAACCCGCAACCCCCGGCTGGTGCCGGCCCGCCGTAGCGGGCCCCGTCTGGTCAGGGGGGGGAGTGAGGTGTTTGACTCCCCCCGTGACGTCTAAGAGGGGCGCGCGTGGAACACATCGCGCCGCCACCTCGGGTCCTGATGTGTGGGGGGCGACGGACGTCCCCGAGTCCGTCGCCCCTGGACCCGTTTAGGGGGGCCGGAAGAGGGCGTTGTCCGCCCTCCGCCGACGCCCGGTGCGCCTGCTGCGGGTAGGGTGAGTGGACGAGATCTCCCTCTCCCTTTCCGCAGCCTCCTTCTGCGAGACGACCGTTTCGCAGAAGGAAACCACCGCGTCCCAGGACTCCTCGCTGTCGACCATGGACTCGACCACGGCCGGCAGCGAGAGGTCACTGCCTACTTCTGAGATGAGGGCACGGCGCGGCTCCTCCCAAGCGGCACACTCTGCCAGCGTATGCCACGCCGTGTCCTCCCGGCAGTCGACGCAGTGGTGACACCGGGCGTCCGGCTCCCTGTTTATGCGACACAGGTACTTCCCGAAGCAACCGTGCCCCGAGAGCACCTGCGTCACCCGAAACGACAGGGAGCCGTGCCTCCTCTCGAGCCAGCGCTCGAGCACTGGCCGGACCGCCTCGATGGTACCGAGGCCGGCGGTAGGGCGCGAAAGCCTGTCCCGCCATTCCGCCACCAGGACCTCGCGAAGCTGAGACCGACGCAGCTCCATATGGCGCTGCGTCAGCCCCTCGCCCCGCGCCCGCGCTTCCTCGCGCCACCGGTACAGTGACGCGAGTACTTTCGCCTCCAGGTCCCAGGGCGGGGATCCGGCCAGTACACAAGCCGCCTCGTAGGAGATCGTGCGATACCCCCGGACGACTCTGACGGCCATAGCTCTCTGCGAACCTAACCTAACCTAACCTAACCTAACCTAACCTAACCTAACCTTTTTTTTTTTTTTTTTTTTTTTTTTTTTTTTTTTTTTTTTTTTTTTTTTTTTTTTTGTTCTCGGGGGGAAAATCCTCATGGACATCCTCCGCCCTGGGGAAGGCGGAGGGGCATGCCGGACTCTTACCGGCTAAAAACCACCCCGGTGTTCCCTTCCTGTACCTATTGTCGGGGGTACGGGTATCGCTTGCGCATTCGTCCGCGCCCCCGACAGGTATTGGCCCGCCAGATGTTCGTAGGCGGGCCCCGTCACCCTCTGCGGATGCCACCCAGTGGCCGCAGGAACTCCCACTAAGAGGCGCGCGCGGAACACTACGCCGCCGCCTCGAGGCCTGTTTCTGATCGGGCAACAGACGCCCCTAGTCTGTCGCCCGCAGGCCGCGCCCTATGGTGGCCGGAGATCGTCCGCCACCCTGCGACGCCCGGTGCGTCTGCTGCGGGCCGGAACCTAACCTAACCTTTTTTTTTTTTTTTTTTTTTTTTTTTTTTGTTCTCGGGGGGAAAATCCTCATGGACATCCTCCGCCCTGGGGAAGGCGGAGGGGCATGCCGGACTCTTACCGGCTAAAAACCACCCCGGTGTTCCCTTCCTGTACCTATTGTCGGGGGTACGGGTATCGCTTGCGCATTCGTCCGCGCCCCCGACAGGTATTGGCCCGCCAGATGTTCGTAGGCGGGCCCCGTCACCCTCTGCGGATGCCACCCAGTGGCCGCAGGAACTCCCACTAAGAGGCGCGCGCGGAACACTACGCCGCCGCCTCGAGGCCTGTTTCTGATCAGGCAACAGACGCCCCTAGTCTGTCGCCCGCAGGCCGCGCCCTATGGTGGCCGGAGATCGTCCGCCACCCTGCGACGCCCGGTGCGTCTGCTGCGGGCCGGGAGAGAGGTAACAGCTTCTCTCTCCCTTTCCGCCGCCTCCTTTAGCGACATTACGTCCTCACAAAAGGAGGCGACGGCCGTCCAGCCGCTCTCGCTCCCGACCATGTATGAAATAACGGCCGGAAGCGAGAGGTCGCCCGCAGCATCGACCGCCGCGACCAGGTCACGGCGCTGTACTGCCCAAGCTGGGCACTCCTCCAACGTGTGCAGCGCCGTGTCCTCGCGGCAGCTGTCACAATGGTGACATTCGGGCGTCGGCTCCCGGCCTATCCGACACAGGTACTTCCCGAAACACCCATGTCCGGTAAGCACCTGCGTCAGCCGGAAGCTGAGGGCGCCGTGGCGTCTCTCCAGCCACTCCTTCATCACGGGTCTTACCGCCGCTATCGCGGCGTGCCCTGCCGAGGGTCGCGCAAGTCGCTGCTCCCATTCCGCCACTAGGACCTGGCGGAGCTCTGCCCTGCGCGCCTCAACTTGTCGAGGCACCAGGCGCTCGCCCCGCCCAACTGCTTCCTCGCGCCATTTATAGAGCGACGCGAGGAGATCCGCCTCTAGGTCCCACGGCGGGGATCCGGCTAGGAGGCTCGCCGCCTCGAAGGAGATCGTACGGTATCCCCTTATCACCCTGACGGCCATCGCTCTTTGCGGCCTTCGTAGCAAGGCGATATTACGGGCCGTCAGGGCGTCCGCCCATACTGGCGCGGCGTAAAGCGCCATGGACCGTACGACCCCTGTGTAGAGCCTCCGGCAGGAGGTATTTGGACCCCCCAAGTTGGGCAGCAAGCGCGAGAGCGCTGAAGCGGCGCCCAACAAGCGGGGCGCGAGCCGCTGGAAGTGCGGCCCGAAGCTCCACCGACTGTCGAGGACGAGTCCTAAATACTTCATCGTCGACTCGACAGCTATGGAGACCCCTCCTACCACGATGTTTGAACCCGGAGGTGGCTTATTCCTCGGCCCATGAAAACAGAGGGCCTCGGATTTGTGCAAGGCCACCTCCAGGCCCAACCGCCGGATCCTACCCACGACATGCGCGACCCCGGCCGTCGCCAGTATGGCCGCCTGCCGGTACGTCTTCCCACGGGCTGTCACGAGCGTGTCGTCGGCGTAGCATGTCACGCCGACTCCGTGGAGAAGAGCACCGCGCAGAGCCCAGTCGTACCCTATGTTCCACAGGGGTGGCCCCAATACCGACCCCTGTGGAACACCGCACGTCATCTCTCGCCGACCCCATCCTTCACGACCCGGGTAAACTACCGATCTCTCCGATAAATAGGCCCCGATAATGCGGCGGAGGTAACCTGGCACCCCGTGATACCGGAGTGCCTCTCTGATGGTATTCCAAGGCAAGGTGTTGAATGCGTTGGCGATGTCGAGCGACACCGCCAAGACCACCTCGCCCCGGGCGACTGCCTCCTCCGCCAGGACCCTTACGCGCATGATTGCGTCCACTGTGGAGCGCCCCTGACGGAAACCAAATTGGTTGTCCGCCAGGTCCGGCCCCTCGTTGGTCATGTGCCGGACGAGGCGGTCGGCGATGATTCGCTCGAAGATCTTACACACCTCGTCCAGAAGCACAATGGGCCGGTAGGCAGACGGTGAATCTGCAGGGCGCCCCTCCTTCTTTAGCAGGACCAGCTTTCCGGTCTTCCACCGGCGTGGGAGCTGGCCCCGCTCCAAACATGCGCTTAAGAGTCCTTCTAGTCGGGGCCCGAGAGCCCTCAAGGCCAGGACCCATGCACGGCCTGGAATGCCGTCGAGCCCTGGGGCGGTGTTTTTTATGCGAGAAACCGCCACTCTCAACTCTACCCGGGTCACTTCGGGCACGTCGTCGTCGTCGTCTTCCGCGTTGGGCACATTCCAAGGCGGAACCATAGCCGGTGGCGTATGCTCTGGTCGTGAGGGAAACAAAGCATTTACCACGTCCTCCAATAACTGTGGCTGAAGACTCTGGGACAGTGGGGGGCCCACTGGCGCATCTTGCCCCTCACCATACGGTAGGGGCGTCCCCACGGATCTCGGTCCAGAGTCTCCAGCAGTTCTTCACGGGCCAATGACTTTGCCCTCACGATGGCTAATTGGAGAGCGCTCTTCGCCTCCCTGTAGCTCTGGTATAGTTCCGCCTCGATGGCCACCGCTGACGGAGAGCGGCGGCGTCTTCTTCGGCACCTGGCATACTGGCGTCTCCTCTCAACGCATTCAATGCGCAAGTGCGCAATTTGCTGCGACCACCAGTACACCTGGCGCCTGGATGGTACCGGCCGGACTCGGGGCATCGCAGCGTCGCAGATTTGCGACATGCTCTCCCGGAACCACTCCGCCTCCTCATCTATGTCAACAGGTCTGTCGGGAGCATCCAACCAGGCCTGCACGATAGAGGCCTCCAGGAGAGCCTCCCTGTCCAGCCGCTTCGTTGCCCAACGCGGACCGTCTCCAACGCCCACCGGGGCTGCTTGGACCGGCCCGACCGAGGTGTGGGTGGAGACACTGAATCGGATATATCTATGATCAGACAGCGTCTCCACGTCCTCCACTACGTGCCAGCCATGGACACGGCGCGCGAGAGCGGGGCTAGCGAACGTGAGGTCCACTATTGACCCGCCCCACTGTCGCACGCATGTCTGCACGCAACCCCGGTTCAGAAGAAGCAGGCCCTGCTCGACCGCCCACTCCTCCACCAACTCGCCCCGCACATCAGTTGTCGGGGAACACCATGCCGCAGACTTGGCATTGAAGTCCCCTAAAACGAGAACGGGACGAGGACGACTACGACTGACGACCGTGCCTAAATCAGAGATGATCACCTCGAGGTCAGCGAGAGATAGGCTGGGGGCGAAATACACCCCCGCGACCATAATATCGCCCCAAACTGCCGCAACATAGCCCCGCCCCCGGGTGACGGCTTCAAAGAGCGGGGTGTCCACGGCAGATCTCCTTACAAGCGCCACCGAGCCGCTAGTATCGCACACCAAGTCATCCCTGGGCGGCACAAAATACGGCTCGGCGACGACTGCCACATCGATGGACCACTGCGCCATGCTCTGGAGCAAGAGATCCTGAGCTCTGGCGCAGTGGTTTATGTTGCTTTGGAGGAGACATAGATGACCTGGGGCCATTATTGGGTATCCATTGTTGTCTCCTCCTCCCCAGTCCCCGGCGGATCTGCTGCCGCAACCGGTGGGTGAGCCGGTTGCGAGGAACCGGTTGCCTCCATCAATGTGTCCGTAGAAGCCGACGGATGAATCGGCTGTGTCTTGGCCCCGGAGTTCTTCTTTGTGGGCCTGGCGCAGGCCTTAGTCCCGGTCCGGTGATCGGCTGGCTTGCCGGATGCCGCACAGAGTACGCAGTGCGGCGCGGCTGTGCAAGAGCCAGCTTTGTGATCGGGTTGACCGCAGCGGAAGCACAGTCGGCTGCGGTCGACCCCCGCGGTGCACCGTACACCCACGTGTCCGGGCTCGAGACAACGATAGCACCGCAAGGGCTTGGGCGTCAAGAGCGTCACCTGCGCCGAGACCCATCCTACCAGCAGCCTTCTGCCCTCCTTAAGTTTGTTGGCCGCCGCTACGGGACAACTCACTTGCACTGTCCCGAGGCCAGAGACACCCCTACGGATTGTGCCCGCCTTGACTTGTTCTGGCGGGCAGTTGCCGGCCTTCGAGATGGCAGTGGCGACTTCCTCAGAGGTGACAGAGTCGTCCAGGCCCGAGATTCGCAAATCTGCACACTTAGTGGGCCTGGACACTCTGACGTCGTCAGTTCCGAGAGACGCCCTTAGCCTTTCGGCAAGGGCGTCTGCCTTGGGGGCACTTGTAGCCCCCGAAATCTCCAGAAGTCGGGCTCCGGTAGCCGTAGGCTTGCACCGGAGGCCCGTTATGCCGAGATCACTCAATGATATTTCGGCTTTTGCCTTTGCGAGGATCCCGGCATATGTCTGACCGCGCTCCTCCGCCCCCGGCTGCAGCGTCAGAACCACAGCCGTTGATCGTGGGGCACGGAGTCGCGCAGCCTGTGCTTGGGCCGCCGTCTTCGCCTTTTGGGCATTGCGCCTGGCCTTGCGGCGCGCCTTTTTATTGTTTTGCTTGGCGCCCGCAGTTGTCCATTCCGCCTCCTTCTGAGAAGAGGCGGATTTCGGGTCGCCCTGGCTTATGGATTGTGTTGGCGGCTCTGTAGAGTTAGCCGCTACACCCGACTGGTTGTTTTTCTTCTTCTTCTTCTTTTTTTTCTTTTTTTCCCCCTTCGCCCCGTCTTGAGACGAGCCTATGGGGGGTGTCTTGTCCGTTATAGCCGCAGCAGCCGCTTGTGCCTGTTGCTGTTGCTGCTGGGCACGAGGCGCTGCGGCTTTGGCCGCATAAGACGGCGCCGGTGCGCTGCGTTGGTCTGCAGCTAGGGGAGGGCGTAAGATCCTCCCCTCTATCACCGAGAATCGGGCGCTTAGGCTCGCCAGCTCCTGACGGACCAGGCGAACCAACTCCGACTCTGGTGGCGGCTGCTGCTGTGTCGGCTGCTGTGTCGGCTGTTGCTGTGGCTGCTGCTGCGGCTGTGGCAAGCCCAGCTCCTTCCGGAGGTGCTCGCGGCGGAAGGACGCCATCTCCGCCTTGAGCTCCTCGTACTCCTTGCGGAGTTCCGCCATTTGGGCCGCCAACTTAACATTTTGGGCCGTTAATAAAGCCGCCTCTTCGCTGGAGGTGCGGCTGAGTAGCACCTCGGCACTCTCCAGTATCGAGGCCGTAGCCTCTTTGAGTGCCTTCTGGCTTACGCCACTGAGGCCCTTCGATACCTTTTGGACCCTCTTGATGGCAGCCACGGCATCAACCAATCTTTGGTTGAGGTCGGAAGCAGGTAGGTCTTCCGCCTCGACGACCATGTCAGAGGCAACAGAAGACGACTCCGACAGGCGGGTGACCCTCCCTTCCGTCACCCTTTTTGTCAGAGCCGCAATCTGCCGCTCATCCTCCGCTTGTTTGTCGGCGTCGGCTGCAGCCTTCTTGGCAGCCGCAACCTCGCGCCTGGACAAGCCGATGCCAACGTACTTGCCCGTCGACACCGGCCTACCTCTCCCGCCTTTTTTGGCACCGACCTTGGCAGCCGATACCGAAGCATCACTCAGGGCCGAATCCGACCCCGAGTCCGCACCACTACGAGGGCGCTTGCTCGGGCGCTTTGAGTTGGAACTCGCTGCGCTTGCGACGGTCATCAGACTCGACGCAGAGTCCGAGTCCGAGAGCGCATCTCCTATCCTCTCCACGAGTACACGAAGTACTTTGTCTCCTTCAACGTCTTTTGTTGTGTTTTTTAAATTAGTTTTTTCCATTTTAGTCCCACGAGAATGGAAGCAATTATTGGGGTCCTTCGCGGGCAGTGGCTCCATACCCTTAAACGTAGCCCTATATACTGTTGGGGGCGGGAGGTACCAACAGGTGGGAGCGCTAACGACCGTTCGCCCAACGGCCATTCATCCCCTCGCCGCGCTCCCAAAACTTGGGATTGGGTGGTTTTTTATCTTAGAGGTGTCCTTCCTCTGGGCCAGGCGGTTAAGCCAAGCCCCCGGCGGCGGCATTAAACATGCCTCCGTCCGCTGTCCGGCCAACCCGACTCAGCGGACCCGCCGAAAGGTTTGCTCCTCGATGAACGAGGAGACAAACGAACGCCGCTTCGGTGCGCCTGCACCTCAGCGGCGGCGGCCGCGTTCTTGCCTGGTCGACGAGCGTCGACGGAGCAGGAGCGACCTCTCCCTGTGTCCCTCTTGGTAATGCCCCTCACCTGAACCTCAAAGCGAGATCCAGGATCGGGACACGCAAGCCCCACCACGACGACAACGTGGGGATCACTTCGGTGGGGAACCTAACCTAACCTTTTTTTTTTTTTTTTTTTTTTTTTGATCCGGGGTGGAAAATCCTCATGGATGTCCGCCGCCCTGGGGCGGGCGGCGGGGTCTGTCAGACTCTTACTGACTAAAAACCACCCCGGGTGTTCCATCTCACACCTACGCCGGGGGTCGCGGGAACGTACGATCCTTCCGCAACCCCCGGCTGGTGCCGGCCCGCCGCAGCGGGCCCCGTCTGGTCGGGGGGGGGAGTGAGGTGTTTGACTCCCCCCGCGACGTCTAAGAGGGGCGCGCGTGGAACACATCGCGCCGCCACCTCGGGTCCTGATGTGTGGGGGGCGACGGACGTCCCCGAGTCCGTCGCCCCTGGACCCGTTTAGGGGGGCCGGAAGAGGGCGTTGTCCGCCCTCCGCCGACGCCCGGTGCGCCTGCTGCGGGCAGGGTGAGTGGACGAGATCTCCCTCTCCCTTTCCGCAGCCTCCTTCTGCGAGACGACTGTTTCACAGAAGGAAACCACCGCGTCCCAGGACTCCTCGCTGTCGACCATGGACTCGACCACGGCCGGCAGCGAGAGGTCACTGCCTACTTCTGAGATGAGGGCACGGCGCGGCTCCTCCCAAGCGGCACACTCTGCCAGCGTATGCCACGCCGTGTCCTCCCGGCAGTCGACGCAGTGGTGACACCGGGCGTCCGGCTCCCTGTTTATGCGACACAGGTACTTCCCGAAGCAACCGTGCCCCGAGAGCACCTGCGTCACCCGAAACGACAGGGAGCCGTGCCTCCTCCCGAGCCAGCGCTCGAGCACTGGCCGGACCGCCTCGATGGTACCGAGGCCGGCGGTAGGGCGCGAAAGCCTGTCCCGCCATTCCGCCACCAGGACCTCGCGAAGCTGAGACCGACGCAGCTCCATATGGCGCTGCGTCAGCCCCTCGCCCCGCGCCCGCGCTTCCTCGCGCCACCGGTACAGTGACGCGAGTACTTTCGCCTCCAGGTCCCAGGGCGGGGATCCGGCCAGTACACAAGCCGCCTCGTAAACCTTTTTTTTTTTTTTTTTGAACCGGGGTGGAAAATCCTCATGGATGTCCGCCGCCCTGGGGCGGGCGGCGGGGTCTGTCAGACTCTTACTGACTAAAAACCACCCCGGGTGTTCCATCTCACACCTACGCCGGGAGTCGCGGGAACGTACGATCCTTCCGCAACCCCCGGCTGGTGCCGGCCCGCCACAGCGGGCCCCGTCTGGTCGGGGGGGGGAGTGAGGTGTTTGACTCCCCCCGCGACGTCTAAGAGGGGCGCGCGTGGAACACATCGCGCCGCCACCTCGGGTCCTGATGTGTGGGGGGCGACGGACGTCCCCGAGTCCGTCGCCCCTGGACCCGTTTAGGGGGGCCGGAAGAGGGCGTTGTCCGCCCTCCGCCGACGCCCGGTGCGCCTGCTGCGGGCAGGGTGAGTGGACGAGATCTCCCTCTCCCTTTCCGCAGCCTCCTTCTGCGAGACGACTGTTTCACAGAAGGAAACCACCGCGTCCCAGGACTCCTCGCTGTCGACCATGGACTCGACCACGGCCGGCAGCGAGAGGTCACTGCCTACTTCTGAGATGAGGGCACGGCGCGGCTCCTCCCAAGCGGCACACTCTGCCAGCGTATGCCACGCCGTGTCCTCCCGGCAGTCGACGCAGTGGTGACACCGGGCGTCCGGCTCCCTGTTTATGCGACACAGGTACTTCCCGAAGCAACCGTGCCCCGAGAGCACCTGCGTCACCCGAAACGACAGGGAGCCGTGCCTCCTCCCGAGCCAGCGCTCGAGCACTGGCCGGACCGCCTCGATGGTACCGAGGCCGGCGGTAGGGCGCGAAAGCCTGTCCCGCCATTCCGCCACCAGGACCTCGCGAAGCTGAGACCGACGCAGCTCCATATGGCGCTGCGTCAGCCCCTCGCCCCGCGCCCGCGCTTCCTCGCGCCACCGGTACAGTGACGCGAGTACTTTCGCCTCCAGGTCCCAGGGCGGGGATCCGGCCAGTACACAAGCCGCCTCGTAGGAGATCGTGCGATACCCCCGGACGACTCTGACGGCCATAGCTCTCTGCGGCTTTCGCAGGACTGCGATGCTACCGGCCGTCAGGTCAGTCGCCCAGATCGGGGCCCCATACAGGGCCATGGATCGCACGATCCCCACGTAGAGCCGCCTACAGGCGGCGCTCGGGCCCCCCAGATTGGGAAGCAGCGTTGACAGCGCCCCAGCAGCGCCCAACAACTTGGGCGCCAGCCGCCGGAAGTGGGGGCCGAAATCCCACCGGCTGTCGAGCACCAATCCCAGGTACTTCATGGTGGACTCGACAGCGATCCGAGCCCCCCCGACCACCATGTGTGATCCGGGCGGCGGCGCCCGCCGGGGGCCATGAAACACCATGGCCTCCGACTTGTTGAGGGCCACCTCCAGGCCCAGGCGACGTATGCGGCTCACCACCTGTGACACCGCAGCCGTCGCCAGCAACGCTGCCTCCCTGTGCGAGCTCCCCCGGGCAGTGACCAGCGTGTCGTCAGCATAACACGTAAGGTCCACGCCCGGTTGGAGCTCGCCCCTCAACACCCAGTCGTACCCGATGTTCCACAGGAGCGGGCCCAAGACCGAGCCCTGTGGAACACCGCACGACATGCGGTGCTGGTGTCCGCCATCACGTCCCACGTAGGTGACACACCTCTCCGACAGATAAGCCCCAACGACGTGGCGGAGGTAGGGAGGCACCCGATGGTACCGCAGTGCCTCCCGAATACAACTCCAGGGCAGGGTGTTGAAGGCGTTGGAGATGTCCAAGGACACCGCCAACATCACCCCGCCCCGGGCCACTGCTTCCTCCGCCAGGACTCTCACTCGCGACACAGCGTGAATGGTAGAGCGCCCGTGCCGAAAGCCGAACTGGCTGCCGTCCAGATCCGGCCCCTCTCCGCACAAGTGGCCGACGAGGCGGGCAGCGATTATCCGCTCGAACAGCTTACCCACCTCGTCTAGCAGCACTATGGGCCGGTACGCGGACGGCGAGTCCGCAGGGCGCCCCGCCTTCCTGAGCAGGACCAGACGACCAGATTTCCACAAAGTGGGAAACTGGCCCCGAACCTAACCTAACCTAACCTAACCTTTTTTTTTTTTTTTTTTTTTGAACCGGGGTGGAAAATCCTCATGGATGTCCGCCGCCCTGGGGCGGGCGGCGGGGTCTGTCAGACTCTTACTGACTAAAAACCACCCCGGGTGTTCCATCTCACACCTACGCCGGGGGTCGCGGGAACGTACGATCCTTCCGCAACCCCCGGCTGGTGCCGGCCCGCCGCAGCGGGCCCCGTCTGGTCGGGGGGGGGAGTGAGGTGTTTGACTCCCCCCGCGACGTCTAAGAGGGGCGCGCGTGGAACACATCGCGCCGCCACCTCGGGTCCTGATGTGTGGGGGGCGACGGACGTCCCCGAGTCCATCGCCCCTGGACCCGTTTAGGGGGGCCGGAAGAGGGCGTTGTCCGCCCTCCGCCGACGCCCGGTGCGCCTGCTGCGGGCAGGGTGAGTGGACGAGATCTCCCTCTCCCTTTCCGCAGCCTCCTTCTGCGAGACGACTGTTTCACAGAAGGAAACCACCGCGTCCCAGGACTCCTCGCTGTCGACCATGGACTCGACCACGGCCGGCAGCGAGAGGTCACTGCCTACTTCTGAGATGAGGGCACGGCGCGGCTCCTCCCAAGCGGCACACTCTGCCAGCGTATGCCACGCCGTGTCCTCCCGGCAGTCGACGCAGTGGTGACACCGGGCGTCCGGCTCCCTGTTTATGCGACACAGGTACTTCCCGAAGCAACCGTGCCCCGAGAGCACCTGCGTCACCCGAAACGACAGGGAGCCGTGCCTCCTCCCGAGCCAGCGCTCGAGCACTGGCCGGACCGCCTCGATGGTACCGAGGCCGGCGGTAGGGCGCGAAAGCCTGTCCCGCCATTCCGCCACCAGGACCTCGCGAAGCTGAGACCGACGCAGCTCCATATGGCGCTGCGTCAGCCCCTCGCCCCGCGCCCGCGCTTCCTCGCGCCACCGGTACAGTGACGCGAGTACTTTCGCCTCCAGGTCCCAGGGCGGGGATCCGGCCAGTACACAAGCCGCCTCGTAGGAGATCGTGCGATACCCCCGGACGACTCTGACGGCCATAGCTCTCTGCGGCTTTCGCAGGACTGCGATGCTACCGGCCGTCAGGTCAGTCGCCCAGATCGGGGCCCCATACAGGGCCATGGATCGCACGATCCCCACGTAGAGCCGCCTACAGGCGGCGCTCGGGCCCCCCAGATTGGGAAGCAACGTTGACAGCGCCCCAGCAGCGCCCAACAACTTGGGCGCCAGCCGCCGGAAGTGGGGGCCGAAATCCCACCGGCTGTCGAGCACCAATCCCAGGTACTTCATGGTGGACTCGACAGCGATCCGAGCCCCCCCGACCACCATGTGTGATCCGGGCGGCGGCGCCCGCCGGGGGCCATGAAACACCATGGCCTCCGACTTGTTGAGGGCCACCTCCAGGCCCAGGCGACGTATGCGGCTCACCACCTGTGACACCGCAGCCGTCGCCAGCAACGCTGCCTCCCTGTGCGAGCTCCCCCGGGCAGTGACCAGCGTGTCGTCAGCATAACACGTAAGGTCCACGCCCGGTTGGAGCTCGCCCCTCAACACCCAGTCGTACCCGATGTTCCACAGGAGCGGGCCCAAGACCGAGCCCTGTGGAACACCGCACGACATGCGGTGCTGGTGTCCGCCATCACGTCCCACGTAGGTGACACACCTCTCCGACAGATAAGCCCCAACGACGTGGCGGAGGTAGGGAGGCACCCGATGGTACCGCAGTGCCTCCCGAATACAACTCCAGGGCAGGGTGTTGAAGGCGTTGGAGATGTCCAAGGACACCGCCAACATCACCCCGCCCCGGGCCACTGCTTCCTCCGCCAGGACTCTCACTCGCGACACAGCGTGAATGGTAGAGCGCCCGTGCCGAAAGCCGAACTGGCTGCCGTCCAGATCCGGCCCCTCTCCGCACAAGTGGCCGACGAGGCGGGCAGCGATTATCCGCTCGAACAGCTTACCCACCTCGTCTAGCAGCACTATGGGCCGGTACGCGGACGGCGAGTCCGCAGGGCGCCCCGCCTTCCTGAGCAGGACCAGACGACCAGATTTCCACAAAGTGGGAAACTGGCCCCGCTCAAGGCACGCTGTGTAGAGTCCTCTGAGTTGGGGCTCAAGCTCCTTCAGAGCGAGGGCTAACACGCAGCCGTGGATCCCGTCGGGCCCCGGAGCCACGTTTTTGGCCCGGAGCCTCATCACGGCTGCCCCCATCTCTGCCTGTGTCACCTCTGGGACGCTGATGGCGTTCTCTTCGGTGGACTCTGCGGCCGTGGGCAATGCCATCGGCGGCGGAGTGTGCTCCGCTCTCGCCGGGAAGAGGGCTGCGACCACCTCCTCCAGCAGCTCGGGTTGGAGACTCTCCGTAAGCGGGGGCGCCGCGGCTCGAAGTTTCCCTCGAACCGCGCGATAAGGGCGCCCCCACGGATCCCCGTCTAGAGTCTCCAACATCTCCTCCCTGGCTCGCGACTTCGCCTCGCCGATGGCCAGCCACAGAGTCCTCTTCGCCGCGCGGTACACCTCATACAGCGCGGCTTCTTCGTCAGGGACCCGAAGACGTCTCCTCCGGTATCGGGTGTACTGGCGCCTGACCGCCACGCACGCGACGCGCAGCTGCGCGATCTCGGCGGTCCACCAGTACACCTGGCGCCTTGCTGACTGTGCGTGGACCCGGGGCATGGACGCGTCGCTGATTTGCGTCATCGCCCCGCGGAACCACAGCGCCTCCTGCTCGACGTCAACGGGTCCGTTCGTCGCCGACTCCCGGAACCAGGCCTGGACAATAGCGGCCTCCTCGAGAAGCTCCCTGTCGATGCGCTTACGCGCCCAGCGCGGACCGTCCGCACGCGGGGCCGGTAAACCGCGGCCGCCTGCGGTCTGGGCGGAGACGTCGAAACGGATGTACCGATGATCCGACAACGTCTCCACCTCCGCGGCGACACGCCAGTCGCGGACACGGCTCGCGACAGCGGGGCTAGCGAACGAGACGTCCACTATTGAACCGCCCCGCTGCCGCACGCACGTGTACTCCGTGCCCCGATTTAGGACGGTCAAGCCAGTCGTGACCGCCCACTCCTCCAGCACCTCGCCCCTGGCATCCGTCACCGGAGACCCCCACGCCGCAGATTTGGCGTTGAGATCCCCCAGCAACAGCACCGGGCGAGGGTGGAGTCGGCCCACGACGGCACCCAACTCGACAAGGAACCTCTCGAAGTCGGCGAGACTCTTGTTGGGCGAAAAATACGCCCCAACCGTGCCAATGCCGTCCACGAGGGCGGCCACCCAGCCGTGACCTCGGGACGGGTTGGCAAGAGCCCCGCCAATGATGGCCACCAAACCGTCCAGGTCTCCCACCCAGTTATCCCTGGGGGGGACAAAGTACGGTTCGGCGACCACAGCCACGCGAATCGACCACTCTGCCATGCTCTGGAGCAAGAGATCCTGAGCTCTGGCACAGTGGTTGATGTTGCCCTGGAGGAAATGGTACAGCGCCATTAGGCACAGTCCATCCCCTCCGCACCATTCCTAGGCCGGGAGTCGGCCGAAGGGAGACCAGGCTGAGGGGGGGGTAAAGAGCCCCCGGCAGCCTTGGCACCCCTTCTCTTCCCCTTTTGGGCAGGCCCGCCACAAGCCTTTCCGCCCGCTCTGTGCCCAGCGGGCCTCCCTGCAGCTGTACAGAGGCTGCAGTTTGGCTCCGCGGAGCACTGGGCCGCCTTGTGGCCGGCCTGACCGCAGCGATAGCACAGCTCGCTGCGGTCTACGCACGAGGTGCACCGTGCCCTGACATGCCCAATGTCAAGGCAACGGTAGCACCGCAAAGCCCTGGGTTGCAGCTGCCTCACCCTCGCCGCAACCCACCCCACCAACAGACGCCCAGCGTCGGCGACTTTGTTCGCCGCCGCCACCGGGCACCGCACCCAAATCGCGCCGAGCCCGGAGGCGTCGACGCGAATGTCCCCCGTCCGCACGTCCCCGGGCGGACATCCACCGGCCTTGGCGACGGCCGCCGCGACCTCAGCCGGAGTCGTCGAGTCGTCCAGGCCGTCGACGCGCAGTTCAGCGGTCTTCATCGGCCTGGACACCCGAACGTCCTCCGGGTTCAGGACCTCCCGCAGCTTGGCGGCCAGGACGTCCGCCTTTTCGCCGCTAGAGGCACCCGACACCTCCAGCAGTCGCGCCCCCGTAATCGCCGGCCTCATTCTGAGGCCGGACGGTATGCCCAGGTCGGGGAACGCGACCTTGGCTTTGGCCTCCATAAGGACCGCCTTATATGAGACGCCCCTTTCGACAGCTCCGGGCTGCAGCGTAATGACTACAGCCGCGGAGCGTGGGGCTCTGGCTCTAGGCGGTCCCTTTGCCTTGTTGGGTGTCGGTGCTCCAGCGGGTTCCGGTGGCGGCGGCGCCGTCTTCCTCTTCTTCTTACGGCGGCCCCTCTTGACGACCGTCGTCCAGGTCTCCATGGTGGACCCGGGCATTTTCATTTTAAATGGCGCGGGTTATAATAAACAGCTTTTAAAAATTTATTATTGTTTTAGGACTTTAAACTTTGAATTACTGTAAAAAAATATATAATTTATGTGATTTATGTAATAATTCCGTGCAGAAATAAGTATTTAATTTTCTAAAATTATTTTTCTAAAGTAGATCGGGCTAAAGATGTCTTGTTAGTAACAAAAATCAAACCGCGATAAAAATTAAACTGCTGGAAATGAAATGAGAAAAACGCTATTGATAAGTTTTGGTATATCGATTAATGAAATTAAACATTAATACTTGGTTATTAGATACGTATTTTTAATTAAAATTTCAACAATTTGGTCAGTATCGTAACATATTGTCCAAATGCAAGTTTTAATTTTCATGTAACTTATTTGATCGGTCAAGGAATGATAAAGTTGGAATATAATCTTAATTTAGTTTATTTTTCTTTATTTATAATATTCTAATAATATTATTCCGGATAATATTTTTAGTTTTTTTTTAATAAATAAGGCAAAAATATTTTGGGACAGTTACTAAATGGACATGTGACGTGACGAAACAGAATTATTAGGAATAGAACTCACTGTGAGGTTAAAATCATACAAAATGTTAGTTTTCTTATGAGAGTAGAAGTAGAGTAGAATATAATATATCTACCTAAATTAAACAAAAATGCATAGGTATTAAATATGTATTTTAATAAAACATTTTGTTAAAGTACTTTAAAATATTTATTTGGTACGTATCGAGTATCTTAATCATCGTTTAACAACTAATTAACTATAAACTAACAAACTATTAATCAATCAACATAACCACCACGGTATCTTAATTATTATAAAATTTTAATAAAATAAGAATAAAACTTAAACTTTCAATCAGTATAATTTCTAACTTACTTACTAAATATTTTTAATCAGTCAAAATTGCTCATCAGTTAAGGTGGAAGCGTCGCGTTGGTCGCGAAATTCAAATATTATTACCGTTTTAGCAATTTGCAAATTTCGTAAGTTTATTTTATGAGTTCTAAGCTTTACATGTCTGTTTCGTAACATTTTTTGTCCATCCTATAGTAACGGTTGCTAACAGGACGTGACGAATGTAGATCGTTTTAAAACTAAATTAAAATACTCAAACAATATTATCAGAAATCAATCAAATTCTACTTTTATGCTTTCAGCAGTGTTTGAGTTATGTACAGCTAAAAAAGAAATAAAGACAAACTTAATATTCACATAAAAAAACGTTACTAACCTCAATAGATTTTTCTTGACCAACTTTTTGTACCGCGAAACGTACCGCACCAGCTGAACACCTTGCGTGACTACCTTCAAAATGGCATTTCATACTTTGACATTTGTACCCGTGATTGCTATGAAAGCCAAATTTACACGATAAATGTGTATTTTAGTAGTAAAAAGCGTGTTACTATCCGGACAAGTCCGGTAGTCGCGAATTCGTGGGACAAGCTTTTTATCAATTTATTTAATATTTTCTTTACTGACTGAGATTAAATGCTTAGTTTAAATGATAAATTAACTATCTAACAATAAAATTAAATTGTCGCTATGTTAGCTGTAGTACAAAAAAAAACTAAAAAATTAAATGCAATGATACATACTGTCGGTGGGACATCATGATTTTACACATTTTCGGAACTTTATTAATTTAAATAAAATTGAAAATGTGTTCTATCAGGAACCAATAAATCAAATCCACAAGTTTATAAAATTACTTTCAGTGCACATACCCTTTTTCTTAAAAAAATTGTTTCTAAATATTTTTTTCATAATTTTGTTGTCATGAGACAATCGAAAAACGACCTGCGCCATTTAAAGTGAAAATGCCCACCCGGGTCCGGTCGTCGAGGGTGCGGTCGCCGGGGGTGCGGTCGCCGTGGGTGCGGTCGCAGGGGGTGCGGTCGCTGGTGGTGCGGTCGGCGGGGGTGCAGACTTGCCCCCCACGGGCTTTCCGCGTCCTTCCGCGGGCTTTTGGGCCCCCTTGGGTTTGCCGGCTATCGGGCCCAGCTTAGCGGGCTCCCCCTCCCTCTGCCCGTCAGCAGCGAGCGGCGGCCGGAGATTCTTCGCCGGGAGGAGCCTCGACTCTAGGCCCTGCAGCCGGGCATTCATCATGCCCCCACACTGCAGCATGCAGATGCGAACGATCTTCTCGATCTCCGTATCCGCATGCGCAGGGGCAGGGACCAACGATGGGATCGACGGTGGCGGGGCACTGACGGGAGCGAAATCGGTAGCCGCAGGACGCCTCTGCTGCCATTCCGCCCTCTGCGCGGCAAGCTCCCGCTTGAGGTCCTCGAGCTCAGATTTGAGACGGCCATTCTCCTCCCACAGCTTCGCCGTCTCCTCCGAGCTCGTGCGATCAAGGAGGACCTCAACTGCCTCCCTAATGCCATCAGCCGCCTCTTTCAGGGCGCGGGTGAATGTGCCCTTCAGGCTGCCAGACTTAGTGGCAACCTTCAGGACGACGTCCACGCCGTCCAAAACTTGGCGGCTGAGCGCCACCGCCGACAGGCTTCCCCCGGCAGCCGCCTGAGCAGAGCGTCGCTCTCGGGCCAGTCGGGCCATTTCACCGACCTCGTCAGCTGCCACCGCCTTCCGCTGCGCCCGCTTTGCGGCGTTCGCCTCCGCCTTATTGGACCCCAGCGAGATCAGCGAGGAGTCCTCGCTCAGGTCCACTATTGAGGGCCCCGGGTCACTTTCTGCGCCCTCCGCCGGACGCTCTGCGGGAGCCGGTGTTGCGGGCCGAGAGATCGGCACGAAGCGACCCGCTCGGTCACGGCTCGGCAACCGAGCGGAGGCTCCGCTTGCCCGACCCCGCCCTCTCTGTGACGTTGTCACCTTGGGGGCCGACAGATTCTCCTCACTGGAGGAGAGGCCCATCGACCCCGAGTCCCTGCTTAGTGGGCGCTTCCTCCGAGATTTGGAGGTGCACCCCTGCAAGTCTTGGTCCTTTTCAGGACATGAGCCTCCTCGGCTCTTGTTGCCGTCCATGACGGCAAGCGGTTCGCTTGCGTCGCACAGGCGCTCCAGGCTAACCCGGAGCGCCTTTTCTTGCGAGGCAAGCGCAGGTTGACGCAGGTCGGCAGTGGTCTGCCGGCCCACGAGGCTAGTGTTGCCCCCCCCAGATACGAAGGGGCTGCCTTCCGAAGAAGGACGGGATTGTCCCTCCTTGGGTAGGAGGGTACCCGCCTGGGGAATAGTTTTATCAGTAGCCTTTTTCATTGTTCCTTTTAAAGGGTGAGGTCCCTTGTTAGCGCTAGCTCACCGGATGCCCTCCGGCCATACATCCCCTCGGCACGCTAGACCTTAGGATTAGGGTAATTTTTTATAGAGGTTGTCTTCCTCGTGGCCCGAGCCTCAGTGGCCCGGACCCCCGGTCCTGAAAACTCAGGATTACGGGGTGGCCGACGATTGGGCAAAACCAACCGCCGCCCCGGGGTCCCCACGCTGCCGCCGGATGCCGGACAGACGCAGCGCGGACAATGGACACCCTACACCACCCACGCCCTCGTGGGTACAGCGGCGCGAACCGCCCCTTCACAGTCTACGCCCACTCACATCCCTCTGTAAGCAGAGGAGGAGTGGACGTATGACCGCCCGTCTGTAGCCCGGTTCCCTTCACCGACAATCGAGGATGATCGGTGATTGGAACCATGACCTTCCCTCGTGTGTTGAAAATTAGCCGCCGGCCCCAATTGTCCACCAAAACCTGGTGGGCAATTGGAGCCGTCGTTGCCCAGGGTGCGCCACGGGGAGGCTTTTCAACGTGCACCCCAACTTTACCTAACCTTAACCCAACATAACCTTAACCTTACCTAACCCTAACCCTAACCCTAACCCAATATAATCAAATATAATCCTAACATACATCATTAACATAACTCTAACAGTCTAAAATACCCAATCCATAACATCTCCAAAAACAAAAATGGCATCAAACCAGTCCACAACATCTCGGAAAATGACCACGGAAGCCGTAAAGGCCCCGAAATCCCTTAGGGAAAAAGTGCTCAAGAACACGGCAAAATCTGTGGTCTCGGAGAAGTCGGCCCACCCGCCGCAGAGGCCTCAGGCGCCGAGGGCAGCGTCGGAACCAGATGTCACGAGCATCACTCCGCCGCTGCCTTCGGCGCCTGGGACGTCCCAGACGGAGGACCGTAGGAGAATATCAGAAATCGTAATAAACTGGGAGCAGTGTGACATTTCCCCCCCCCAACAGATCATCTCGGACGAGGAAAGCTCGGTTGCCTCCTCAGTAAGCCAAACTGAGAGTGGGCGACCGAGCCTTCTCTACCGAACCCCAAGAAGGGGCACAGGGGTGGAGATGGACCTGGCCACCAGGGAGGCCAACACTCTCCTCCAAAAAGGAAAGGACGCACTGGAACAAGCGGGCAACATGAAAAGGGAGTGCAAGGCCACAGCCCATGAGTGCCTACAGGGCCTGTACGAGACGGCCCTGTCACTGGCAGACTCGAGGGCACGCCATAAGTTCAACCTCGAGAAGGAGCGCTCTCGACACGCAAAAGAGCTTTTGCGGGTCGAGAGAGCTCACACTCGTGAGTTAATGGCGTTTAAGGCGGACCTCTCCCTCATGCGGACGGACGTGACGGACACTAAAAAAGAGGCGAAAGGGATCCGGGAATGGCTCGGGCATGAGACCCTTGAAGCATTTAAGGGAATCAGGGAGGTCAAAGACGAGGTCACCTCGGCAAGCCTCCTAAACCTGAAGGAGCATGAGAGGTCGAGGCAGGAAAGTGCAAGAGCCCCCGGGGATAACCAGAGGGATACAACGGGGGCCGGCCTTTCACGCCTCGACAAGCACATGTCCAGCATTTCCAACCAGCTGGACGTGCTCCGAAAGGCCCTGGACAGGCTCAAGGAGGATTTCGCCCGGCCAAGGAACACCGATACGGACCCGAGTAACCAGGACACGTCGGACCTGCTAAAAACCACCAAATTTGAAGAGGAGATGGCAAAAATAACACAACAACTCCAGGCCATCGCCAACAGGCCTGTACCATCCCTTCCACCACCACACCCGCCTATAAACATAACCCACCACCTAAAACCCATATCCGAGAGGCTGGAGATTGTCTCTGCGGACCTCCGCGAGCTGCGCGACAAAGAGCCTCCAACCCTGGCGCCCCCGGCGCTGAATCTGGAAGCGGAACTCGCAGTCGGGGAGGTCAAAAAGACACTACAGGACATACAGAAGGGGGTGGAGGACCTGAGCAAAGCGGAAAGACCGCCTCAACATCAGCAGGGGCCCAAAACCTTTGCTCAGGTTGCTAGTACACCCAAGCCCCCAAAACCAGCACTGACACAACCTAATCACACCCTGATCGTCTCGTCGACGGACCCCCAGCACACAGGGGACAACGTGATCGAGAGGATCAGGACCGCACTGGACCTCAAAACGAGCGGAGCCCGGGTCGACGCGGTCCGTAAGGCGCGTAATCAAAAAGTGGTCCTCAGGTGCGCCAGCAAGGGCGACCTGCAAAAAGTCAAGGACCAGATGAAATCAAACCCAGGGCTCAAGGTCCAGGAGCCGAGACCCCAAAACCCATTGGTGTGTATCAGAGGTGTGCTGTCCAGCTACAGCGACGGGGAGATCGTAGACCTCCTTAAGGCGCAGAATCAACATCTTCTGCAAAACGTCGCTGTGGAAGGACAGCTCATAAAGATGCGGTACAGGAAGCGCGCCAGAAACCCGCACGAATGCCATCCAGTTCTGGAGCTCTCTCCGGAGCTCTGGAAGTCCTTCACCGCGGTGAAAAAAGTACACTTGGGCATCCAGAGATGCTCGATTGAGGACCAGTCCCCTCTTGTGCAGTGCACCAAGTGCCTTGCATATGGTCATAACAAGGCCATATGCAAGGCCGCGAAAGAAGTCTGCGGATACTGCAGCGGAGCGCACCACATCAGGGACTGCCTCACTCGGGCGGACGGCAAACAGCCCACATGCGCCAACTGCAAGTTGGCCCACGGGAAGGACGGCGACCTGGCACACACAGCGTTCAGCGCAGACTGTCAGGAACGCCAAAAGTGGGATGGCATAGCAAGATCCCGCGTTTCCTACTGCTGAAGGCACCCTCAACACACCAAACAACCAACTGGTCACCCCCGGAATCGCTCCGAGACCGATAGCAAGACTGCGCTTCATCCAAGTAAATCTTCAGCGCTCCAAGCTGGCCACAGAAGAACTCCACCTGGCGGCTCGGGCTAGGGGAATTTCAGTAGCACTTGTTCAAGAGCCCTATGTAGGAAGAACAGGTGTGATGAAACAAAGCCCCGGCACACAAGTCATCCAGTGCAGCCTAAACCGTCAAAAACCAGTAAAAGCACCGATCGTCGTCTTCGGAAACAACCTGGAGGTCATCCATGACCCTCAGCTTGTGACCGAGAACGTCGCCGCTGTTTTGCTGAAGGTGGGCCAGCTCAGCTTTGGGGCGATATCGGTCTATTTCGAGGGGGACCAGGACATCGAACCATACCTCTCTGAAACACAATACACATCACAAAAACTTAATACACAAAACATCCTGGTGGGAGGAGATGTAAACGCCTGGAGCCAGTGGTGGGGGAGTGTCTCCGAAAACCATCGCGGGGCGGCGTACAGTTCATTCCTCAACGAACGGGATCTCCATATTCTAAATACAGGACAAACACCAACTTTCGAGACGTACAGAGGAGACAGGTGGTGTACGAGTGTCGTCGACGTGACTGCGTGCAGTACGTCGCTGCTGGGTAAGGTCGAGGAGTGGCGAGTGGAAAGAAGCTTGACAACTTCAGACCACAACGCAATAACCTTCTCGATGCGCCTAGAAAAGGCCTTGGAACCCCTAAGGCCAATCTCGACGCGCATCTACAACACCAAGAAGGCAAAGTGGTCTGACTTCAACTCCCACTTCAAGGCAAGCCTAGCGGACACCAACATCACCCAAGTCAGAGTCTCGGAAGTCACAAACCCTGAAGAATTGGAGAACATCGTCAAGATGTACATTGAAAATATCCACCGTTCATGCGAGGAAGCGATCCCAAGATTGGGGTCGCCCAAACACAACGCCAAGCCACCGTGGTGGACGCCTTCTCTAGACCGGCTCAAAAAAGAGGCCATGAGAAAGAAGAGAAGGATCCGGAACGCGGCCGCCAGTCGGAGACACTTCACCATCCAGGAGTACGTACAGGCAAAACAAACATACACCACAGCAGCAGCGGAGGCAGCCACAGCCAACTGGAAGGAGTTCTGCTCGAAGCAGGACCGAGAGAGCATGTGGGACGGCATCTACAGGGTACTAAGGAAGACCGCCAGAAGACAGGACGACGCGCTCCTGAGAAACACCGCAGGCGAGACGCTCAGTCCAGAGCAATCCGCGGATCTTCTGGCAAAAACCTTCTACCCAGACGACACAACGGATGCCGAACAGCCATACCACAGAGAGCTCAGGAGGTTAGCGGAGGAGAAGCACCCGCAAGGATTGTCTGCCGACGATCCGCCCTTCACAACCGCGGAGCTGGAAATGGTTCTCCAGAACCAAAATCCGAAGAAAGCTCCCGGTCCCGACGGATTAACGGCGGACATCTGCACAGCGGCAATAAACTGCGATAGGGAAGCGTTCTTGGCGATAGCCAATAGATGCCTGTCGTTGTCACACTTCCCGAGGCAGTGGAAGGTCGCTCACGTGTGCATCCTCCGCAAACCCGGAAAAGATGACTATACCAGCCCAAAGTCGTACAGACCAATAGGTCTGCTCTCGGTCCTGGGGAAAATCGTGGAGAAACTCCTAGTGGGCAGACTCCAGTGGCACTTCCTCCCAACACTTAACACAAATCAATACGGGTTCATGCCGCAACGTGGAACCGAGGACGCCCTCTATGCCCTAATGCAACACATACGTGCCGAAATTAAAGCTAAAAAGATCGTGCTTTTGGTATCATTGGACATAGAGGGGGCCTTCGACAACGCGTGGTGGCCAGCACTCAAGAGACAGATGGTAGTCAAAAACTGTCCCAGAAACATCTACGCCCTCGTTGCCTCATACCTGGAAGACCGGAACATCAGGGTCAACTACGCCAGAGCGTCTAGTGAGAAGGGTACCACAAAAGGATGCGTCCAGGGCTCAATAGCCGGACCGACGTTTTGGAACCTTATCCTAGACTCACTCCTACACAAAATGGCTAGTATGGGGGTTTACTGTCAAGCCTTTGCGGATGACGTCGTCCTTATATTCTCAGACTTTTCAGCCGGTCCCCTGCAGCAATCAGCGAACAGCGCGCTAGACACGGTATCGAAATGGGGCTTCCAAAACAAACTGCGTTTCGCCGCGCACAAGACCAACGCGATGGTGCTAACGAAGAAGCTCAAATACGACGATCCGATGCTCCACATGTCTGGCACGCGGCTGGACCTAGTCCAAGAGGTCAAGCTGCTGGGTCTCACAATAGACGCCAAACTCACCTTCAACGCGCACGTGGCTGCGACTTGTAAAAAAGCCGCAGACATATACAAGCAACTGGCATGCGCGGCAAGGGTGACTTGGGGTCTCAACCGAGAGATAATAAGGACGATATACGTATCGGTGATAGAGCCTATCGTGCTGTATGCAGCGAGTGCGTGGGAGCCCGCGGCAGAGAAACTGATGACGAGGAATCAGTTTGAGTCTCTGCAGAGAGGTTTCGCGCAGAAGATCTGCAAAGCATACCGCACGGTGTCTCTGACATCGGCCCTCATCCTGTCGGGCCAACTCCCCCTAGACCTCCGAGTGATTGAGGCCGCGACCCTCTTCAAGATCAAAAAGGGTCATTCCCAGGAGTTCCTACCGCCGGGTCGCGAGCTGGAGTGCAACGTGCACCACTCCAAAAACCCCCACCCGGCGTTACTCACAACAACAGAGTACGCACGCCTAGAGGACTTGACTCCCGAAACCCTGGTATCCCACCACATAACCGGCCCCCAAATATACACCGACGGCAGCAAAATAGAGGGAAAAGTAGGAGCTGCCCTAACCTGGTGGGAAAACGGGAAGGAGTCAAAGTATTGCACCTTTGGCCTGGAGCCTCACAACACTGTCTTCCAATCGGAAATGTACGCTCTCTTCAGAGCGGTCAGGATGGCAAGAGAATCCAAGGCGGCCTCCGTAAGCATCTTAAGTGACTCCAGATCGTCACTTGACCTGCTAAGGAGTCCGTCTGTCACTCACCACCTGGCTCAGCAAATCAAGAGATGCGTCCGCGAGGTCCGAGAGGAGGGTAGAGAGGTGAGGTTCTACTGGCTAAGGGCCCACGTGGGAACTGCAGGGAATGAGAGAGCGGACGAGCTCGCCAAGGAAGCAGCTCTAAAGACGGAAACAGCAGACTACAATAAAGTCCCCGTATCGTACGTGAGAAGGAAGATACGGGAGGGGACTATAAAGAAGTGGCAAGCGCGATACGAATCCTCGAGTACAGGAGCGGTCACAAAAGTGTTCTTCCCAGACGTCCTAGCGGCGAAAAAAAACACTCAGAGACGCAGTCCTGACACCGGTCCATGTACAAGTCCTAACGGGACACGGAGGATTCTCAGCGTATCTCCACCGATTTCACCTCAAAGACAGTCCCTCGTGCGTCTGCGACCCTGGTTGCGATGAAACAGTCTGGCACTTGCTCCTTGAATGCCCAAGGTTTTGCCACGACAGAATGGAGCTGGAACAAAACATCGAAATTCAGCTAAGCCAGTCCACACTCCATATCATCATGGGGAGACCGGCTACCAGGAAACCATTCTTGGCATTTGCGAGCAAAGTCGCCACAGTCGCCGCCAGGGCAAACAAAACCCCGTCGAACCTGAACAGACTACCATCTGCACCCACTACACAAACAAACAACACACCACCACCAACAATCACAACAACAACCAGCACACTAACAGCAACACCGAGTATAACACAAACCCGAAACACTGTAACACAAGCCACACCAACACACACAGTCCATCAACAAACGCCAGCGGTAGCGGTAGCAGCAGAAGCTAGCCTACAGTCGGCTCCCACCACCATGCCAATTACGCAGTTTCTGGCATGCGCAGGATGCGGAACACCAGGCATCAGACTGCGAGGAGTCGCTCTGTTCATGAACAGAGACACAGAGAGACTGGGCATAAGCTTCTGCGTAGGCTCGAGTCGAGCTGGAGCCCGCATTTTCATCTCACCAGGCCTCGCCGCCCTGATCAACGGGAGCACCACCAAAGCGAGCATGAAGGGTAGCAAGTACGCCGCGCTACCTCAAGTGGAAATAGCCAATCACCGATGCCGTTTAGTGCGCTCCAAAGGGAAGACGATCGCACTACTCGAGTGGGGAGAGGTTACTCCATTTGCTCAGGCATGTTCATTGCTCCAAAAGGTCAGGGAAACAGGAGAACATATGGCGATCGCAGCGCGTACCATCAGCGTGGACGCAATGGCGGTGGGACTAGAAAGAGGAGACGTCGCAGACCGCTTCGGCTGTTTGAAGGCCTCAGAACAACACGAGGTCGTTGTCTACGAGGACAGAGGGGAAACTCTGAGTTTCCTCAAACCCCCTCGAGACCCAACAGCCGGTGCGACGAGCCCCAAAACAAGTCTCACCACGCTGAGTGGATCAGAAAGGGCCCAGCTAAAGGCAGCTGCTGAAAAATCTGCAAAGGAGCAGGCCAAAACCACAAGCCCCGAGGACCAAGCCCGGTCGAAGAGTCGCCTGAGAGCGATCGGCAATTTCCTCGGCGCCCTACTCCCAAGCACAAGCCGCGAGTCACCATCCGCGAAACAGGAGACAGCAGTTCAAAGATTTTTCAAAAAAAAACCGGTAGAACCCAAGAAACAAGTCCCTACACCGACAAGGGCCGACAAAGGGCAAGTCAGCCCGCCGTCCCTCGTAGAGAGGTCCGGAACCACGGACCACGTACAGAGCGCGTTCCTTGAGTACGTAGCGATCGTGAGAGCGACCAGGGAGGTCAATCTCATGACATGCAAGAAGATCCTGCAGACCTTCCATAGAAATTCAGAAGGACTGCTAAGGGTACTACTCAAGGAATCGGAGGCAGCGGTGTACGACAACGCCACATCCCAAGTCATCACGGGGGAAATGACGGGATCGTACATGGTAGCCTACAGCGCGAAGAGTGGTTTTGTGGCCCTGGACACAGAGGAAACGGAGCGCTCAGGCAAACTCACATTCCAAGTGCCAAACGACGACCCGATAGTGGTTACCGCCAAATGTACCAAAATCATGCCGGACGACAAGATCCTTGAAATGGCACAGACCATTCTGGGGAGCTCGGACGTTCTGGCATCGAAGGAAAGTTGGGCGGTACCCAATATCAGGTGGGTAAATGGGGTTCCGGGGTGCGGCAAGACAACGTGGGTGGTTAAGAACTTCAATGAGGAGAATGACGTCATAGCGACCACGACAACTGAAGCTGCCAAAGATCTCAGGGAGAAGCTTGCGCGCCGCTTGGGAGATCGAGTCAAGACGAAGGTGCGCACTATGGCCTCAATACTAGCAAACGGGTTCCGACAGCAAGAGAGGTGCTACCGGCTCACGGTAGACGAGGCTCTCATGAACCACTTTGGGGCTATAGTTATGGCAGTAAAGTTGTCTGGGGCGAGCGAGATTGTCCTCATTGGAGACGTAAACCAGCTTCCGTTTTTGGACAGACAGAACCTGTTCCCGTTAAGGTATACCCGTCCAGACTCGGTGGCTGGAATCACCCAGGAGTTGTTGTGCACACACCGCAATCCGATGGACGTAGCGTTTGCACTGAGCGAGATATACTCCGGTATATACTCCTCAAAGTTGACGCTGTCGCGGGTCCACTCCCTGAGGGTGACAGGTTACACGGGAGCGCAAATACCCAGTACCGCCCAAAACACCCTATTCCTGGTTCATACACAAGAGGAGAAATCTTCTCTCATTAGCCAGGGATATGGGTCCGGCGACGGGTCGCGCACCCTGACCATACACGAAGCTCAGGGGTTGACCTACGACAGCGTCATCATCATTAACACCAAGTCCAGGAGGCTCCAAATCCACGACAGCATCTCCCACGCGGTAGTGGCGGTGTCGAGACACACGGTCAGTTGCGTCTATTACACCGATGACGCAGACGACGCCACAGGCCGCTTTGCCAGGAAAGCGATGGGTGCGCCGACTAAAATGGTCATCGAGTACAACCTGAAGATGGCCATGCAGCACCGAGACGCAGCAGTCGTGGAGGGCCTGATGGGGCTAGCGAAGTCCGCGGTCATTAGACCCCACTAAAACACCACCCAAAATGTCCCTACCCACATCCAAACCGACACCCCAACCCAAGAACATCTCATCCAGAACTAACAATAAATTAACAATGTAAAAAGTGTAAATGAAAGTATAAAATAAAAATAAAATGTAATGTATAATAAAAAAACAAACCTGTAATAGCATATAAGAGTAATATAATATAACAAATATAAAAAAAAAAAAAAAAAATATAAAAACTGTAATAAAATATAAGGGAAGACTAACCAACAGCATGGAAAAAAAAAAAAAAAAAAAAAACTGTAATAGCATGTAAGATACTAGAATAAGAAAATAAGACTGTAATAACATTATATAATTAATAAATAATCACTAGCATGGATGTATACATATTTATAAGTAGGATGGACTCACGTAGATATAAGTTAACATAATAGCATGTAACAAAAAATTGTCCGTGGCAGGAGTACCAAAACTGCCACCAAATCAGTAACAAATAAATAAATGTAGTAAAAAAGGGCGCGGACCGCCATGTCCGCGGTAATAATTATTTAAAAAAAAAAAAAAAAAAAAAAAAAAAAAACCTAACCTAACCTTTTTTTTTTTTTTTTTGATCCGGGGTGGAAAATCCTCATGGATGTCCGCCGCCCTGGGGCGGGCGGCGGGGTCTGTCAGACTCTTACTGACTAAAAACCACCCCGGGTGTTCCATCTCACACCTACGCCGGGGGTCGCGGGAACGTACGATCCTTCCGCAACCCCCGGCTGGTGCCGGCCCGCCGCAGCGGGCCCCGTCTGGTCGGGGGGGGGAGTGAGGTGTTTGACTCCCCCCGCGACGTCTAAGAGGGGCGCGCGTGGAACACATCGCGCCGCCACCTCGGGTCCTGATGTGTGGGGGGCGACGGACGTCCCCGAGTCCATCGCCCCTGGACCCGTTTAGGGGGGCCGGAAGAGGGCGTTGTCCGCCCTCCGCCGACGCCCGGTGCGCCTGCTGCGGGCAGGGTGAGTGGACGAGATCTCCCTCTCCCTTTCCGCAGCCTCCTTCTGCGAGACGACTGTTTCACAGAAGGAAACCACCGCGTCCCAGGACTCCTCGCTGTCGACCATGGACTCGACCACGGCCGGCAGCGAGAGGTCACTGCCTACTTCTGAGATGAGGGCACGGCGCGGCTCCTCCCAAGCGGCACACTCTGCCAGCGTATGCCACGCCGTGTCCTCCCGGCAGTCGACGCAGTGGTGACACCGGGCGTCCGGCTCCCTGTTTATGCGACACAGGTACTTCCCGAAGCAACCGTGCCCCGAGAGCACCTGCGTCACCCGAAACGACAGGGAGCCGTGCCTCCTCCCGAGCCAGCGCTCGAGCACTGGCCGGACCGCCTCGATGGTACCGAGGCCGGCGGTAGGGCGCGAAAGCCTGTCCCGCCATTCCGCCACCAGGACCTCGCGAAGCTGAGACCGACGCAGCTCCATATGGCGCTGCGTCAGCCCCTCGCCCCGCGCCCGCGCTTCCTCGCGCCACCGGTACAGTGACGCGAGTACTTTCGCCTCCAGGTCCCAGGGCGGGGATCCGGCCAGTACACAAGCCGCCTCGTAGGAGATCGTGCGATACCCCCGGACGACTCTGACGGCCATCGCTCTCTGCGGCCTTCGCAGGACCTGCGGCCTTCGCAGGACCCCCAACCTAACCTTTTTTTTTTTTTTTTTTTGATCCGGGGTGGAAAATCCTCATGGATGTCCGCCGCCCTGGGGCGGGCGGCGGGGTCTGTCAGACTCTTACTGACTAAAAACCACCCCGGGTGTTCCATCTCACACCTACGCCGGGGGTCGCGGGAACGTACGATCCTTCCGCAACCCCCGGCTGGTGCCGGCCCGCCGCAGCGGGCCCCGTCTGGTCAGGGGGGGGAGTGAGGTGTTTGACTCCCCCCGTGACGTCTAAGAGGGGCGCGCGTGGAACACATCGCGCCGCCACCTCGGGTCCTGATGTGTGGGGGGCGACGGACGTCCCCGAGTCCGTCGCCCCTGGACCCGTTTAGGGGGGCCGGAAGAGGGCGTTGTCCGCCCTCCGCCGACGCCCGGTGCGCCTGCTGCGGGCAGGGTGAGTGGACGAGATCTCCCTCTCCCTTTCCGCAGCCTCCTTCTGCGAGACGACCGTTTCGCAGAAGGAAACCACCGCGTCCCAGGACTCCTCGCTGTCGACCATGGACTCGACCACGGCCGGCAGCGAGAGGTCACTGCCTACTTCTGAGATGAGGGCACGGCGCGGCTCCTCCCAAGCGGCACACTCTGCCAGCGTATGCCACGCCGTGTCCTCCCGGCAGTCGACGCAGTGGTGACACCGGGCGTCCGGCTCCCTGTTTATGCGACACAGGTACTTCCCGAAGCAACCGTGCCCCGAGAGCACCTGCGTCACCCGAAACGACAGGGAGCCGTGCCTCCTCCCGAGCCAGCGCTCGAGCACTGGCCGGACCGCCTCGATGGTACCGAGGCCGGCGGTAGGGCGCGAAAGCCTGTCCCGCCATTCCGCCACCAGGACCTCGCGAAGCTGAGACCGACGCAGCTCCATATGGCGCTGCGTCAGCCCCTCGCCCCGCGCCCGCGCTTCCTCGCGCCACCGGTACAGTGACGCGAGTACTTTCGCCTCCAGGTCCCAGGGCGGGGATCCGGCCAGTACACAAGCCGCCTCGTAGGAGATCGTGCGATACCCCCGGACGACTCTGACGGCCATCGCTCTCTGCGGCCTTCGCAGGACCTGCGGCCTTCGCAGGACCCCCAACCTAACCTTTTTTTTTTTTTTTTTTTGATCCGGGGTGGAAAATCCTCATGGATGTCCGCCGCCCTGGGGCGGGCGGCGGGGTCTGTCAGACTCTTACTGACTAAAAACCACCCCGGGTGTTCCATCTCACACCTACGCCGGGGGTCGCGGGAACGTACGATCCTTCCGCAACCCCCGGCTGGTGCCGGCCCGCCGCAGCGGGCCCCGTCTGGTCAGGGGGGGGAGTGAGGTGTTTGACTCCCCCCGTGACGTCTAAGAGGGGCGCGCGTGGAACACATCGCGCCGCCACCTCGGGTCCTGATGTGTGGGGGGCGACGGACGTCCCCGAGTCCGTCGCCCCTGGACCCGTTTAGGGGGGCCGGAAGAGGGCGTTGTCCGCCCTCCGCCGACGCCCGGTGCGCCTGCTGCGGGCAGGGTGAGTGGACGAGATCTCCCTCTCCCTTTCCGCAGCCTCCTTCTGCGAGACGACCGTTTCGCAGAAGGAAACCACCGCGTCCCAGGACTCCTCGCTGTCGACCATGGACTCGACCACGGCCGGCAGCGAGAGGTCACTGCCTACTTCTGAGATGAGGGCACGGCGCGGCTCCTCCCAAGCGGCACACTCTGCCAGCGTATGCCACGCCGTGTCCTCCCGGCAGTCGACGCAGTGGTGACACCGGGCGTCCGGCTCCCTGTTTATGCGACACAGGTACTTCCCGAAGCAACCGTGCCCCGAGAGCACCTGCGTCACCCGAAACGACAGGGAGCCGTGCCTCCTCCCGAGCCAGCGCTCGAGCACTGGCCGGACCGCCTCGATGGTACCGAGGCCGGCGGTAGGGCGCGAAAGCCTGTCCCGCCATTCCGCCACCAGGACCTCGCGAAGCTGAGACCGACGCAGCTCCATATGGCGCTGCGTCAGCCCCTCGCCCCGCGCCCGCGCTTCCTCGCGCCACCGGTACAGTGACGCGAGTACTTTCGCCTCCAGGTCCCAGGGCGGGGATCCGGCCAGTACACAAGCCGCCTCGTAGGAGATCGTGCGATACCCCCGGACGACTCTGACGGCCATAGCTCTCTGCGGCTTTCGCAGGACTGCGATGCTACCGGCCGTCAGGTCAGTCGCCCAGATCGGGGCCCCATACAGGGCCATGGATCGCACGATCCCCACGTAGAGCCGCCTACAGGCGGCGCTCGGGCCCCCCAGATTGGGAAGCAACGTTGACAGCGCCCCAGCAGCGCCCAACAACTTGGGCGCCAGCCGCCGGAAGTGGGGGCCGAAATCCCACCGGCTGTCGAGCACCAATCCCAGGTACTTCATGGTGGACTCGACAGCGATCCGAGCCCCCCCGACCACCATGTGTGATCCGGGCGGCGGCGCCCGCCGGGGGCCATGAAACACCATGGCCTCCGACTTGTTGAGAGCCACCTCCAGGCCCAGGCGACGTATGCGGCTCACCACCTGTGACACCGCAGCCGTCGCCAGCAACGCTGCCTCCCTGTGCGAGCTCCCCCGGGCAGTGACCAGCGTGTCGTCAGCATAACACGTAAGGTCCACGCCCGGTTGGAGCTCGCCCCTCAACACCCAGTCGTAGCCGATGTTCCACAGGAGCGGGCCCAAGACCGAGCCCTGTGGAACACCGCACGACATGCGGTGCTGGTGTCCGCCATCACGTCCCACGTAGGTGACACACCCCTCTCCGACAGATAAGCCCCAACGACGTGGCGGAGGTAGGGAGGCACCCGATGGTACCGCAGTGCCTCCCGAATACAACTCCAGGGCAGGGTGTTGAAGGCGTTGGAGATGTCCAAGGACACCGCCAACATCACCCCGCCCCGGGCCACTGCTTCCTCCGCCAGGACTCTCACTCGCGACACAGCGTGAATGGTAGAGCGCCCGTGCCGAAAGCCGAACTGGCTGCCGTCCAGATCCGGCCCTTCTCCGCACAAGTGGCCGACGAGGCGGGCAGCGATTATCCGCTCGAACAGCTTACCCACCTCGTCTAGCAGCACTATGGGCCGGTACGCGGACGGCGAGTCCGCAGGGTGCCCCGCCTTCCTGAGCAGGACCAGACGACCAGATTTCCACAGAGTGGGAAACTGGCCCCGCTCAAGGAACCTTTTTTTTTTTTTTTTTTTGATCCGGGGTGGAAAATCCTCATGGATGTCCGCCGCCCTGGGGCGGGCGGCGGGGTCTGTCAGACTCTTACTGACTAAAAACCACCCCGGGTGTTCCATCTCACACCTACGCCGGGGGTCGCGGGAACGTACGATCCTTCCGCAACCCCCGGCTGGTGCCGGCCCGCCGCAACGGGCCCCGTCTGGTCGGGGGGGGGAGTGAGGTGTTTGACTCCCCCCGCGACGTCTAAGAGGGGCGCGCGTGGAACACATCGCGCCGCCACCTCGGGTCCTGATGTGTGGGGGGCGACGGACGTCCCCGAGTCCATCGCCCCTGGACCCGTTTAGGGGGGCCGGAAGAGGGCGTTGTCCGCCCTCCGCCGACGCCCGGTGCGCCTGCTGCGGGCAGGGTGAGTGGACGAGATCTCCCTCTCCCTTTCCGCAGCCTCCTTCTGCGAGACGACTGTTTCACAGAAGGAAACCACCGCGTCCCAGGACTCCTCGCTGTCGACCATGGACTCGACCACGGCCGGCAGCGAGAGGTCACTGCCTACTTCTGAGATGAGGGCACGGCGCGGCTCCTCCCAAGCGGCACACTCTGCCAGCGTATGCCACGCCGTGTCCTCCCGGCAGTCGACGCAGTGGTGACACCGGGCGTCCGGCTCCCTGTTTATGCGACACAGGTACTTCCCGAAGCAACCGTGCCCCGAGAGCACCTGCGTCACCCGAAACGACAGGGAGCCGTGCCTCCTCCCGAGCCAGCGCTCGAGCACTGGCCGGACCGCCTCGATGGTACCGAGGCCGGCGGTAGGGCGCGAAAGCCTGTCCCGCCATTCCGCCACCAGGACCTCGCGAAGCTGAGACCGACGCAGCTCCATATGGCGCTGCGTCAGCCCCTCGCCCCGCGCCCGCGCTTCCTCGCGCCACCGGTACAGTGACGCGAGTACTTTCGCCTCCAGGTCCCAGGGCGGGGATCCGGCCAGTACACAAGCCGCCTCGTAGGAGATCGTGCGATACCCCCGGACGACTCTGACGGCCATCGCTCTCTGCGGCCTTCGCAGGACCTGCGGCCTTCGCAGGACCCCCAACCTAACCTTTTTTTTTTTTTTTTTTTGATCCGGGGTGGAAAATCCTCATGGATGTCCGCCGCCCTGGGGCGGGCGGCGGGGTCTGTCAGACTCTTACTGACTAAAAACCACCCCGGGTGTTCCATCTCACACCTACGCCGGGGGTCGCGGGAACGTACGATCCTTCCGCAACCCCCGGCTGGTGCCGGCCCGCCGCAGCGGGCCCCGTCTGGTCAGGGGGGGGAGTGAGGTGTTTGACTCCCCCCGTGACGTCTAAGAGGGGCGCGCGTGGAACACATCGCGCCGCCACCTCGGGTCCTGATGTGTGGGGGGCGACGGACGTCCCCGAGTCCGTCGCCCCTGGACCCGTTTAGGGGGGCCGGAAGAGGGCGTTGTCCGCCCTCCGCCGACGCCCGGTGCGCCTGCTGCGGGCAGGGTGAGTGGACGAGATCTCCCTCTCCCTTTCCGCAGCCTCCTTCTGCGAGACGACCGTTTCGCAGAAGGAAACCACCGCGTCCCAGGACTCCTCGCTGTCGACCATGGACTCGACCACGGCCGGCAGCGAGAGGTCACTGCCTACTTCTGAGATGAGGGCACGGCGCGGCTCCTCCCAAGCGGCACACTCTGCCAGCGTATGCCACGCCGTGTCCTCCCGGCAGTCGACGCAGTGGTGACACCGGGCGTCCGGCTCCCTGTTTATGCGACACAGGTACTTCCCGAAGCAACCGTGCCCCGAGAGCACCTGCGTCACCCGAAACGACAGGGAGCCGTGCCTCCTCCCGAGCCAGCGCTCGAGCACTGGCCGGACCGCCTCGATGGTACCGAGGCCGGCGGTAGGGCGCGAAAGCCTGTCCCGCCATTCCGCCACCAGGACCTCGCGAAGCTGAGACCGACGCAGCTCCATATGGCGCTGCGTCAGCCCCTCGCCCCGCGCCCGCGCTTCCTCGCGCCACCGGTACAGTGACGCGAGTACTTTCGCCTCCAGGTCCCAGGGCGGGGATCCGGCCAGTACACAAGCCGCCTCGTAGGAGATCGTGCGATACCCCCGGACGACTCTGACGGCCATCGCTCTCTGCGGCCTTCGCAGGACCTGCGGCCTTCGCAGGACCCCCAACCTAACTTTTTTTTTTTTTTTTTTTTTTTTTTTTTTTCACGTGGAGAAATGCTCATGCATACTACACTACCACGGGGAGATAGTGCAGTTATGTGGGACTCTAACCCACTAAAACTCCACGGTGTCCTCCTCTGCCGCTTACGGCGGGAACACGGGCACGCGTTAGCACTCATCCGTGAACCCGCCGCGGCCGTCCGTTGCCGGACCCTCCTCTGGGGAGTACTCCCCATCACCGGCGCACCAGAACACATAGCACGCCGTGACCACCCCAGGGACCAAACCAGCACATGGGCGCCAGACGACCCCGTGTCTGGGCACCCTTGGTCCCCCCTGCGACGGGTCAGGACATTGGCCCCGCCGCCTGCCAATTTTCGGCTGCAGAGGATAGGGAGAGCGGCCAACGCAATACCGACACTCCTCTTCCCCTGCAGCCCCACCGCCTCCGCCATCGAACGGTGGCGACCCCGTCAAGGCCGCGGAAGGTAGGGAGAGCGGCGCACCGTAATACCGGCACTCCTCTCCCGCCGCGGCCTCCAACCCTCAACCGCGATGCCTCCGGTACGTACGACATCGCGGCCCGCCTCAGTTGCGATGTCGCCCAAGCGACACCGCAACCTACCTTTGGCCGCTACGTCGTCGGCTTGTCAGCAGAAGCCCTGACGAGCGGCCCCTCCTCGGGTTCCTCTTAGCTTCACCGTGGGTGTCCAAGCCACGGCTACTGAGCCCCCCCGCCTCGACAATGCGGGAACCCACCGGGGGGGAACCTAACCTTTTTTTTTTTTTTTTTTTCACGTGGAGAAATGCTCATGCATACTGCACTACCACGGGGAGATAGTGCAGTTATGTGGGACTTTAACCCACTAAAACTCCACGGTGTCCTCCTCTGCCGCTTACGGCGGGAACACGGGCACGCGTTAGCACTCATCCGTGAACCCGCCGCGGCCGTCCGTTACCGGACCCTCCTCTGGGGAGTACTCCCCATCACCGGCGCACCAGAACACATAGCACGCCGTGACCACCCCAGGGACCAAACCAGCACATGGGCGCCAGACGACCCCGTGTCTGGGCACCCTTGGTCCCCCCTGCGACGGGTCAGGACATTGGCCCCGCCGCCTGCCAATTTTCGGCTGCAGGGGATAGGGAGAGCGGCCAACGTAATACCGACACTCCTCTTCCCCTGCAGCCCCACCGCGTCCGCCATCGTACGGTGGCGACCCCGTCAAGGCCGCGGAAGGTAGGGAGAGCGGCGCACCGTAATACCGGCACTCCTCTCCCGCCGCGGCCTCCAACCCTCAACCGCGATGCCTCCGGTACGTACGACATCGCGGCCCGCCTCAGTTGCGATGTCGCCCAAGCGACACCGCAACCTACCTTTGGCCGCTACGTCGTCGGCTTGTCAGCAGAAGCCCTGACGAGCGGCCCCTCCTCGGGTTCCTCTTAGCTTCACCGTGGGTGTCCAAGCCACGGCTACTGAGCCCCCCCGCCTCGACAATGCGGGAACCCACCGGGGGGGGGGGAACCTTTTTTTTTTTTTTTTTTGATCCAGGGTGGAAAATCCTCATGGATGTCCGCCGCCCTGGGGCGGGCGGCGGGGTCTGTCAGACTCTTACTGACTAAAAACCACCCCGGGTGTTCCATCTCACACCTACGCCGGGGGTCGCGGGAACGTACGATCCTTCCGCAACCCCCGGCTGGTGCTGGCCCGCCGCAGCGGGCCCCGTCTGGTCGGGGGGGGGAGTGAGGTGTTTCACTCCCCCCGCGACGTCTAAGAGGGGCGCGCGTGGAACACATCGCGCGCCGCCACCTCGGGTCCTGATGTGTGGGGGGCGACGGACGTCCCCGAGTCCGTCGCCCCTGGACCCGTTTAGGGGGGCCGGAAGAGGGCGTTGTCCGCCCTCCGCCGACGCCCGGTGCGCCTGCTGCGGGCAGGGTGAGTGGACGAGATCTCCCTCTCCCTTTCCGCAGCCTCCTTCTGCGAGACGACTGTTTCACAGAAGGAAACCACCGCGTCCCAGGACTCCTCGCTGTCGACCATGGACTCGACCACGGCCGGCAGCGAGAGGTCACTGCCTACTTCTGAGATGAGGGCACGGCGCGGCTCCTCCCAAGCGGCACACTCTGCCAGCGTATGCCACGCCGTGTCCTCCCGGCAGTCGACGCAGTGGTGACACCGGGCGTCCGGCTCCCTGTTAATGCGACACAGGTACTTCCCGAAGCAACCATGCCCCGAGAGCACCTGCGTCACCCGAAACGACAGGGAGCCGTGCCTCCTCCCGAGCCAGCGCTCGAGCACTGGCCGGACCGCCTCGATGGTACCGAGGCCGGCGGTAGGGCGCGAAAGCCTGTCCCGCCATTCCGCCACCAGGACCTCGCGAAGCTGAGACCGACGCAGCTCCATATGGCGCTGCGTCAGCCCCTCGCCCCGCGCCCGCGCTTCCTCGCGCCACCGGTACAGTGACGCGAGTACTTTCGCCTCCAGGTCCCAGGGCGGGGATCCGGCCAGTACACAAGCCGCCTCGTAGGAGATCGTGCGATACCCCCGGACGACTCTGACGGCCATAGCTCTCTGCGGCTTTCGCAGGACTGCGATGCTACCGGCCGTCAGGTCAGTCGCCCAGATCGGGGCCCCATACAGGGCCATGGATCGCACGATCCCCACGTAGAGCCGCCTACAGGCGGCGCTCGGGCCCCCCAGATTGGGAAGCAACGTTGACAGCGCCCCAGCAGCGCCCAACAACTTGGGCGCCAGCCGCCGGAAGTGGGGGCCGAAATCCCACCGGCTGTCGAGCACCAATCCCAGGTACTTCATGGTGGACTCGACAGCGATCCGAGCCCCCCCGACCACCATGTGTGATCCGGGCGGCGGCGCCCGCCGGGGGCCATGAAACACCATGGCCTCCGACTTGTTGAGGGCCACCTCCAGGCCCAGGCGACGTATGCGGCTCACCACCTGTGACACCGCAGCCGTCGCCAGCAACGCTGCCTCCCTGTGGGGGGAACCTAACCTTTTTTTTTTTTTTTTTTTTTTATCGTGGAGAAATGCTCATGCATACTGCACTACCACGGGGAGATAGTGCAGTTATGTGGGACTCTAACCCACTAAAACTCCACGGTGTCCTCCTCTGCCGCTTACGGCGGGAACACGGGCACGCGTTAGCACTCATCCGCGAACCCGCCACGGCTGTCCGTTGCCGGACCCTCCTCTGGGGAGTACTCCCCATCACCGGCGCACCAGAACACAGCACGCCGTGACCACCCCAGGGACCAAACCAGCACATGGGCGCCAGACGACCCCGTGTCTGGGCACCCTTGGTCCCCCTGCGACGGGTCAGGACATTGGCCCCGCCGCCTGCCAATTTTCGGCTGCAGAGGATAGGGAGAGCGGCCAACGTAATACCGACACTCCTCTTCCCCTGCAGCCCCACCGCGTCCGCCATCGTACGGTGGCGACCCCGTCAAGGCCGCGGAAGGTAGGGAGAGCGGCGCACCGTAATACCGGCACTCCTCTCCCGCCGCGGCCTCCAACCCTCAGCCGCGATGCCTCAGGTACGACATCGCGGCCCGCCTCAGTTGCGATGTCGCCCAAGCGACACCGCAACCTACTTTTGGCCGCTACGTCGTTGGCTTGTCGGCAAAAGCCCTGACGAGCGGCCCCTCCTCGGGTTCCTCTTCGCTTCACCGTGGGTGTCCAAGCCACGGCTACTGAGCCCCCCCGCCTCGACAATGCGGGAACCCACCGGGGGGGGGGGGAACCTAACCTTTTTTTTTTTTTTTTTTTTGAACCGGGGTGGAAAATCCTCATGGATGTCCGCCGCCCTGGGGCGGGCGGCGGGGTCTGTCAGACTCTTACTGACTAAAAACCACCCCGGGTGTTCCATCTCACACCTACGCCGGGGGTCGCGGGAACGTACGATCCTTCCGCAACCCCCGGCTGGTGCCGGCCCGCCGCAGCGGGCCCCGTCTGGTCGGGGGGGGAGTGAGGTGTTTGACTCCCCCCGCGACGTCTAAGAGGGGCGCGCGTGGAACACATCGCGCCGCCACCTCGGGTCCTGATGTGTGGGGGGCGACGGACGTCCCCGAGTCCGTCGCCCCTGGACCCGTTTAGGGGGGCCGGAAGAGGGCGTTGTCCGCCCTCCGCCGACGCCCGGTGCGCCTGCTGCGGGCAGGGTGAGTGGACGAGATCTCCCTCTCCCTTTCCGCAGCCTCCTTCTGCGAGACGACTGTTTCACAGAAGGAAACCACCGCGTCCCAGGACTCCTCGCTGTCGACCATGGACTCGACCACGGCCGGCAGCGAGAGGTCACTGCCTACTTCTGAGATGAGGGCACGGCGCGGCTCCTCCCAAGCGGCACACTCTGCCAGCGTATGCCACGCCGTGTCCTCCCGGCAGTCGACGCAGTGGTGACACCGGGCGTCCGGCTCCCTGTTTATGCGACACAGGTACTTCCCGAAGCAACCGTGCCCCGAGAGCACCTGCGTCACCCGAAACGACAGGGAGCCGTGCCTCCTCCCGAGCCAGCGCTCGAGCACTGGCCGGACCGCCTCGATGGTACCGAGGCCGGCGGTAGGGCGCGAAAGCCTGTCCCGCCATTCCGCCACCAGGACCTCGCGAAGCTGAGACCGACGCAGCTCCATATGGCGCTGCGTCAGCCCCTCGCCCCGCGCCCGCGCTTCCTCGCGCCACCGGTACAGTGACGCGAGTACTTTCGCCTCCAGGTCCCAGGGCGGGGATCCGGCCAGTACACAAGCCGCCTCGTAGGAGATCGTGCGATACCCCCGGACGACTCTGACGGCCATAGCTCTCTGCGGCTTTCGCAGGACTGCGATGCTACCGGCCGTCAGGTCAGTCGCCCAGATCGGGGCCCCATACAGGGCCATGGATCGCACGATCCCCACGTAGAGCCGCCTACAGGCGGCGCTCGGGCCCCCCAGATTGGGAAGCAGCGTTGACAGCGCCCCAGCAGCGCCCAACAACTTGGGCGCCAGCCGCCGGAAGTGGGGGCCGAAATCCCACCGGCTGTCGAGCACCAATCCCAGGTACTTCATGGTGGACTCGACAGCGATCCGAGCCCCCCCGACCACCATGTGTGATCCGGGCGGCGGCGCCCGCCGGGGGCCATGAAACACCATGGCCTCCGACTTGTTGAGGGCCACCTCCAGGCCCAGGCGACGTATGCGGCTCACAACCTGTGACACCGCAGCCGTCGCCAGCAACGCTGCCTCCCTGTGCGAGCTCCCCCGGGCAGTGACCAGCGTGTCGTCAGCATAACACGTAAGGTCCACGCCCGGTTGGAGCTCGCCCCTCAACACCCAGTCGTACCCGATGTTCCACAGGAGCGGGCCCAAGACCGAGCCCTGTGGAACACCGCACGACATGCGGTGCTGGTGTCCGCCATCACGTCCCACGTAGGTGACACACCTCTCCGACAGATAAGCCCCAACGACGTGGCGGAGGGTAGGGAGGCACCCGATGGTACCGCAGTGCCTCCCGAATACAACTCCAGGGCAGGGTGTTGAAGGCGTTGGAGATGTCCAAGGACACCGCCAACATCACCCCGCCCCGGGCCACTGCTTCCTCCGCCAGGACTCTCACTCGCGACACAGCGTGAATGGTAGAGCGCCCGTGCCGAAAGCCGAACTGGCTGCCGTCCAGATCCGGCCCCTCTCCGCACAAGTGGCCGACGAGGCGGGCAGCGATTATCCGCTCGAACAGCTTACCCACCTCGTCTAGCAGCACTATGGGCCGGTACGCGGACGGCGAGTCCGCAGGGCGCCCCGCCTTCCTGAGCAGGACCAGACGACCAGATTTCCACAAAGTGGGAAACTGGCCCCGCTCAAGGCACGCTGTGTAGAGTCCTCTCAGTTGGGGCTCAAGCTCCTTCAGAGCGAGGGCTAACACGCAGCCGTGGATCCCGTCGGGCCCCGGAGCCACGTTTTTGGCCCGGAGCCTCATCACGGCTGCCCCCATCTCTGCCTGTGTCACCTCTGGGACGCTGATGGCGTTCTCTTCGGTGGACTCTGCGGCCGTGGGCAATGCCATCGGCGGCGGAGTGTGCTCCGCTCTCGCCGGGAAGAGGGCTGCGACCACCTCCTCCAGCAGCTCGGGTTGGAGACTCTCCGTAAGCGGGGGCGCCGCGGCTCGAAGTTTCCCTCGAACCGCGCGATAAGGGCGCCCCCACGGATCCCCGTCTAGAGTCTCCAACATCTCCTCCCTGGCTCGCGACTTCGCCTCGCCGATGGCCAGCCACAGAGTCCTCTTCGCCGCGCGGTACACCTCATACAGCGCGGCTTCTTCGTCAGGGACCCGAAGACGTCTCCTCCGGTATCGGGTGTACTGGCGCCGGGGGAACCTAACCTAACCTTTTTTTTTTTTTTTTTTTTTTTTTGATCCGGGGTGGAAAATCCTCATGGATGTCCGCCGCCCTGGGGCGGGCGGCGGGGTCTGTCAGACTCTTACTGACTAAAAACCACCCCGGGTGTTCCATCTCACACCTACGCCGGGGGTCGCGGGAACGTACGATCCTTCCGCAACCCCCGGCTGGTGCCGGCCCGCCGCAGCGGGCCCCGTCTGGTCAGGGGGGGGAGTGAGGTGTTTGACTCCCCCCGTGACGTCTAAGAGGGGCGCGCGTGGAACACATCGCGCCGCCACCTCGGGTCCTGATGTGTGGGGGGCGACGGACGTCCCCGAGTCCGTCGCCCCTGGACCCGTTTAGGGGGGCCGGAAGAGGGCGTTGTCCGCCCTCCGCCGACGCCCGGTGCGCCTGCTGCGGGTAGGGTGAGTGGACGAGATCTCCCTCTCCCTTTCCGCAGCCTCCTTCTGCGAGACGACCGTTTCGCAGAAGGAAACCACCGCGTCCCAGGACTCCTCGCTGTCGACCATGGACTCGACCACGGCCGGCAGCGAGAGGTCACTGCCTACTTCTGAGATGAGGGCACGGCGCGGCTCCTCCCAAGCGGCACACTCTGCCAGCGTATGCCACGCCGTGTCCTCCCGGCAGTCGACGCAGTGGTGACACCGGGCGTCCGGCTCCCTGTTTATGCGACACAGGTACTTCCCGAAGCAACCGTGCCCCGAGAGCACCTGCGTCACCCGAAACGACAGGGAGCCGTGCCTCCTCCCGAGCCAGCGCTCGAGCACTGGCCGGACCGCCTCGATGGTACCGAGGCCGGCGGTAGGGCGCGAAAGCCTGTCCCGCCATTCCGCCACCAGGACCTCGCGAAGCTGAGACCGACGCAGCTCCATATGGCGCTGCGTCAGCCCCTCGCCCCGCGCCCGCGCTTCCTCGCGCCACCGGTACAGTGACGCGAGTACTTTCGCCTCCAGGTCCCAGGGCGGGGATCCGGCCAGTACACAAGCCGCCTCGTAGGAGATCGTGCGATACCCCCGGACGACTCTGACGGCCATAGCTCTCTGCGGCTTTCGCAGGACTGCGATGCTACCGGCCGTCAGGTCAGTCGCCCAGATCGGGGCCCCATACAGGGCCATGGATCGCACGATCCCCACGTAGAGCCGCCTACAGGCGGCGCTCGGGCCCCCCAGATTGGGAAGCAACGTTGACAGCGCCCCAGCAGCGCCCAACAACTTGGGCGCCAGCCGCCGGAAGTGGGGGCCGAAATCCCACCGGCTGTCGAGCACCAATCCCAGGTACTTCATGGTGGACTCGACAGCGATCCGAGCCCCCCCGACCACCATGTGTGATCCGGGCGGCGGCGCCCGCCGGGGGCCATGAAACACCATGGCCTCCGACTTGTTGAGGGCCACCTCCAGGCCCAGGCGACGTATGCGGCTCACCACCTGTGACACCGCAGCCGTCGCCAGCAACGCTGCCTCCCTGTGCGAGCTCCCCCGGGCAGTGACCAGCGTGTCGTCAGCATAACACGTAAGGTCCACGCCCGGTTGGAGCTCGCCCCTCAACACCCAGTCGTACCCGATGTTCCACAGGAGCGGGCCCAAGACCGAGCCCTGTGGAACACCGCACGACATGCGGTGCTGGTGTCCGCCATCACGTCCCACGTAGGTGACACACCTCTCCGACAGATAAGCCCCAACGACGTGGCGGAGGTAGGGAGGCACCCGATGGTACCGCAGTGCCTCCCGAATACAACTCCAGGGCAGGGTGTTGAAGGCGTTGGAGATGTCCAAGGACACCGCCAACATCACCCCGCCCCGGGCCACTGCTTCCTCCGCCAGGACTCTCACTCGCGACACAGCGTGAATGGTAGAGCGCCCGTGCCGAAAGCCGAACTGGCTGCCGTCCAGATCCGGCCCCTCTCCGCACAAGTGGCCGACGAGGCGGGCAGCGATTATCCGCTCGAACAGCTTACCCACCTCGTCTAGCAGCACTATGGGCCGGTACGCGGACGGCGAGTCCGCAGGGCGCCCCGCCTTCCTGAGCAGGACCAGACGACCAGATTTCCACAAAGTGGGAAACTGGCCCCGCTCAAGGCACGCTGTGTAGAGTCCTCTGAGTTGGGGCTCAAGCTCCTTCAGAGCGAGGGCTAACACGCAGCCGTGGATCCCGTCGGGCCCCGGAGCCACGTTTTTGGCCCGGAGCCTCATCACGGCTGCCCCCATCTCTGCCTGTGTCACCTCTGGGACGCTGATGGCGTTCTCTTCGGTGGACTCTGCGGCCGTGGGCAATGCCATCGGCGGCGGAGTGTGCTCCGCTCTCGCCGGGAAGAGGGCTGCGACCACCTCCTCCAGCAGCTCGGGTTGGAGACTCTCCGTAAGCGGGGGCGCCGCGGCTCGAAGTTTCCCTCGAACCGCGCGATAAGGGCGCCCCCACGGATCCCCGTCTAGAGTCTCCAACATCTCCTCCCTGGCTCGCGACTTCGCCTCGCCGATGGCCAGCCACAGAGTCCTCTTCGCCGCGCGGTACACCTCATACAGCGCGGCTTCTTCGTCAGGGACCCGAAGACGTCTCCTCCGGTATCGGGTGTACTGGCGCCTGACCGCCACGCACGCGACGCGCAGCTGCGCGATCTCGGCGGTCCACCAGTACACCTGGCGCCTTGCTGACTGTGCGTGGACCCGGGGCATGGACGCGTCGCTGATTTGCGTCATCGCCCCGCGGAACCACAGCGCCTCCTGCTCGACGTCAACGGGTCCGTTCGTCGCCGACTCCCGGAACCAGGCCTGGACAATAGCGGCCTCCTCGAGAAGCTCCCTGTCGATGCGCTTACGCGCCCAGCGCGGACCGTCCGCACGCGGGGCCGGTAAACCGCGGCCGCCTGCGGTCTGGGCGGAGACGTCGAAACGGATGTACCGATGATCCGACAACGTCTCCACCTCCGCGGCGACACGCCAGTCGCGGACACGGCTCGCGACAGCGGGGCTAGCGAACGAGACGTCCACTATTGAACCGCCCCGCTGCCGCACGCACGTGTACTCCGTGCCCCGATTTAGGACGGTCAAGCCAGTCGTGACCGCCCACTCCTCCAGCACCTCGCCCCTGGCATCCGTCACCGGAGACCCCCACGCCGCAGATTTGGCGTTGAGATCCCCCAGCAACAGCACCGGGCGAGGGTGGAGTCGGCCCACGACGGCACCCAACTCGACAAGGAACCTCTCGAAGTCGGCGAGACTCTTGTTGGGCGAAAAATACGCCCCAACCGTGCCAATGCCGTCCACGAGGGCGGCCACCCAGCCGTGACCTCGGGACGGGTTGGCAAGAGCCCCGCCAATGATGGCCACCAAACCGTCCAGGTCTCCCACCCAGTTATCCCTGGGGGGGACAAAGTACGGTTCGGCGACCACAGCCACGCGAATCGACCACTCTGCCATGCTCTGGAGCAAGAGATCCTGAGCTCTGGCACAGTGGTTGATGTTGCCCTGGAGGAAATGGTACAGCGCCATTAGGCACAGTCCATCCCCTCCGCACCATTCCTAGGCCGGGAGTCGGCCGAAGGGAGACCAGGCTGAGGGGGGGGTAAAGAGCCCCCGGCAGCCTTGGCACCCCTTCTCTTCCCCTTTTGGGCAGGCCCGCCACAAGCCTTTCCGCCCGCTCTGTGCCCAGCGGGCCTCCCTGCAGCTGTACAGAGGCTGCAGTTTGGCGCCGCGGAGCACTGGGCCGCCTTGTGGCCGGCCTGACCGCAGCGATAGCACAGCTCGCTGCGGTCTACGCACGAGGTGCACCGTGCCCTGACATGCCCAATGTCAAGGCAACGGTAGCACCGCAAAGCCCTGGGTTGCAGCTGCCTCACCCTCGCCGCAACCCACCCCACCAACAGACGCCCAGCGTCGGCGACTTTGTTCGCCGCCGCCACCGGGCACCGCACCCAAATCGCGCCGAGCCCGGAGGCGTCGACGCGAATGTCCCCCGTCCGCACGTCCCCGGGCGGACATCCACCGGCCTTGGCGACGGCCGCCGCGACCTCAGCCGGAGTCGTCGAGTCGTCCAGGCCGTCGACGCGCAGTTCAGCGGTCTTCATCGGCCTGGACACCCGAACGTCCTCTGGGTTCAGGACCTCCCGCAGCTTGGCGGCCAGGACGTCCGCCTTTTCGCCGCTAGAGGCACCCGACACCTCCAGCAGTCGCGCCCCCGTAATCGCCGGCCTCATTCTGAGGCCGGACGGTATGCCCAGGTCGGGGAACGCGACCTTGGCTTTGGCCTCCATAAGGACCGCCTTATATGAGACGCCCCTTTCGACAGCTCCGGGCTGCAGCGTAATGACTACAGCCGCGGAGCGTGGGGCTCTGGCTCTAGGCGGTCCCTTTGCCTTGTTGGGTGTCGGTGCTCCAGCGGGTTCCGGTGGCGGCGGCGCCGTCTTTCTCTTTTTACGGCGGCTCCTCTTGACGACCGCCGTCCAGGTCTCCATGGTGGACCCGGGTCCGGTCGTCGAGGGTGCGGTCGCCGGGGGTGCGGTCGCCGAGGGTGTGGTCGCAGGAGGTGCGGTCGCTGGTGGTGCGGTCGGCGGGGGTGCAGACTTGCCCCCCACGGGCTTTCCGCGTCCTTCCGCGGGCTTTTGGGCCCCCTTGGGTTTGCCGGCTGTCGGGCCCAGCTTAGCGGGCTCCCCCTCCCTCTGCCCGTCAGCAGCGAGCGGCGGCCGGAGATTCTTCGCCGGGAGGAGCCTCGACTCTAGGCCCTGCAGCCGGGCATTCATCATGCCCCCACACTGCAGCATGCAGATGCGAACGATCTTCTCGATCTCCGCATCCGCATGCTGCGCAGGGGCAGGGACCAACGATGGGATCGACGGTGGCGGGGCACTGACGGGAGCGAAATCGGTGGCCGCAGGACGCCTCTGCTGCCATTCCGCCCTCTGCGCGGCAAGCTCCCGCTTGAGGTCCTCGAGCTCAGATTTGAGACGGCCATTCTCCTCCCACAGCTTCGCCGTCTCCTCTGAGCTCGTGCGATCAAGGAGGACCTCAACTGCCTCCCTGATGCCATCAGCCGCCTCTTTCAGGGCGCGGGTGAATGTGCCCTTCAGGCTGCCAGACTTAGTGGCAACCTTCAGGACGACGTCCACGCCGTCCAAAACTTGGCGGCTGAGCGCCACCGCCGACAGGCTTCCCCCGGCAGCCGCCTGAGCAGAGCGTCGCTCTCGGGCCAGTCGGGCCATTTCACCGACCTCGTCAGCCGCCACCACCTTCCGCTGAGCCCGCTTTGCGGCGTTCGCCTCCGCCTTATTGGACCCCAGCGAGATCAGCGAGGAGTCCTCGCTCAGGTCCACTACCGAGGGCCCCGGGTCACTCTCTGCGCCCTCCGCCGGACGCTCTACGGGAGCCGGTGTTGCGGGCCGAGAGATCGGCACGAAGCGACCCGCTCGGTCACGGCTCGGCAACCGTGCGGAGGCTCCGCTCGACCGACCCCGCCCTCTCTGTGCCGTTGGCACCTTGGGGGCCGACAGATTCTCCTCACTCGAGGAGAGGCCCATCGACCCCGAGTCCCTGCTTAGTGGGCGCTTCCTCCGAGATGTGGAGGTGCACCCCTGCAAGTTTTGGTCCTTTTCAGGACATGAGCCTCCTCGGCTCTTGTTGCCGTCCACGACGGCAAGCGGTTCGGCTGCGTCGCACAGGCGCTCCAGGCTAACCCGGAGCGCCTTTTCTTGCGAGGCAAGCGCAGGTTGACGCAGGTCGGCAGTGGTCTGCCGGCCCACGGGACTAATGTTGCCCCCCCCAGATACGAAGGGGCTGCCTTCCGAGGAAGGGCGGGATTGTCCCTCCTTGGGTAGGAGGGTACCCGCCTGGGGAATTGTTTTGGCACCAGTCTTTTCCATTGTTCCTTTTAAAGGGTGAGGTCCCTTGTTAGCGCTAGCTCACCGGATGCCCTCCGGCCATACATCCCCTCGGCACGCTAGACCTTAGGATTAGGGTAATTTTTTATAGAGGTTGTCTTCCTCGTGGCCCGAGCCTCAGTGGCCCGGACCCCCGGTCCTGAAAACTCAGGATTACGGGGTGGCCGACGATTGGGCAAAACCAACCGCCGCCCCGGGGTCCCCACGCTGCCGCCGGATGCCGGACAGACGCAGCGCGGACAATGGACACCCTACACCACCCACGCCCTCGTGGGTACAGCGGCGCGAACCGCCCCTTCCCAGTCTACGCCCACTCACATCCCTCTGTAAGCAGAGGTGGAGTGGACGTATGACCGCCCGTCTGTAGCCCGGTTCCCTTCACCGACAATCGAGGATGATCGGTGATTGGAACCATGACCTTCCCTCGTGTGTTGAAAATTAGCCGCCGGCCCCAATTGTCCACCAAGACCTGGTGGGCAATTGGAGCCGTCGTTGCCCAGGGTGCGCCACGGGGAGGCTTTTCAACGTGCACCCCAACCTAACCTAACCTAACCTAACCACAGCAAATAACACAAATCACAATTACTTTGCACCACGGAGACGGATTTTGAAGCGGTTTTCGGCGCAATCAATCTTAATTAGGCTCTGTCCTACCTTTCCAGCTATCCCGATCCATCTGCTTGCTCTAGAAATTAATTAATTGCATTTTTATTGATTTTCGCTAATTAAAACACCTAAATATCGATTTACTCGAAATTCTTACTTTCAAAAATTTTTGTTTAAATCTTAATAATTACTTACCTGCCGCACCTTCAGTTTGAACCGTGATTCACGACCGGGCTTGCCGGTTGGAACACCTAAAATAAATATTTACGAAATTTTATAAAAAATATCACTTTTTATTGCTTAACTTCAAAAAATTGTTCTATACCCACCTTAAATAAGTCGATAGCTGATCAGCCCGCGCGCAGACGCGTGTTTTGACACCAATCACGCCTGTCTAGCTCGAAAAATCCAAAAAATTTGCCCTCCCACCCGCCCTATAGAGACGGGTAGATAAACTTGGGGATTTTTACGAAAATATTTTTATTCCATTTTAGCGTTCCCTGTATCATTTGAAACTGACAGCAGCCAAGCATCATCAAAACACCCACTCCTAAGCCATTATAGACCCATATTTATCAACATAATTAAAATAAGCTAATGGAAAATGGCATTAGTTCATACTCCCCCTCGCTCTGTCGTCCCCCCACCCCCGATTAAAGTTCCTCCCCTCCCCGCAGACTCCTCAGAGGCCACCAGCATAGAATCATGCATCGCCGTCATATGCAAACTTGCTGAATGTATTAAAACCAGCGTAAACGAAAACAAAAGTGTCACGACCACCAATAAAAAGACCATCGCTCTGGCGTCGGATGAAATACGCATAGCGATATCAAAGCTCCCTAACTTCGCTCGTTCTTCTCAAAATGAACTCGGCCAGGAAGGCCAACCCCCATCTTACATCGGTGACCTCAAAAACGAAATCATCACGAGTGTAAAGACAGAAGTCCAAGCCATGAAAAACCTCGTCAGAGGCGACGATGATAATGGGGCACTCCGAAAGGAGATTGCGACTTGCGTGCGAGAGGAGCTGACCAAGCACCTCACTACTATCACGAGTCCACCAGCGTCACCGACTTACGCACAGGCTGCTAGCGCACCTGCATTTAGTCGTCCAATCAAGGACACACCACCTAACAGACCCGCCCTTATCGTCTCGGCTAAATGCGAAACACAAACGCGCCAGGAAGTCGTGGAGTCTTTTCGGAACAGCGTCAATTTCCGCACCACCACCTATGCGCCTTCAAAAATCCAGTCTGTGTCCAATAACAAACTAAGAGTTGAGTTCGAAACGGAGAAACAGCGCGACGAGACCCTTAAGAAATTGGAAACTTCCACCCAGCTTACCGCGGAACCGGCAAGGAAACTGCGACCCATGCTCATCCTCAAGGGAATCTCAATAGACACGCCCTCGGAAGAGCTAATCGACATCATTCGCGGCCAGAACGAAGAGCTATCGCCTCTCTTTGAGAAGAATGACGACCTGCGACTCGCCTTCAAAAGAAATAACAGAAACCCAAACCTATACAACGCCATCCTAATTGCTAACCCCATCCTATGGCGCAAGATAGTTGACATGGGAAGAGTTTGCGTCGACCACCAACGCGTCCATTCAGAAGACTTCTCGCCGTTCATCCAATGCAAAAAGTGCCTACAGTTTGGGCACATGCGAACCAAATGCACTGCGAATCAATCCCCTTGCGCCTACTGCTCCGAAGAAGGCCACACCATTGAAAGCTGCCCGATTCGGGAGAAAAAAGGCACGCCCAAATGTATCAATTGTCACTTGCACAACTCTAAATTCCGCACCAACTACGACGTTGGGCACATGGCCACCTCACAAAATTGCCCCAGAGTGAAATCACTTAAAATTAAAATCATCAGCCGCACCGATTATGTATAAGTCCCTCATCAAAGTAGTACAGTGTAACATTGATCGCTCGAAAAACAGTTTCCACGAATTCCTTACATATTTTTATAATGGCCACTACGACATTGCCTTCTTGTCCGAACCTTACATAGGATCTGGCAAGGAGGTAAAACCTATTTCCGGTATCGATATTTTTCAATTCTCTAACGGATGCAATGTAAAGGCATGCATCCTCGTCAAACCTGGATGTGGTGTGGTGTTGGGGGAGTCCGGAATGTCTTCGGCCAACCTAAGCGTTATCCAATTACAAACCGACCACCAGAAACTGTACCTCGCCTCAGCTTACGTAGAGCCAAGAGACGACACTTCCTGCACGCTTGAAGCAATAGACTGCTTCCTCAAAACCACATCGCATCATAAGTGCATACTGGGGGGAGACTTCAATGGCTGGCACCCTGCGTGGGGAAGTGAAAAATCAAACCCCAGAGGAATCAGCCTTCTGGAACTCGTCTACGCCAACGACATGTACATCTGCAACAACGGAACCACCCCGACTTTCGAAACAGTAACGCACGGACGCGACCGGTCGTCTATCATTGATGTGACGCTTGCGTCTGCCTCAATGTACGACCTGGTACGCGATTGGAAGGTCAACCTAGACTGTTGCACGTCATCGCAGCACAACGCCATCGATTTTAGCATCGCTACCCGCAGACCCACAACGAAAGGAAACAACAACAACTCAACCTTCGTATTTAACACCAAAGGAGCAGACTGGGCAGAGTTTAAAGATGCTGTGCTGCGCAGAATGACGTTATCGGACGTGCTCGATAAGGATGTTCCCAACCTTGATGTCGATCAGCTGGAGTGCCTCGTCCACCAAATTACTAATCTGATACGCGACAGCTGCAGTGAGACCATGCCTATTAAAGGTCAGAACCATAGGCACAAAGCTCCATGGTGGACTGAGAGCCTCGAAACCCAAAAGAGAGACATTATAAATCTCCACAGACGCATCCACACCGCGAAACGGTGAAGGCTTCCGCTCGAAGCTCTTCTGGAAGAGAGTCAAAACAAGAAAGCGGTCTACTCGGAAGAACTCAAAAAGGAGTCCACGAAAAACTTTCGAAAGTTCTGTGAACTTCAGCAGAAAGAGAACGTCTGGTCGCTGACCAACCGACTTCTGAAAGAGACTGCGCCCAGAAGACCACCCATCACTCTCAAAGTAGGAGACAAGTTTACCGCCGATGGAGAGGAGACAGCCACTGCCCTTCTAAATCACTTCTATCCTGACGACACCTGCGACCATATGCCAATACAAGCACAACTTCGACATCAATACCATAGCCCTACGACCAACACAATAGACGACCATCCGTTCACAGAAGAAGAGGTTCTCGAGCAACTTAAACAGATAAGTCCCAGTAAAGCCCCCGGCCTCGACAACCTCACATCCGATATCTGCCTTCAATTCACCGCACATTACCCGCAATTGATAACCGACATTATGAACAGATGCCTCGCCCTACACCATTTCCCCCGAATCTGGAAGGAGGCCTATGTCAAGATCATTCCCAAACCGGGAAAGGATGATCAAACCGATCTAAAATCATTCCGCCCCATAGGCCTCATTCCAGTATTCGGGAAGCTCTTGGAAAAACTTTTCATCAAAAGGGTAGCCCACCACGCTGAAGTCGGAAATCAATTAAACCCTCAACAATACGGCTTCCGACAACAAAGGAACACCACCCAAGCCATCCATACCGCTCTAAATCACGTACACCACGCCAAACAGAACCACAAACTAGCCATAGCTATATCACTAGACATAAGGGCGGCGTTTGATAACGCTTGGTGGCCCGCTCTTTTCCATCGCCTCAAACACATTGGAACGCCGCAAAACATCTATGGGCTAATCAGAAACTACGTGCAGGACAGAACCGCCACGTTGGACCACGCGGGAGTCCGAGTCCAAAAAACCTTGACAAAGGGCTGCATTCAGGGATCCGCGTGTGGCCCGGTCTTATGGAATCTGATCCTCGATGAACTCCTGGACATGCAACTACCATCGGGCTGTCATATGCAAGCCTTCGCGGATGACGTCCTGCTGATGGTTACGGCAGACACACCTGATGCAGTGGAACAACTCGCCAACAGCATTCTCGCTAACATCAGTGAATGGGGCAAACGCGTGAAACTGACCTTTGGCCCGGCAAAAACCCAAGTCATCGCCTTCACACCCAAAGCAAAAACCGCGAAACTAAAAATGGACGGCACCGACTTGGCATTTGTGCCAGAAATAAAACTGCTTGGCGTCATCCTAGACGAAAAACTTAGATTTAATAGCCACCTTAAATATGTGCTGGGCAAAGCCACTCGCATATTTAACAAATTACGAATGTACATCAGATGCACGTGGGGCGCACATCCGGAAAACGCTCGCACAATATATTTGCACGTTATAGAACCGATTGTCACGTACGCTGCTGGTATATGGGGACATATAGTCAACAGGAAGTGCGTAAAGAAGCAACTCGCCAGCATCCAGCGAGGATTCGCACTAAAGGCCATCCGTGCCTTCCGGACCGTCTCGACCACTGCTGCCCTGGCACTCGCAGACCTTATGCCTCTCGATTTTAAAATCCAAGAAGTCCACCACGTCGAAACAGTTCGCCTCACAGGCACGAGCCACCTTCTGCCAGCGGACGTCACCCCTGAATGCCCCACGCCCGTACGCGAGCTACTACACCCGGCAGTAAGACTGCCTAGAGCAGTCACTAGCACCCGTAGACACGCTGAAGCTGAAGCTGCCCAACCGCAGCACCACATTTACACCGACGGCAGCAAACAGGACGATAGTGCCGTCGGAGCGGCTTTCGTTTGCTACGATCCGGGAGGAGCGATTGTCACCAAAAAGTTCAAACTCCACAATACCTGCACAGTTTTCCAGGCCGAACTATTCGCCATCCTGGAAGGTAGCAAATGGGCACAAAAAAAGGGACACAAAAACACCACAATCTTCTCGGACTCCCAGTCTGCAATACAGGCGATCACAGACCGAAGCAACACTCACCCACTTGTCACACAAATACACAAAACCATTTACACTCACACACATGAACGCGCAAATACACCACCAAACGTTATATCCATCAAGTGGGTGAAAGGGCACAGTGGAGTTGCCGGCAACGAAGCTGTAGATGCTGCAGCAAAACTGGCCACTCGACTCCACAAAACTCCAGACTACAATAAATACCCGATGTCATATGTCAAACGCGAATTAAGACAAGCTAACTTGGCTAAGTGGCAAGCCAGGTATGCATCTAGTGAGCAGGGACAACATACCAAATCGATATTCCCAATGATAACAGACATACGTAAATTCCGAAAACATACCGAACCAAACTTTTACCTAACTCAAATCCTCACAGGCCACGGATTTCATAAAAAGTACCTACACCGATTCAAAATCACTGTAAACGACAGTTGTCCCTGCCACGACGACACGGTACAAAGCCTCGACCACCTCCTCAGGGATTGCCCCAGATTCGCCATGGATCGCATGCAGTATGAGGCAATCTCTGAGAGATTTGGTATCACGGCATATGACATCGGGATGCAAACGCGCAAACCAGAAGTCCTACTCGCGTTCACTAAGTACATCACTAAAATTTTAGGCGAATTGAAACATTTCAATGGCACATAGAAAATGCAAAAATATACAAATATAATTACAATAAAATTTTAACGGTAGTATATAATTATTATTTATCTCTTATTAATATTATTATCCCCATTGCGACTAAAAACTCCCCACAAATGAAATATCTGTATCAAATAGCAGATATTGAACTAATGAAAACAATTAAATAATGCAAATTCACACCAAAATAAACAAAGCGAATAAATCTAATTAAAAAAAAAAAAAAAAACCTAACCTAACCTAACCTAACCTTTTTTTTTTTTTTTTTTTGAACCGGGGTGGAAAATCCTCATGGATGTCCGCCGCCCTGGGGCGGGCGGCGGGGTCTGTCAGACTCTTACTGACTAAAAACCACCCCGGGTGTTCCATCTCACACCTACGCCGGGGGTCGCGGGAACGTACGATCCTTCCGCAACCCCCGGCTAGTGCCGGCCCGCCGCAGCGGGCCCCGTCTGGTCGGGGGGGGGAGTGAGGTGTTTGACTCCCCCCGCGACGTCTAAGAGGGGCGCGCGTGGAACACATCGCGCCGCCACCTCGGGTCCTGATGTGTGGGGGGCGACGGACGTCCCCAAGTCCGTCGCCCCTGGACCCGTTTAGGGGGGCCGGAAGAGGGCGTTGTCCGCCCTCCGCCGACGCCCGGTGCGCCTGCTGCGGGCAGGGTGAGTGGACGAGATCTCCCTCTCCCTTTCCGCAGCCTCCTTCTGCGAGACGACTGTTTCACAGAAGGAAACCACCGCGTCCCAGGACTCCTCGCTGTCGACCATGGACTCGACCACGGCCGGCAGCGAGAGGTCACTGCCTACTTCTGAGATGAGGGCACGGCGCGGCTCCTCCCAAGCGGCACACTCTGCCAGCGTATGCCACGCTGTGTCCTCCCGGCAGTCGACGCAGTGGTGACACCGGGCGTCCGGCTCCCTGTTTATGCGACACAGGTACTTCCCGAAGCAACCGTGCCCCGAGAGCACCTGCGTCACCCGAAACGACAGGGAGCCGTGCCTCCTCCCGAGCCAGCGCTCGAGCACTGGCCGGACCGCCTCGATGGTACCGAGGCCGGCGGTAGGGCGCGAAAGCCTGTCCCGCCATTCCGCCACCAGGACCTCGCGAAGCTGAGACCGACGCAGCTCCATATGGCGCAGCGTCAGCCCCTCGCCCCGCGCCCGCGCTTCCTCGCGCCACCGGTACAGTGACGCGAGTACTTTCACCTCCAGGTCCCAGGGCGGGGATCCGGCCAGTACACAAGCCGCCTCGTAGGAGATCGTGCGATACCCCCGGACGACTCTGACGGCCATAGCTCGCTGCGGCTTTCGCAGGACTGCGATGCTACCGGCCGTCAGGTCAGTCGCCCAGATCGGGGCCCCATACAGGGCCATGGATCGCACGATCCCCACGTAGAGCCGCCTACAGGCGGCGCTCGGGCCCCCCAGATTGGGAAGCAACGTTGACAGCGCCCCAGCAGCGCCCAACAACTTGGGCGCCAGCCGCCGGAAGTGGGGGCCGAAATCCCACCGGCTGTCGAGCACCAATCCCAGGTACTTCATGGTGGACTCGACAGCGATCCGAGCCCCCCCGACCACGATGTGTGATCCGGGCGGCGGCGCCCGCCGGGGGCCATGAAACACCATGGCCTCCGACTTGTGAGCGAACCTAACCTGAGCGAACCTTTACCCTGAGGACAAGAAGGAAGAAGATAGTCAGGAACACAGGCGTATCAGATCGGTAGCCGAAAACGTAAACGAGATGGGTCAACATGAAGAACATGACCCTCCTTTTATCCAGGAGGAACTGAACGTAGCTATACGCAGCTTCAACCCTAAAAAGCCCCCGGGGTGGACGGCCTCACGGTTGATATCTGCCAGCAAACGGTAAACCACGATCCGGAGCTCTTTCTATCACTGGCAAACAAATGCTTAGAGCTGGGTTACTTATCGAGAATCTGGAAGGAAGCGACAGTAGTCATCCTAAGGAAACCTGAGAAGGAGAGCTATATAGCTCCTAAATCATATAGGCCAATAGGACTGTTGCCAGTGATGGGATAAGTTCTGGAAAAAATGCTAATAGGAAGGGTGAAATGGCACATCATACCCGGACTTAGCACACGCCAGTATGGGTTTATGCCACAGAGAAGCACCGAAGACTCCCTCTATGACCTGCTAGAACTCATACGCAAAAAATTAAGAGACAAGAAATTGATCGTTATGATATCGCTGGACATAGAGGGACCCTTTGACAGTGCATGGTGGCCGGCTATAAAAACAAGGCTGGCGGAAACTAAATGTCCGGTGAACATTAGAAGAGTGATGGACAATTACCTGGAACACCGGAAGGTCAGTGTGAGATATGCGGGGCAGGAGGTTACCAGGGCAACAAACAAAGGCTGTGTGCAAGGATCGATAGGGGGCCCGATTCTTTGGAACCTACTACTCGACCCCCTACTCAAAGGCCTGGTACAAAGGGGAGACTACTGCCAAGCCTTCGTTGATGACGTAGTTTTAATGTTCGATGGGGACTCAGCGAGGGAAGTCCAGCGACGTGCCAATGACGCTCTCGAGTATGTTCATCGGTGGGGAGTCAAAAATAACAACATGTAACGTCATGTGTGTGTCGTGTTGGTTGTAATATTCAATATTTTTATTATTTTTTACTACAATATGAAAGCTTCTTAGGTACACTTTATAAACAAATACCGTGGCTTGCTCTTTAATCTTAAAAACTATAAAAAATATACACGAAACCTTAGGGTGGCCATATTTGACACAGGTACTTACTATTTACATAAATTCATTCACTCAAGCAACCCAAGTAAGTAAGCACTCGTTGAATCATACATAAGATAAAGAATAATGCTGGGAGTGGTGTGGAGAGTCGTTCAGGCGAGCTGTGGCGCAGGTGGTGCGCTGTTCAGGGCGCGCAGCCGCACTAGGCGCAGGTCACGCTGCGCCCGAAGCCAGCGCCCGCAGCCGCACTAGGCGCAGGTCACGCTGCGCCCGAAGCCAGCGCCCGCAGCCGCACTAGGCGCAGGTCACGCTGCGCCCGTAGCCAGCGCCCGCAGCCAGCGCCCGCAGCCGCACTAGGCGCAGGTCACGCTGCGCCCGAAGCCAGCGCCCGCAGCCGCACTAGGCGCAGGTCACGCTGCGCCCGAAGCCAGCGCCCGCAGCCGCACTAGGCGCAGGTCACGCTGCGCCCGAAGCCAGCGCCCGCAGCCGCACTAGGCGCAGGTCACGCTGCGCCCGAAGCCAGCGCCCGCAGCCGCCGCTCAGCCAGCTCGCCACGCCGCAGCGCGTGCGCGACTCCTCCTGCAGCTGCGCGCCCTCCGCCACGGAGCCCCGTACCATCGCAATCAGTTCTAGCTCATCTGTTGAATAGGATTAATAAAAAGATAATTAAAAGCTGAACTTTGCGCACCTTCTCGAACTCACGAGTTACATTTGAGCGACAAGTTCATTAAACTTATCGATACGAGGATCATACCGCAGAGCTGCGGCCAGGGCAGCAGCGGCAGGCTAGAGCAGGAGCGGCGCGCGAGCGACACGCGGTGAAGGCGCGCGGCGTGGCCGTGCTGCGGCGCGGGCGCTGCCGGCTCGTCGTGCGCCAGCACGGCGGCGCGCCCGGTGCAGCGCGCGCCGCACGCGAACTGCACCGCGTAGCGCCATGTCGTGTAGTTGCTGTGGTCCTCCTCCACCCGCCACGATGTGCTGCCAACGAAAACCGTACTTATATCTATATTATGAAACTGTCTAATGATGTTGTTGAATCTTTCATGCCCTTGTTCAATGAAGCCATAATAATGTTCCCAAGTAGCAAACAAGATTATCTAAAGTTGGTTTTTGCTAAATCAAAAAGGATTTCGTTAAGTCTTTGCTTAGTCTTAAAAATACCAAAAACTAGGTTAAGTATTCTCAAAACTAGCTACAGTTAAAATTTTTTTTTTTTACCTTACTCAGCTTTTGAAAGCTCACTTAAAACTCAATTGAATAATTGAAGAATCTTTTTAGAGACTCACAAAGTAAAAATGATTTTGTAGATAAAGAATCATGGCAGGATTTGTACAAAAATGGGGTATGGCATGGCAGTGTCATGGACACGGCCGTGTGTTGTACATACCTACGTGAATACGTGTACGTAACGCGGTTGATCCGCTCGGCCGCATTCATTCTTTTGAGTTCCCGGCACTGCAGCTTGACTCGGTCTTAATATGGTGTTAATGTTTGTTATGGTGTTAGTTTTAATTAGGTATTATAGATATTTTTAAGTCTATTACTTGATCTGAATTCAACCTACGAGATATCTTGAAATCAGTGTTTAGAGTTTTGCAAAATCTAAAGTTTATCTAAACAGTAGTATTAACTGTTTCTTAACATGTTCTTAAATGCTATGCCCAGTATTACTTAACTGACCCTTGGAGTGTATCTAGGAGATATCTTGAGGGACATACTAGTTATAGCCAAGACAACAGCTGGAATTCGTCTACTTGCCTTCAAGATGTCTACAATACCTTTTTAGGACATTTGTTTGCTACTTGGGCTTGGTAACATTTCATTACAATCTATACATAATATGTATATAAAATTCAAAGTCTTGACTGACTGATATTTATCAACACACAGCCTAAACCGCCCGTTTCTAGAGACATGAAATTCGGAGGGTGTGTTCTTTGTGAAAATAGATATCCACATAATCCGCGCGGAACTAGTTGGCCGCGCCTTAGGTATGTGAACGGTGGGACGGAGGGGCAGGGGCGCTTTGTCATGACTTAGTACGTGCATTGCGAATAATAGTCAAACCCGCCGCCCTCACCCCCGTCCCCACCCAAGGCGCGGCCAACTAGTTCCGCGTGGACTATAAGAAAGGGTTTTTCGAAATTCCACCCCTAAGAGGGTGAATGGGGGGAAGGGTGAAATTTCACGCGGACGAAGTTTTGGGCAGAAGCAAGTACTATTATACTCGCGCCTCCTCCTCGAGATTAGTAATTTACACATGTAGTTACGCTAGTTGTCACCACTCATGCACTTAGTTGAGAAAAAAAATATATATTATAATACATTTTTCTTTATCTATGGCAATTCAATTTGACATACCCACAATTTTTTATTTAATTTTTATTTTTTATTCGTGTGGGTACTTCGTCCAGTTCCGCTCTCAGACGATGTCGCCAATCATTCGCATTTTAGTGCTCAACCACTCAACATCTATTTCGCGTCTTCGCACAGTTTGTTATAAAAATGCCGAAACGTAAGAATTCTAGGTCTCGTGAAGAAGACATTATCCATTACAAAAATAAAATTAGAACGCAAAATTCGTGATAGACAAATTAGTGCTTCGGAAAGTGTATCAGACTTGGAGGAAACTGTTGTTCTACACGATGCGGATATTGGAGCAGGTATTTACCCATTTACTCATTTTAAAGTGATAACTGTTTTCTTACCGCCTTGTTTACGTATCTACGTATTTAAGTTAAGTATTTTAATGCAACCTGAACAGTCACTGGGGCTGTTTCAACGCATTTAAAATACGGTTGGCGTTCCTTCCGCTGGGGATTGTAACCTAACCTAATAACTATTATGGCTATCAACATACAATAATTATGTACCTATTAAGCTGAAATTTCAAGGCTTTGTATAAAGACAAAAGATAACGATCATAAAAATTAATCATGGACTTATTTAAGTCCACTTTTAAATGTTTTCCAGTAAGTTATTTAACTTACGTTTTAAAAAATTATCATATATATGATAATTTTCAGACACCCCCGCACTGCGCCCAGATGATTGGTTATTAGAATGGCCGCCTGAAGATGAAACAGTTCAGGATTCGCACAAAACCTGTGAATCTCAACCAGGCCCTAGTACTTCCACGGATGTACACCCCGAAGAGCCTGTTGCTCATGATGTTAATATTCCTGATCTGGATACGGAGATTCTAGACATTTTAGGCGATGATCCTACAAACTCAGACAAATACGGGCCTGAAATAAGCAACGAAGTTGCAAATCGTTTATTACACATTGCTAAAGGCGGTCTGAATAAGGAAAATCGTAAAGAATTGATCTCAAAATATCTATTACCTAAAAATTGTATCCAATTGGATGCTCCTAAAATAAATCTGGAAATTAAGGCGGCAATTGCTGATACCGCAGTTAAACGCGATAAAGGCATAGAAAACAAACAGAAACAAATGTCTAGTGCAATTGCTTGTTTGGCCGACATCATAAATTCCCAAATAAATTCCAAAACGATAACCAATGACGTCCTGCAAAAATTAATGGATATATGCAGAATTTTATGCGATTTACAACATGCAGATTCCATCACACGTAGAAATTTTATTTTATTTGCCCTCAAAAATGACATGAAGGAACACCTTAAAAATACCAAGATAGACACTTATCTATTCGGTGAAAATTTAGCAGAGACATTAAAATCAGCAAAGGCTGTAAACAAATCAGGAATCGAACTGAAAGCCGTATCTAACAGCAAGACTGCGAATACCTACTATAAAGGACAAGCATCGAGAGCTTTAAACCGCAGGGCTCCCCCTCAGGCGCACAGGCCGCCCGCGGGGTCGGCGCTAGCGCCGAGGAGCCGCGAGCCTGCCGCGTCGCGCGCGCAGTATCCCCCGCCGCAGACGCAGTACATGCCACCGCACGCACACTCGTCGAAGACGTCATCGCGGGGCCATCAGGCGACGTATCCTCGTCGCCGCTTTTAGAGACAGTTAAGTACGCAGGCCGTTTATCTAAATTCTATCAACAATGGGCTGCAATTACGAACGATCAGACTATACTATCTTGGATAAGAGGTTATAAAATACCATTTACAATGCCCGTTGTACAACATACACTCCCTGCTAGACCAACTTACTCGGCTAATGAAAGACCGCATTATTTAGAAGCGATTAATAACCTACTCAAAATAGGCGCAATATCAGAATGTTCTCCATGTGAAAATCAATTTGTCTCAAGTATTTTCTTGGTACCCAAATCAAATGGCAAGATGCGCTTTATTTTGAACTTAAAAAACCTTAACACATTCGTTAAAACAGATCATTTTAAGTTAGAGGATTTAAGAACAGCATTAAAAATTGTAACGTATAATTGTCACATGGCGTCGATTGACCTCAGAGACGCATATTTTCTTATTAATATGCATAAAGAATCTCGAAAATATCTAAGATTCTATTTTGAGGGTAAATTATTCGAATTTAATGTTTTGCCATTTGGGTTAAGTACAGCCCCATACGTTTTCACAAAAATATGTAAACCTATAGCTAAATTATTGCGCTCCGCAGGCCTTCTGTCCACTGTTTATTTAGACGATTGGTTATTGTTTGGATATTCCCGTCTGGAATGTCTTACTAACATAGATATAACTAAAAGATTATTAACTTCACTTGGTTTTACGCACTTCTTCCTTCGACCAAATGCAGATTCTTAGGTATGATTATAGATTCACACGAGTTTCAGATTAGTTTACCAACAGATAAAAGGTTGCGAATAAAAGCGCAACTTGTTATGTTTTCAAAATTAAAGCGTTGTAAAATTAGAGCTTTTGCTCAGTTATTATTAGGCTTATTAGTTTCTGCTTGCCCAGCGATCGAATACGGATGGCTGCACACTAAAGAAATGGAAAGATGTAAATATCTCAACTTGAAAGGTCATGATGATTATAACAAATCTATGATTTTACCTGAATCACTACAACCCGACTTTGACTGGTGGTTAAATAAAATAGAATATTCTGTCAATCGAATAAAAGTTGATATTTACCAAGTTGAGATATTTTCTGACGCCTCAACGACGGGGTGGGGGGCCGCGTGTGAAGGAAGGTCCGCGAGCGGGCAGTGGTCGAATACCGAACGAGAACGACATATAAATTATTTAGAACTGCTTGCCGCATTTATTGCCTTAAAAGTTTTTGCTAAAAACCTTTTTAATTGCCAAATATTACTACGCGTTGACAATTCAACAGCAGTAGCATATCTACACTAATATTATAAAGAGGAAAACTTTGTTTGTATGTTTGTTTGATTGTAATGAATAGGCTCAAAAACTACTGGACTGTTTTTAATATTTCTTTCTGTTGTGATTGTAATAGGTATGATAATAGATATGAAGAATCACGTTCGTGGAAATAGGGAAATAAGAAAGGAAAAGAAAAACTCAGAAAACATTGTACGATGGTTGCTATTCAAACGTCAAGTTACAAGCATATTAAATTTCGAATATCTTTTTATCGACATTACAAATGACATAAAACCTAACAAAAAGTATCTTCCAAATAGATTTTACAACATCCGCCCTTAATGGAAATAAAAAGATAAAGTAGTAATGCTAAACACAATAGAAAATAATAAAACATTACTACCAGACTAAACACAAATACAAAATATAAACCGACGAAAAATAAATAAATAGAAGATTATTCTACTTGTTTATCACTAAACCCATATTAACAACGCACCTAAGATGAGCTATGCGCCTTAAGGGCTTGGTTAAAACATCGGCTGTCATTTTATCCGTAGGTATAAACTTTATATTTATAACACCCTCAGTAACCTTTTCACGAATAAAATGATATCTCGTATCAATGTGTTTGGTTCTATTGTGGTGGATTGGATTTAGCACAAGTTTCTGTGCACTTTGACTGTCGTTGTATAGCAACACCCTGTCAGAAAAACCAGTAATGTCACACACTAACCGTCTGAGAAAAATAGCCTCCTTTGCAGAACTGGTTAAGGACATATACTCAGCTTCTGTAGACGATAAGGCTACCGTCGGCTGCTTCTTACACTCCCAGCTTGTTAAATATTTTATGGTATTCTCAACATTTATTTATAATAGCAACATTGCTCTATGTCACTGATTGACTTCCTGTTGAATAAACGTCTGCTGATAGACGTACCCAATCTCTATCAATATAATAATCTACTCTAATTTATGTTTTGTGATCAATCTAAATTAATCTCAGTAATCTTAAGTCATAATTGTATTTGTGTGCCATATTATAAAAATATAGTGTCTCAAATCGTGCCAGTCGTATACTTTATCTTCCCTGATATAACCTTAGAGGCAGTACTCCGCTACAGGTTATGGGCCCAGGTCCTCAGGGCGACCAGGATAAATCCTAGAAGTGGATTCAGAGAAAGGTGGCATTCGATTTTTGATTCGACAAATTGTAAGTACATAACCTCACTTTTGTGCACATGGCAAATAATGACTTGGCGCCGTCTACGGCGGGCACTGCAGCTGTCATGCCGGGCGGATCGCCGGGATATGGCTTACTTGGTGGATTTGAGAAACTGGAAGGCGTCTCGAATTTCCAAACCTGGAAGTTTGCTATGAAGAATTATTTGGTTTTAGAAAACTTGTGGAGTTCGGTAACCGGGGAGGACACCGATCCACATAGATCACAACGTGCATTAGCACGGATATCACTATGCGTAAAACCGACACTGTTTCAACTATTGTATGGTATTGAAACTGCTAAAGAAGCTTGGAAGAAGCTTACTACTGTTTACGAAGACAAGGGCTTGTTCAGACGGGTGAGTCTACTTCGTCAGCTGCATCGGGTTGAATTTGCGACGTTCGCGAATATGACAGCGTACATTGATTATGTGTTTACGCTGGTGCAGCAGTTGGCCAACATCGGTAAACTAGTGGAAGATGCTGAGATTGCGGAAATACTTTTAAGAGCGCTATCACAAGTTTTTCTTGTTTAGAGCGTTTGACTCGAGTTTTGATTTGTGATTATGGTTTAACTAAAGTCACAATAGTAAAAAAAATACATGCCCGAGAAAGTTTAATTCCTTCTTTTGGGAGCGCATTCAATAAATATTTCAGTTTGTTTACATAAATCAGTAAAAAACTTGTTCCTGCAAAGGCTGTTTCATAAAAATTTAATTTCGGGCATCTCGCGATGCTCTGTTACATCGAAGATATAATAGTTTAATAATTTATAAAAATGTCCACGGTACAACTGTATCTTCTACTTTGGAATGCATACATCAATTTATTATGTTTAATACAGTAATAAACCAAAAATAATTCCGTAAAACAGAGAGTTAATGATATTTTTTCAGCCGAAATGATATTTTTTATCTCTGTTTATTTAATAGAAATTCAAACAAAAAGTGTTTAATAACTAAGGTTACTTTGTCACCTTGCTTGAAAAAAAAAAATACTCTATTTTAAAGTAAAATAATATTTTTAAGGAATTGTTTTATGCAATGCTTTTTTATCAATATAAATCTCGGGATGCACGGTCTTAGCTTTAGTCCGCGCCGAGCGCTTTCAGAGGGAGGACGTAGCGCTCACTCGCTGCTGCCGTCACGTGATCTCGTTCGACAATTCGCCACGAATAAAAAGCGACCAACACTTCTTGATACAAGTGAGTTTTTTTTTTTAATTAGTTATGTTCTGATTGTAATGTATATAATATAATTATTTTCCTATGATGTTCCAACACGAATATAATTATAGAAAAAAAAACATACGTAAATATAGTTGTTGTTTTTAATTTTTCTGACTTTTTTATTTATCTCCAACATTAATTTAATTAATTATTTTCAGACAATAGTTCACAATAATGGGCAAAATAGAACTTTTGGTGCTGTCAAAATAAAAAAACAGGTTTTGGCCGATAATTTGAAACGCGCAAGAGAAGCTCAGCGGTAAGAATTTTATGAGGAGTGCGTGCTTCCTGAAATCATAGATTCGAGGAAAGCACGGTCTATGCCGCTTCGGAGAATATTATTTTAATTATTTTACAATTATTATACTGGTTTTTTATGGTTCCGTACCTTAAGGGTGCCAACGGGACCCTATTACTAAGGCTCCGATGTCCGACCGTCCGTCTGTCTGCTAGTGTCTCATGAACCGTTACAAGTTCACAGTTGTAATTTTTAATTTTAATAAAACGACTTTTGATTTGTCTTTTTTATTTTCTTTTGACTTTTTTGACGTGACAACGTCTAATGAATCGATGAAGCTGGCTGCACACACGAAAAAAACATGACTCATGTAGCGTTACCTCGCGGCCTTGCTCTGCTGTAGCGTTGTACGCCATGGCGGCTTGAAGTGCAAGCGAGAGCGCGGAACGAGCGATGAGAGACAGATGATGTCGAACGCTGCCGAATCGGCCTCCGCGTTCGGCAATTTCATTAATGTTTTGTTATGACGTTGTCACGTTAAACTATCGTCCGTAAACCGACTTTACAGACAACCGATTTTTATCCAAACTGTAGAAACAACATCACATTGCATTTATTTCTATAAATAAGTACTAAAATGTCTTCCTACCTGCTAAATAAATTACATAATATATTAAACTTCGTAAAAAAAGTAGGTACAAAAAGTATTTATAAAAGTAGCACAAAAGTATTTGTAAGTAATGTTAGAGGCTGGCAACGCGCAAGTAATGCAGCTTCTGGCAATGCAAGCGTCTTTAGGCCAGCGTTGCCAGTATGTTACTTTTGTAACATTTTACGTTACTTTTGACCCTCTCATGTTACCTCCATGTTACACGCCTCAAAATGTTACTTTTAAGACTTAATAAAAAATATTTCACAGAAAACAAAAAATAAACATGAAACGGAACGCATACAAGAAAGGTTTCGTTCGTCATGTTGGCGCACTTGATTGTCTTGATTTTGTGACCAAATTCTGACGCGACGACAGCGCGAAAATTTTTCACTTCGTTTGTCGTATCGTATATTCACTCACTCGCGTGAATTTCTAAATGACCCATCCCGCTTACTTAGGCGAGTGAGCGACAGCCTAGTAGTGGCATCCGTGTTGGTTCAGTTCAGTTTGTTATTACGATTCTTTCGAAGCCTACTAAGGGGACAGCTTTTTTTTATGTAATAAAGTGCCATGTTATTATTAGTCGTTTTCCACAAAAAATAAGGTAATGTTACTTTTCTCGTGAAAATGTTACTTTTTGAGCTCTCTCATGTTACATTTGACTATCTGTCACTGGCAACACTGCTTTAGGCTGCGGTAACTACACACCATCAAGCGGGCCGTATGCTAGTTTGTCACTTTAGTGGTATAAAATAAAAATTAAAAGTGAAGTAAATTTGTATGACCCTATTGTAACTCAAACCGTTGTAGGTAACACTCATCGGTACAAATAATATTTCATGAACTATAATAACAGTAATTTAATTTATTTTGAAAACGAAGGCTCTTGTTGGTTTGATCCTGGCGTCCGACGCATAGCGGTTTGTATGTGTGCATAGCGTTCTTCCCTAGACGCACACGTGCGCATCTGCTGCCGCGCGCCGTCGAATTTACCTAAAACTGAGCACTTCGGTTTTGTAATAACGCTCTTAAGCGGCCTACCTCAAGAATTTGATACGTTAGTATCGGCTTTGGAGACGGCATCGATCACCAGTGGACTATCTTCAGAACTTGTTCGTGCCAGGCTTCTTCAGGAAGAGTACCGGAAAAACAATACTACTGAAAATGGTAATGGGAGCAGCTCGAACACTATTGCATTTGCAGCGAACAGTAAAAACAAGAAAGCGATTGTGTGTCACTTCTGTAAGAAACCGGGTCACATGAAGTCGAAGTGTTTCAAGTTGAAGCGGCTAAGAAAGGAGGAACATTCTAAGGAAGAGCAGACTATGACAGCCTCAACTTTTTATGCATCAACTAAAACAGACTTTATTGTAGATAGTGGTTCGACATCACACATGTGTAATTGTGAAAATTTGTTTGTGAATTTGAGAAATGACAAAGCAAAAGTAAACTGTGCTGACAAGAGGGCAAAATTGGAGAGTTCTGGGATTGGTTCTATGCAAATATGGATGAATGGTGGTCTAAAGATTTTCAATGACGTTATGTATATTCCGCAACTATCAGAGAATTTGCTGTCGGTGAGTAGATTATGTGAGAGTGGTTTGGTTGTTGTTTTTAAAAAGGATGGTTGTTTCATTTATGATGAATGTGAAGTTAATGGTCGGTGCATTATGTCTGCTGATTTGAACAAGGGGGTGTATAGGTTGAAAGGTGTTTGCAATCAGGAGCAGTCGATGGCTACCCTACATGAAGTGCAGGGAGCACAGACTGCAAAGTTGGCTGTGTCAAATTTGAGTGCTGTGTTATGGCACAGGCGGTTAGGACATCTTAGTATGAATGGGATGAATGCTCTAATGAACAATACTGCACGAAATGTTTCTTTTCAAGCTGACAAAGATGACCTTCAGCAGTGTTCCGCCTGCCTTGAGGGGAAGCCTGTGGCCAAGGCTTATCCCAAGGGGCAAGCTAGACGTGCTGGTCAGCTACTCGAGCTCATCCATTCAGATGTCCTTGGTCCGATGAGTGATGACAGCTGGGGAGGTGCAAGATGCCTACTGACCTTCACTGATGATTTTTCGAGGAAGTCTTTTGGATACTTAATGAAGAAGAAGTCTGAGGTATTTTCCTATTTTATCATTTTTAAGGCCTTAGTTGAGAAGCAGACAGGTTTGCATATAAAGTGCCTGCGTTCTGACAACGGTGGTGAGTATTGTAGCAGGGAGTTTGTAACTTACCTACAAAAGGAAGGTATACTTCACCAATTGACAGTACCGTATAGTGCTCCGCAGAATGGCGTGGCCGAGCGCCTTAATAGGATTATTATGGAGAAGGCTAGGTGTATGCTTTTGCAAGCTGGTCTCTGCAAGCGTTTTTGGGGGGAGTCTATTATGACTGCTATTTATTTAAAGAATCGTAGCCCCACAGTTGCTTTAGCGGGACAGTTGCCTGAGGAGATGTGGTCTGGTCACAAAGTGAACCTGGATCATCTTCGTGTTTTTGGCTGCATAGCCTATTCTCTGGTGTCGGAGCCGACTCGTACAAGTAAGTTGAACGCTAGGGCAAAAATGTGTATTTTTGTTGGATACTCAGAAAGCACAAAAGGATACCGACTTGTTGAGCCATCCAATCCAAAAAGGGTAATTTATTCAAGGAATGTTAATTTTGTTGAAAGTAAATTTTACAAAGATTTTAAATGTATTGACATGAAAAGTAATAATAATGAATTAATTGTATGTCGTGAATATTTTAATGAATTGAATTCTGATATGTTCTAGTAATGAGAGCGGTCAAGTTGAAACAATGTGTAATGAGAAATCTATCTGTGATAATAATAATTCAATTCAGAGTGACATTACTAATAATAGTAATAATGAATCAATTAATGAAATGAATCATACTTATGAATTTTCAGATGCGGAATCTGGCGGCAGTGTGCCAGACAGAGAACTCTCTGTAGAGGAGCTGGAGACACAACCAGCGTCTTCCGGAGAGACGTTGGCGCGCGGAGGAGGCACGACTAGTACGGGGGAGGTCCCTGTGACTGTCGGCGGCCGTTCCTTGCGTAGTAATCGTGGTAAACCACCTATCAGGTATGGCGATTACGAAATGAGTATGTTTGCCAACTCAATATTTGATGAGCCGCAATCCTACGAACAGGCTATTTCATCTTCAAATAGTAATGAATGGGTAATTGCTATGAGGAATGAGTATGAATCATTATTGAAAAACAAAGTATGGAAGTTAGTAGAAAGGCCTGAAAAGTCCAATATTGTGAAATGTAAATGGGTGTACAAGGTGAAACATGATACATCGGGAAACTTTGATAGATTTAAAGCTCGCTTAGTTGCTCGCGGTTTTAGTCAGAAAGAGGGAATAGATTTTTCTGATACGTTTTCTCCTGTTGTACGTCATTCGACAATGCGTATTTTATTTTCCCTTGCACAACACTATAATATGTCGATAGAACATTTAGATGTAACTACCGCATTTTTACATGGAGACTTGAATGAAAGAATATATATGGAGCAACCTATGGGTTTTGTTTCTGACGAAAACAAGGTGTGTCTTTTATCTAAATGTATTTATGGTTTAAAGCAAGCCAGTCGGATGTGGAATTTGAAAGTGCACCAATTGTTAACTGAAAACGGCTACATACAAAGTAAGTGTGAGCCATGTGTGTATGTGAATAGAAATAACAAGGAACTCACCATTATTGCCTTGTATGTGGATGACTTTTATATTTTAAGCACTTGTGATACTAAGAACTTATGTAAATTGTTAGAAAGTAATTTTTCAGTTAAGCACCTGGGTCCACTCAAATCTTGTTTAGGTATGCGACTGACTAGAGATGACAAAGTTTTAAAATTGGACCAAGCAGAATATATAAAACGCTTAAGAGATTTAATATGCTTGATTGTAAAACTGTTTCCACACCTATGATAATGAATAATAAATTGTTAAAGTCAGAATCAGAACCATTAGATGATAACATTTATCAATACAGACAGTTAGTCGGCTGTTTAATGTACCTATCTGTATGTACCAGGCCTGACATAACATTTTGTATTAGTCAGCTGAGTCAATTTTTGACTAATTTTGATAACAGTCATTTGGTGGCTGCCAAACGTGTTCTAAGATATTTGGCAGGCACTATAGATCTTGGACTTAGTTTCTATAAAAGTAATTGTTTAAATATTGAAGCTTTTACTGATGCTGACTGGGCAAATGATGTGTCAGATAGGAAGTCTTACACAGGTTTTGTTGTAAAGCTGGGCAGGGATGTCGTTAGCTGGGAATCTAGGAAACAGCGTTGCGTAGCCTTGTCCAGTACAGAGGCAGAATATGTAGCCATATGTGATGTAGCGAAAGAATTGTGTTTTATTAAGAATTTCATGTGTGAAATTATCAATAAAAACCCTAGTATAGTTATCTATAATGATAACCAAAGCGCTCAGAAATTGTTATTGGCTAAAGAATATTCTCACAGACGAACAAAACATATAGACCTTAGATACCATTTTGTTAAAGATCTAATACAAATGTACGATGTTAGTGTAAGATATGTTCCTACTAGTAATATGACAGCTGATATTTTCACAAAGGCACTTTGCTCTGTGAAACATAATAATTTTGTGAAAGATTTAAATTTAAGTTGATAAATTGTTGTCTGTTATTATTATAATATACCTAATGTTTTAACTGTTGACATTATGTATTGAATGTAAATGATTTTATATTGTATTATTGTACATAGTAGAGTCTCCTTGGATTGGGCATGTAAGGATTGCATGTAGAGTTAATGTTTAGTCTGCATGTAGTTAGAGTCACTTGTTCTTTGTTAGCTCTTTAGAAGTATTGTAGAGTATGAATGTTGAGAATAAGGGGAAGTGTTAAATATTTTATGGTATTCTCAACATTTATTTATAATAGCAACATTGCTCTATGTCACTGATTGACTTCCTGTTGAATAAACGTCTGCTGATAGACGTACCCAATCTCTATCAATATAATAATCTACTCTAATTTATGTTTTGTGATCAATCTAAATTAATCTCAGTAATCTTAAGTCATAATTGTATTTGTGTGCCATATTATAAAAATATAGTGTCTCAAATCGTGCCAGTCGTATACTTTATCTTCCCTGATATAACCTTAGAGGCAGTACTCCGCTACACAGCTAATAGGTCCGCCCGCTAGCGTGAAGTAGAAACCAGTGTACGACCGACGGTCATGTACACAGTTCGCCCAGTCAGCATCCGTGAATCCACACAAACGTCTACCGACTTTCCTGTAAGTAATACAGTAATCCATAGTACCCTTCAAATACTGTAACACTCTTTTAGCGGCCAACCAATGCCTCTTATCGTAACAGTTATTAAACTGACTTAAATAGCTTGTGGCATAAGCTATATCGGGTCTCGTATTCACAGCTAGGTACATGAGACATCCTATCAAGTTTTGGTAAGGATATTCACCAAGAGATGATGGATTACCTTTCTCCAACTTGTTATTCTCCAAAGGTGTAGACATCTCCTTACAATCTCTCATATTAAACCGCTCCAACACTGCCTGAATAAAGGTCTTCTGACTGACCATGATTTTATCGTCAACACGGTTAATATTTATGCCTAAACAATATGATAATGCACCTAAATCTTTTAGCGAGAAAAATTTTTCTAAGTCATTTTTGACAGCGTCAAACAAACATTTTTCTTTGTAAAAGACAATTAGATCGTCAACATAGACTGCAAGTATTATGATTTCATTACCAAACTTTTTCAAGTAAACACATGATTCCGCAGATGTTCGTGCAAAGCCAATTTTCGATAGAACTTGATGCAATTTGATATTCCAGGTTCGAGCTGCCTGCTTCAAACCATAAATTGATTTTCTGAGCAAACAGACTTTACCTTCTGCCCCGCGCTCAGCAAATCCCTCAGGCTGTTGCATGTACACCTCCTCCTCTAAGTCCCCATTGAGGAATGCGGTATCCACATCCATGTGTTGGATCTTTAAATCCATTTCTGCCGCCAACGCTATAAGCGTACGTAGAGATGAATTTCGAACTACAGGGGCAAAAGTCTCGTTATAGTCAGTCCCCCAAACTTGACTAAAACCTTTCGCAACTAGTCGCGCCTTATGCTTAACTTTTGCACCGTTCGCGTCCCTCTTTACCTTGAATACCCATTTACATGGTATAACCTTTTTATTTGGTTTATCCACTAATGTCCAAGTCTGCTTTTTCAATAAGGCATTGTACTCATCCTTCATTGCGGAAATCCAGTTATCTTTATCATCGCTATTAATAGCTTCACGATAACTTTTCGGATCATCACACAACAAATCAACACCGTGAGTGCCATATGAATAATAATCTGGAGGTTTACGTACTCTATTAGGATATCTTCTCTCAGGACATACATCGTTGGGTTCATCTGAAGGAACCAAGGACAGATCACGTTGTTCACCTGAATGTAGAGACTCTGTGTCGCCAACCCCACCAGCTTCATCAGTCGCGTCCACAAAATCGTCAATTTGCTCTACCTCCATGTCCACACTTTCTGAAGTAGGTGAAGAAATAGAAGCAGATGAGATAGAAATCTCCTGTGGCGATGTGGTATCTGAAGAAGTTTGTGAAAAAAGATTAATGACATTAGGGCTCACAACAACTTCAGGCTGAACAGATTTATCCTTCAATCCTGAAAAATTATTTTCAAAGAACGTAATATCCCGTGACTTAATCAACCTCCGAGGGTTTTCCGCGCTACGGAAATAATAACTCCTTGGATCGTCTGAATATCCAACAAAGATATGTTCAGAAGTTTTCATGTCAAGCTTAGTTCTCTGACATGAAGGCACGTGAACTAAAGCTCGGCAACCAAACACCTTTAAATGAGACAGGTCGGGTTTACTACCACACCACATTTCATATGGCGTCTTACCATCAAGTGCACGATGAGGTGACCTATTCTTTAAATAAACACTAGTCTCAACAGCATCCTGCCAAAAAGCTTTCGACAGAGAGCTATGTGCTAGCAAGGAACGGGCCTTCTCCACAATACTACGATTGCAACGTTCACTTACCCCATTTTGTTGAGGGCTGTATGGTACAGAGGTTTCATGTCGAATCCCTTGAGCCTGCAAATAATCTGTCAGCTCCTTGTTGACATACTCAGTACCATTGTCTGACCGAAGGGTTTGAATCTTACTGCCAGTCTGTCTCTCAACAAGTGCTTGGAAAGCACAAAAATACTTCTGAACTTCTGTCTTAGATGACATACAATAAAGGGATATAAAACGTGTATAATCATCTACAAAAATAATAAAGTATTTATTACCTTTAAAAGATTCAGTGGTCAGGGGACCACAAACGTCCGTATGGACCAATTCTAATGGTGACGAAGCCTTCTTATACTTTATCCCTTTGAAAGGCTTCCGGGCCTGCTTACCTTCTACACAAGGTACGCATGGTTCTTTGTCAACCTCAGTATACTCAACACCAACAGCTAGACCTTTTTTGAGTAGATCCATACCAATACGGCAGAGATGTCCTAGACGCTTATGCCAAAGCTGAAACTGGGACAAATTAGTGTGAACATTATAAGCTGAAACACCTTGCGGTTTTACTGTACAATCTAAAGTGTACAATCCACCACAAATAGAACCATGTAAAACAGGATCATTTATAAAAGAAACATCATTAGAATAATAAAAATTACAGCCATTCGTATCAAAAACAATCGAGAAACCTTTCTCTACTGCCTTTTTGACTGAGAGTAAATTACAATCTAGGCCAGGAACATGTACAACATTTTTAATCTTCTTGAAATCGGTTTTTGTGTCAATAGCAACATCTCCTAAACCCACAGCCGGCAAACTTTTACCATTTGCTACAGTTATCTTCCCATCACAGGGTCGGTAACTATTAAACCATTCAGCATGTGGAGTCATGTGAGTAGACGCACCAGAGTCGATAATCCACTTCTCAGACATCTGAATACTTGGTGCAGACAAAGCCAATTCCTTGACACCATCCAAAGCCAATTCCGTGACACATGCATCCATATTCCCTGAACTAGAAACATTCATTCCCTTATCTTTAGAACAATTTTCTATAGAGCAACTCGCCTTTGCCTTTTTCTCCTTCTTTTTGAGAGGACAATTAGGACTCTTGTGCCCTGGCTTCTTACAACGATAGCAAATAACCTGCCTGTTAGCATTCAACGCAGCCACATCATCTTTAGTCTCCTTCGTCATTTCACTCAACAACTTAGTCCTCACCAAATCTGTTGTGACTTCAACGCTCCCATTCTCAAGCGCCATTATCATAGGCTCGTAGCGAGACGTTAGACCTCCCAATATAATAGCTGCTAAAGAACTATCTTCTATAGTTTTGCCAATATCGGCCAGGTCTAGTGCTGTTGTAGTTATTGCATTTATGTAAGCTTCTAAATTAGAAAAGTCAGATAAGGTGTACCTGTACAACTTACGTTCCAACGACAGTTTACGACCCAAACTTCGATCCTCGTAGGATTTCATAAGAGCATCCCACGCTTGCTTTGCGGTCTTAGCTGGTCGAACAACCGAAATAGCAGCGCCATCCACAGTAAGGCATATTTTAGAAAGAGCCTTTTCATCCTTCCGTACATCGTCGGCCGTCTTATTGCCTTCGACAACTACTCCGCTTATGGTTTCCCACAATCCTTCATGGATTAATAGCATTCTCATTTTAAATTTCCACACAGTGTATCCTTCTCTATTACAAAGTATCGGAATACCATTTAGTGACATACCAGAAACTGCAGACGACATATTTTCACCACCAATCTCCTTTTAAATTCGATCGTAGATAAAATATACAGAGCTTCGTGCTGATAACGTGTTGTGATTGTAATAGGTATGATAATAGATATGAAGAATCACGTTCGTGGAAATAGGGAAATAAGAAAGGAAAAGAAAAACTCAGAAAACATTGTACGATGGTTGCTATTCAAACGTCAAGTTACAAGCATATTAAATTTCGAATATCTTTTTATCGACATTACAAATGACATAAAACCTAACAAAAAGTATCTTCCAAATAGATTTTACAACACTTTCACCATTCGAAAGCTACATTATCCACGAGTAACATAGGCTAAAGTTTATTTTGGAAAAAAATAGGGTTCCGTAAGATATTTGGGTTTTTCGGACACAAGGTGTAAAAAATCAACCAGAAAAGTTACTTATTTTGCGTACGCTGCCTAAACTGTAAAAGATAGAACCATAAAATGTTCTAATTAATTGTAGATCTTATAAATATCTATAAAAAAGTCCGCGACACACTATACCTATCTATGTCGAGTGAGGCACAACAACGTTTTTTTTATTTAATAATTTTGAATTTTTTTTGGACTACATTTAAACGCATTTATTTTACTCATGCTATTAATCCTTATCAAAATAAGTTATTTCATCACTAAGTACAGTTTATGTAGATAATATTTGGTCTTTGAATGATTAAAATTAGACGTTTGGTTTTGAAGTTATGGCAAAATTAAAATATTACGATTTCTGCTGCACAGCCCGCACAGCGAAGTGAGCGTCACCAAGGGGCGGGGGTGCGCCTGCGGGAGGGGAGTTTAGATCTATCCGCGCGGCTCGGTCGGCTCCCTACGCAGCGGTCGTGCGCGAAGTTAATAATTTTCGTGCGATTTTTTTTAGATTTCGTTCTTAAAACTACACCTACGCAAAAGTTCTTCTAAGAGCTAAACAACAGTTCTTCTCAGAGCTAATCAACAGTTCTTTTCAGGGCTAACCAACAGTTCTTTTCAGGGGTAACCAACAGTTCTTTTCAGAGCTAATCAACAGTTCTTTTCAGGGCTAATCAAAAGTTCTTTTCAGGACTAAACAACAGTTATTTTCAGGGCTAAACAACAGTTCTTTTCAGAGCTAGAATATTACACGTTATTAACATTTTCTTAAACATTTTAAAATGCCTAAAAGAGCCAGGTCTCAACTTTCTAAAGATAGTTCTCAAGCACGGGCAGCAAAAATACATCGTATGGGAGAATCTTCACCTGAACGTTCACAACGCCTTGCTGAACAAAATCAGAGAAAATCTCAGGTACGCGCACGAGAGTCGAGTGTCGTGCGTTCGCAACGCCCAACGTCTTCATGAACAAAATGTAAGGACCTCTGACTTACGCGAACGAGAGTCAAGTGTAGAGCGTTCGCAATGCCTTGCCGAACAAAGTCTGAGAACCTCCGAGTTACGTGCTCAAGACTCGAGGCTGGAGCGTTCCCAACGTCTTCATGAACAAAATATAAGGACCTCCCAGTTGTGCGAAAGAGACGTGAGTGTCGAGCGTTTGCAGCGACTTAGACCTCAGGCAGAGAGACAGCAGTTGTCCACAGAGTTCGCAATCGAATTTTAGCTAACAGCAACAGACTGGCTTTCCGATATGATCCGCAGGTTGATTATGCACAACAAGCGTCCGTCCAAATCGGAGTCTTGAATAAGATCTGCTCTAACTGCTCTGCCAAGAAATGGGCGGACGAACCTAATGGTATGTGCTGTGCTTCAGGTAAAGTTTGTCTTCCTAACCTTCAGGAGCCGCCACAACCAATAAAAAATCTTTTAACTAATAACCATCCATTATCTGGTCATTTTTTAACAAATATACGTAAATACAATAGTCTTTTTCAAATGACTTCTTTTGGCGCAAAAGAAATCAGGGAAGGTAATTTTATGCCCACTTTTAAAATTGAAGGACAGGTGTATCATCTCATTGGTAGCCTTTTACCACCATCAGGCCAAAACCCACAGTTCTTGCAAATATATTCTATTTCGGATGCAGACCAGTTATCGTTGCGATCAAGCATCGCACCAACCTTAAAAATGGATTTAATTCGCGAATTACAGACCGCTCTGAATAATCATAATGTGTATATACGAAGTTTTAAACAAAACTTAGAACTCAACTCCTCAGATAATTTAAAGTTAATTATTAATTCAGATCGCGCTCCACAGACAGCACACAGAGGCAGATATAATGCTCCTACTGTAAACGAGGTAGCCGTTCTCTTGGTCTATGAAGACAAAGGTCCCAGGGATATAGTCTTACACGGTAGAGACGGACAGCTCAAAAGAGTTTCTGAGCTACATCGGTCCTATGATTCACTACACCTACAAGTATCCTACAATGTTTGTGACAGGAGAAGACGGTTATTTAAATATTTTCATAAATAACAACTTTAACATCCTCATAAAGACAATCTATGCAGCCTGCGGATAATGACTGCGTCGTCGATGTTAGTGTCGGTGTCTGTGAAATAAAATGAAAAAAAAAAACAAAAAAATGAAAAAAAAAACAAAAATCCCGTGAATGAATTGACCTGGGAATCATTTTGCTGACCGTGTCTTTCCTGGGTAGGCTTTTTGCAGCGGTAACCGACATCCACGCGAGCGGAGCCGCGGGCGATCGCTAGTATTAAATAAAATGGGGGGTATACAATACCCTCATCTTACAAAAATAACTCGTGATATTTGGAACTGGTGCGAAAGCAAAAAGCTTTTCGTCTTTGCCTCGTACATAAAATCTAGTGATAATATTATTGCAGATTACGAATCACGAAGAACTCATCCGGACATAGAATGGGAGCTGTCTGATTGGGCCTTTGACAGTCTCACCCGCGCATTCGGTCATCCAAAAATTGATTTGTTTGCTAGTCGCATAAACAACAAATGTGCCACATACATATCTTGGCACCGAGACCCAGACGCATTTGCGATAGACTCGTTTACAGTTTCATGGGCAAATTATGATTTCTATGCATTCCCGCCATTTTCAGTCATACTTAAAACTCTTAGAAAAATAATAACAGACAAGGCACGGGGTATCATGGTCGTACCTTTTTGGCCAACACAGCCATGGTACCCCGTGTTTAGATCCCTCCTTATTTCGGAAACTGTTACATTTCCACCTAAAAGCCATGCTTTACTGTCTCATTCCAGCTCCCGTCGGATACACGAATCGATTACCCTGGTGGCAGGCATATTATCCGGGGCGCATTTTCAAGGAGAAACATACCAGAATCATCACTTGATATAATGTTAGCATCATTAGCACCTAACTCCATGAAACAATACGATGTTCACTTGAAGAAATGGTGGGACTTCTGTAAAATTAATTCGTTAAATGTTTATGACACCTCTGTACCCACAGTAATATCCTTTTTAACCCAACTCTTCAATGACGGTTGCCAATATAGCACACTTAATTCATGCAGATCAGCTCTTTCCCTGGTGCTGAGTCCGGTACTAATTAGTGATTATACAATAAAAAGATTCCTCAAAGGGGTTTTTAGACTAAAGCCGCCAAGACCTAAATATGAAGTTACCTGGGATACCAACCTAGTATTAGATAAATTGAGTTCATGGTATCCTAATGAGGAATTAACCTAGATAAACTTACAAATAAAACTATTACTTTACTGGCTCTGTCAACCGCACACAGAGTCCAAACTCTCTCGAAGATAAAAGTTAGCAATATTCAAAACCTTTCTCAGCGTATCACAATTAAAATTTCCGATATTATAAAGACTTCAAGACCGGGATTTCAACAACCTATTATTCATTTACCCTTCTTTATTGATAAAACATCCATATGCCCAGCCACTACATTACTGTGTTACATAGAACGCACCTCATTATTAAGAACATCTGACGACTTATTTGTTGGAATTAGGAAACCTTATAAACCAGTGGGAACGCAAACGCTTAGCCGCTGGAGAAAGCAAACACTCAGTGAGTGTGGGATCGACACCAACGTGTTCAGCGCACACAGCACGAGACACGCAGCATCATCGCGCGCGCACTCACTGGGCGTTAGCCTAGATACTATCCGTAAAACGGCAGGTTGGAGTAGGAATTCCACAACTTTTGCAAAATTCTATCAGAGGGTTATTATTGATGATGATAGTACTGCCTTAGCAGAATCAATAATCAACCAACATTCATAATTAATTTATTGTGATTATACATACTTAATTGTCTACAGCTGACTATGATAGCTATTATAAGAATAATTATTCCTTAGTTAGTTAATTACATTCATAATTAATGATTAAACGAACTTACCTGTACGTGAAGTTCTATCATAATTATACGAGCGCCGAGTCCGAAGAGATTAGTAATCCCACCCACCCAATGCTGTACATGCATACACGCCCCAAATTACATAGTGTCTCGGAAATACATCAATTTTAACCATAGGATCTTTTACTCTAAACTAAATGATTGGCGACATCGTCTGAGAGCGGAACTGGACGAAGTACCCACACGAATAAAAAATAAAAATTAAATAAAAAATTGTGGGTATGTCAAATTGAATTGCCATAGATAAAGAAAAATGTATTATAATATATATTTTTTTTCTCAACTAAGTGCATGAGTGGTGACAACTAGCGTAACTACATGTGTAAATTACTAATCTCTTCGGACTCGGCGCTCGTATAATTATGATAGAACTTCACGTACAGGTAAGTTCGTTTAATCATTAATTATAAAACAAATAAAATTGTAAGTGCTGTGCGCACTTTATGGCCGTCGTTCCATTTCTGGCTTGACAGCTACGCCTTGACAACTACTTATCGTTGAAGCGGCTCATGCAAAGCGTACTCACACATCCGGCTGGTTGGAGAAATCTGCGAGAGAGTGCGCGATGTCCTTGGGCGCGTGCGCAGGGAAGTGGTGCGCGGACGAGAGGGAAGCGGGCAGACGCACAGTCTGCAGCGCGGCCAGCGCCGCTGTGAGCACCGCCGCCGCCAGCAGCAGCCCGCGCCCGCGCCGCCACGCCGCGCCGTAAGCGCGTCTCACGCCCATCGTGTGCGCTACGCCGACTCACCTGACAAATAGCTTCTTTGATGACATGCTTTAGGTATCGCCACATTGCAATAGTCGGTAAATCTCTTCTCCAACCGCAAGCACGTGCAGAAGCACCCACCACGTCGCCTGTGCGTATACCTACTGAGCGCGCGCGCGAGGCTGAGAGTAGGTATGTCTGGACCCTACGGGGTACACAATAGCAAGACTCATTTTTGGACTCGCTCTAGCTCTTGTTTAGAAATAGATTTCGAGCATATTGTAGCATAGAATAGAATAGAATACTCTTTATTATGTACACCATACATACACATACATATTATAGCCTAATTCTCATATCTTTGCAATTTGGCACATTGTTGTAGGTAAGCAAGTAGAGGTGTTAACTGTTATTTGCCACTGGGTACGTGCGTACGGTACCTACGGTAGGCAGCTCTATGAGGTAGCTGCTGTTAAAAACGACGGGTACGCCTAAAGTTATTTAGGGTTCCGCAGCCAAAAGGGTTAAACAGAACCCTTAAAATTTCGTCCTGTTCCTCTGTCAGCATGCCCCAGCCATTTTACTCGGAGAATGTTGGCACTAAATCGATCGGCTGTCCCAAATCAAAACACAGTAAGAGACATTTTTGTCGAAATCAAGATTTTTACACCACGCTTTAAACACAGTAAATGCCCACAATATGCAAAAACCCTTTTTTCAATAAATGCCTCCATTCCCAATTTAGTGATACCATAGAACCTAGTAAGTGCACAAACTAAACCGCAATCCCCAAATCAAAAACCTAGTAAGAGCTGATAACCAGTTCAAAACACAGCAAGGCACAAATACTTACTGTGTTTTGGATTGGGAATTTCCATTTGCTAGGTTTTTGATTTGGGAATTAACATGTATAAAAGACCATAAAATCTAAAAATTACACAGTATAGCACACACCCGTCGGAGTTTCTATCTCCAGGAATTAGGGTTTCAATTAGTGAGAAAATATCAAATTGCCGCTATTTTTTCGGGAGAGGGGCGGGGCGTCGCGTGAGTTCATTTATAGCGTCGCGCCGATCGCCAGTACGTAGCTATCACTAGATTAGACTGGACGTGATTTTGTTGTCTGCGTGCGCTCCGCGTTTGTATAAGTCATTTTGAGTTTTGAACGATTTTTAAGTGTATATTACAGCAAAATGAGTAGAAGTAAAAGAATCCTTGAGGCTGCTCTCAAAGAGAACGCGGATGATTTGATTTTAATTGATAATTGATGCAATATGGGCATTTCTTGATTCAGAAAGAAACGTAAAGAATTTTCATTTATGGGCAGACAATTGTACTGCCCAAAATAAAAACTGGTATCTTTATACCGGTTTGGTAATTATTTTGAATAGTTGCCAGAATGAAATTGAAAATCTAACAATAAGCTACCTTACTAAAGGACATACCCACATGAGCGCAGACTCAGTGCATGGAAACATAGAGAAAAAGATGCACCGTAATCAAGCAGTGTTTGATTTTGAGGACTTGAAAAGTTTAATCCGTCAAGCTCGAATGAAAATAAGGATTGTAGAGCCCCAAAATTACCACGATTGGCCGAAAAAGAAAAGAGAACCGCGATCTAATAGCGACCCTTTAAAGAATTTTCAGTTGAACTCAATCGTTCAGGTCAAATTCGTTCGAGGTATGCGTCAGATGTTGTATAAAACCTCTTTCAATGAGCCGTTCGTTCCTTTGGACTTTATGATAAAAAAATTTGATCCTTCAGTGTGGCCCGCTTCCAGGAACGAACCTCGTGGCATTAAAACATCCAAAAAGGAGGAAATAATTAAAGAGCTGGTAAAATTGATGCCAGAGTCCAGAAAGAAATTTTGGCAAGACTTACCAGTTAATGACAGGTCTCCGGACTTAGTAAACGAATGATATATCTTGCGTGTGTATACAGATACACACACACACACACACTAATTTTTGTTTCGTACCTCTTTGAGTTTATCTGTTTTTGTTTTTAATTCCTCGTTTTTTACTATAATTTGGAACTTTTCACATTAAATTACTTCACCTTCTAAGACTTAAAAGAATAAACATGGTTAATTCTCGTTAATGTGTTTTACTGCAATAGTTTTTAGATAGCAACTTAGAATATTTATCCTACTCATTTTCTTTATCATAACTTCAGTCTGTCATAATAGCTAAAAGTTTTCAATAAAAATCAAAACCTTATAATGTATAATCTTATACATTACTTACTGTGTTTTGGTTTGGTCTCCATAATTTATGATGAGTATTGATTACAATTTCAAAAACCTAGTAACATCTCATACTGTGTTTTGGTTTGGTTTCCATGGGCAATATTAGTGTTGGATCCCATTTCAAAGTTAGTAAGTGCTATAAAACGTGCATCAAATTATATTTTTGAAGTTTAAATATGCAAAATTGTAGACACTAATCTTATCTACCATCTCCAAGAATCATATTAAGCTGTAGATTCATAGTTTGGTAAGGCATAAGAAAATCAGCTTTTTTTGCCCTCCTGTAAAATTTGTTCGAAGTCCCTTACTGTGTTTTGATTTGGGACAGCCGCGATGTTTTGAAGGAACTGTTAAACCGCTGAACAATGGAGTAGGTAGTGATCTTACGAAAAGAGATAATGAAATAAATATCAAAACAATGAAAATGTTTAGCTACTCCCGCCCCCCCCCCCCCCACACACATGAACACCCCTACACGTCGTGCAGTTTGGATTATCTAGTACTAGCTTCTGCCCGCGCCTTCGACCGCGAGAAATTCGTACTTTCCGAAAATGTGTGTGATCTTTATCATTTAGGTACAAACAGATATTTTCGATTTTATTTATTTGTATTGTAGGTACCTATTGCGTCTCGACAAAAATCCCGAAGATTTTTATTCGCAGTGCGAGTTAAAGGCTCCTTCAAACAGGCGCGACACGCGATAAAATCGCGCGCGACACAAAGGCACCGCAAGTCGCACAACGAGCGGTGCCTTTGTGTCGCGCGCGATTCGAGTCGCGCGTCGCGCCTGTTTGTAGTCCGTATACTACCTATACATAACCTGCGAGAATTAAAATCGCACGGTGAGATTTCGCAGTGCGGCCTTAGCCTTATACTTTTGTTATGTCTGTCCGTCCGTCCATTCAGAAGTCAAACAGCCATTTTACTCGGAGAAAATTTTTGTACAATACCTAGTAGGTACTTGGTCCTTTGGTCCCATATCGATGAAAATTAAATAATTTCATACACCATTGTGATGTGTAATGGTGTACACCGTTAAACAATGGTGTCAGTACCTATTGAAATTATGAACAAATAATCAGGGGTGGCACTCCCCACCCAACCGAGGGATGAAAATAAATCAAGCGTGTGGGGTATCTTTGAGTCCCATAATTAAAAATATAATGATATTTCTAATGATATTTCTTTCGTATGCGACTTATTTATTTAGGTCCATAGCTTGTGAGATATGGGATGTTATTCATAGTTTTATCGAGAAATACTAAATTTTGTTTTTGCGATGTGTAAGATCATTACTGTGCATGCGTAAAAAATCATCCTAAGTTCAGAACCCTTCATTGTACACAAACTCAAACTCAAGCAATTATTTATTTCAATTACACCTTGTACAGGCACTTTTGAATTGTCAAAACACACACGTTTTTTATTAGGTAAGCGCGAGTCGAATTGTTAGTCTAATGGTACCTACTATAGTACTTATAGATACCTACGTAGTACATTCTGGTTATATTATATTATAGCTGTGTGTCCAATGAGATGTCCCATCTACAAAAATTACGAACTTCCATACAAACTTGTATTGAACCCCTTTTGGCCATTGATATTATTATCTATAGGCGATGAATTTAAAAAAATCACTTCAAACTTCTAGAATGTAGCCCCAGCAGTCGAGACCGTGCGTTGTCTGGCAGTGAATTCAGTTCAATGGAGATTTTATTAAGAAGATTATAATAATTCGTATGCGATTAATTAATTAAGCTTAGTTACTTACCCAATAAAATGCACGTTAACTTTATGCGGAGATGACAGACAAAGGCACACCGCACATGGGTCTTCCGGACTGATGAATGAGGGCGAGCCGGGAGGTGTAGGCGCTTTGTGTACACCGTGTGATGGGCGCAGAGCAATCGGCACACTCAGCACTGACTGTGCCAACGAGCCGCGGAAGTTTCGCGACTGCAGATAGCGGCGTCCGGCCGCACACAGATACACACAAATAACAGACGCTATTATTAGTTCGGTCGTTAGGTTAAACAACGCAGAGCTACACCGTGCCAGAGCGTGTGCGTGCCTCCTGCTGCCGCGAGCCTCACTCGCTCTGAATCTGAAATGAGATCATCGTTGGAACTTGCAAGAGGTGTAGGTAACTACTGTAGCTATGTTATTAGATAGGTACCTACTAGTAAACAACGCAGAGCTACACTGACAGTTAACAGTGCGTGCCACGTAAGAAGAGACTTGACACACCACGTGGTCTGACATGCGCAGAACACGATTTTAGGTATCTTTAGCGGTATGAGGTCTGAGTGCGGGACGGGACCGGACGTCATAGGGGCGGCGGAAAGAGCGGGGGAGGCGAGGTCAAGTCTCTTGTTACGTGGCACGCACTGTACACAGTGCCAGCGTACGTGCGTGCCTCCTGCTGCCGCGAGCCTCACTAGCTCTGAATTTGAAACTAGATCGTCGTTGGAACTTGCAAGAGTTGTAACTACTGTAGCTATGTTATTAGATAGGTACCTACGGACTTCCATAGATACTTTCAGTCTCTATTTAACCCCTTTTGGGGGTGAATTTTCAATAATCCTTCCTGTACTTTCGCTATTTAAGATCAACTCTGGAGCAAAATACAATTCTTCTAGACCCAACAGTTTAGGCTGTGCGTTGTCTGTCAGTGAATGAATTGAAAACTCTTGAATGGATGAGGACTCGTGTTCGGTCATCATATCACATTCACAAGTTCACAATCGGAAGCTAAAGCTGACCTTGTGTATGTATATGTCGCCGCCAACAAGCTTAGTTAGCCTTTCAGTTACCGTATAAATGATATAATGAACTTGCTGGCTGATGCTTAGGCCATTTATAAAGGGTGAATATAATATAATAATATGAAGGAAAAAAAGTAATTTAAACAAATTAAACCGTCTTCAAAAAGAATTGAAAGAACTTTAATATCGTAAGTCGGTGTCTTTGGGATCTGTATTTTATATTTTTTTTTTTTGCCACCGACTAAAAATTAACTGAAAATTATGAAATAACTTTAATTTCGGAATTAAAGTTATTTCATAATTTTCAGTTAATTTCTTTTTGAAGTCGGTTTATTTTTTTTAAATTACCTTTTTATTTCGTAATTTTTGGTTTTAAGTAAAAACTGGAATATTTGTTTTTTGTAATAAGTAGGTAATAGTTTTGTTGTAAATATTGCACTAGAATTCCCTTTGACACTACACCCGTAGTCCCGTACCTCGTATCAATAAAGCCAGGCCGTCACACTTACACGTATTAGTCTATATTCAATTTCTTCGCTCTTATTCAATTTATTCGTCAACGATATCGATTCTTGCTTCCTTCACTCTAAAATACTTCTATATGCAGATGACATGAAAATTATGTCAAAGATATCCTCCTTATCTGATGCTCTATCATTGCAGGAAGATCTAGATAGATTCCAGTACTACTGCAGCTCTAATAAGCTCCATTTAAACGTCTCCAAGTGTTACGTGTGCTCCTTCACCAGGAAGCCCGTTCCTATCACATTTGACTATAAACTTTTAGACAGATCCTTAGCTAGGGTAAACACAGTCAAAGACTTGGGAGTTGTTTTTGACTCAAAATTGTTATTTGATCAACATATAGATAAAATCATTAATAAAGCATCAAAATCACTAGGGTTCATATTGAGGGTCTCGTCTGAGTTCAGAAGCATCAAAACCATTAAAATTCTCTACTGTACTTTTGTTCGCAGTCATCTCGAGTATGCCTCTCAAGTTTGGAATCCCAATTACAACATATACATCAATCGTTTGGAAGGCATACAAAGAAAATTTTTGAGGTTGTTGAGGACAGCGCCATCTGTGCACATCGGGAAGAACTACGTAGTTCATCCAACAACGACGAGACGGCGCTGAACCGCGGATATATAACTGACGACGAGCTCCATTCGAGCCCCCTTTTTCTTCTCTCACCACTGCCGCGACCACAAACCGAACTGAAGTCTATCCTGTGTACCTACTTATTGTAAATCTAAATAAATTCCTTTCACTAGAAGAATAAACCAGTCACTTTGGTCATCATACCCGATTTGCAAAACCCTTTAAAATAAGGAACACACCTTAACATTGGTCCTTCTAAGCCGAATAATCTATCAAGATCACAGCGCTACCAGTGAAAGACTTCAGGGGTCCCAGGCATTCCTATCCTCACCTATTTCATTCTGTGTGTGCTAAAATCGTGCTTTTCTATACAGGAACGCGTAGACCAGCTTCGTGCGCATTGTTCACCGCACCCGTGCTGCAGGAAACCGTGAGTACCCTCTCTTTCCATAAAGTGCCACAATGAGTTTGCCTGAGGATATCAAAAAACTAGCAGATTTAAAAAAGAAACGAGGTACCATCAAAGGTATGCTCACCCAATTCGAGAAATGTGTGAATTTGTTAGTAGGCAGTGAGATTAATCCTAAGCAAAGAGCAGAATTAGAATTACGAATAAAATCTGCTCAAGGATTGCATCAGGAATTCAGTAGAGTTCAATCGCTAATCGAGGAATTAGTGTTAGAAAAAGACATGTCGGAACAATTAGAGTATAGAGAGTCTTTTGATAATTCTTACTATAGTTCTGTCGCTGAAGCTAATTGTTTAATGAATAACAGTAGTAGTCACAAACATGAGTGCAAGTCCAATAGTTCTGAACACGCGTGTAATTCCAACACTTTAGTAAAATTGCCAACTATTTCGCTTCCCAACTTCGACGGTAGCTACGATAGTTGGTTGGAATTTCGAGATATTTTTTTATCAATGATCCACAATTCAAAGCAACTCGACAATATCCAGAAATATCATTACTTAAGATCATCTCTCTCTGGAAACGCGTTGCAAGTTATTAAGTCTCTGGAATTCTCTTCAGATAACTACAGTATTGCATGGGAATTGATCGAGAATAGATTTAATAATAACAAATTGTTGATACGTAATCATGTCAAAGCGTTATTCTCAATGTCAGCTGTGTATAAAGAATCGCCTGCACAAATTAGGAAACTAATAGATACGGTACTCAAGAATTTACGTGCTTTGAAAACACTTGGTGAACCTACAGAATCGTGGGACACCTTGCTGATTCACATCATAACCGCAAAATTAGACGTATCCATTGAGAAAGAATGGGAACAGTTTAAAAATACCAGTGCTAGCAATTCAGATAAGAAGTTCAATTTAGATTCACTCATACAGTTTTTAAAATATAAGGCTGACACGTTGGAAATGGTTAAGGTTCACACTTCTCAGTCATCTCATGCAGGTCAGGATCATGTTAAAAAACAGTCTCACAGTTTTGTTGCTACTCAAAACAAGAAAAAGTTTTATAAATCCACCCGCACATGTGTTAAATGTAAGGAAAAACATCCGTTGTATGGGTGTCAACAATTTTTGGATTTAGGCTCACAGGATAGACTTCAGTTCGTAAAAGATAAGAATCTCTGTATTAATTGTTTATGGACAGGGCATGCGGTCAATGATTGTCAGGCCGGGCCTTGCAAACAATGCTACGGCAAACATAATTCTCTTTTACACAATGAGCTCAATAAGGATGGCACTGTGCCCTCTGCAGCTCAAACACACAAGGATAGGCCTTCAGATTCGCAGCATGGGTCGTCGTCAGTAGTTCAGACTCTTCATACAGTCGTAAATTCACACAATAATAATTGTAAAAGTTTACTAAGTAAACACGATTTACAATCCGTTTTACTGTCGACAGCTACAGTTGAAGTCGCTGGCAAAGATAATAAATATTATAAAGCTCGTGCATTGTTAGATAACGGCAGTCAACACTGTTTTATCACAGATTCTTTATGTAAGAAATTAAACACACAACGTCTACAGTCCACTTGTCAAATTAGCGGAATAGGACATTCAGTCACACAGACAATCCATTCCTGCGAAATTAATCTTAGATCAATACACAACGATCATGATTTTCACATTAAATGTTTGGTTCTACCTAGCATTACGTCGACTATACCGGCCACAAGTATAGACATTCACAATATTTCAATACCCAAAGACATAAAGTTAGCAGATCCAACTTTCTGCATACCCTCACACATTGATTTATTAATCGGTGCAGATTGTTTCTGGGACTTAGTTGTCAGTGGTAAAATCCGTTTACCCTCCGGTCCTTATTTAGTAAATACCAAATTAGGATGGATAATTACGGGTCCGTTATACACTGAAAACTCACACACAAATAAAATTCAGTGTCACGTTGCTCAATCCACACAATTAAATGAGCAATTAAGAAAGTTCTGGGAAATTGAAGAAATTTCGTGTTCAGGTCAGCAGCTTTCTAAAGAAGAAAGTTCGTGCGAAGACCTATTCACACAAACTACCAGGAGGGCAGACAATGGTCGTTTTTCGGTTCAGATTCCACTAAAGGAATCAGCGGAGTCACTAGGTGATAGCTATGAAGTTGCAAAAACCAGATTTTTATCATTAGAACGTAAACTTGTTCGTAATCCACAATACAAACACATGTATAGCGACTTCATGCAGGAGTACTTGAGCTTAGGACACATGACCCGCATCGATCACGATTACAAGATGCCATTTTATTTTTTACCACATCACGGCGTTCTCCGTGAAGATAGCGTAACAACTAAATTACGCGTAGTGTTTGACGCTAGTCAAAAAACATCCACACAAAAATCGCTTAATGACATACAGTTTATCGGACCAGCATTGCAAAACGATTTAGTTTCCATCCTCTTACGTTTTCGTCAGTATAAGTACGTTGCGTGTGCAGATATTGAGAAAATGTTTAGACAAATCTTAGTTCACGAGGAACAAAGAAATTTGCAATTAATACTGTGGCGAGAAAAACCGTCAGACCCTCTGAGTGTGTACCGTCTTAATACGGTGACGTACGGTACGGCATCGGCACCGTACCTGTGTATTCGCTGTGTTAGACAATTAGGATTAGAGTGTACAGACGAATTAGTTTCTCAGACCATACTGGAAGATTTCTATGTCGACGATTTAATTACTGGGGCTGATTCAGAAACACAGTTATCATATTTATGTAAAAAGGTCTCAGAAGTATGTCAGTCAGGTTGTTTTCCTTTGCGAAAATGGATAACGAATTCGTCGAACATTGTCTTACACACAGCACAAAATGCAAGTAGTTCGAAGTATTTGTCATTAGGTGAAAATGTATCTAGTAAAACATTAGGCCTTGGCTGGTATAACAGCAAGGATGAGTTTCATTTCACATCCAAAATAAATAACGATTTCTCAAACGTGACTAAACGTTCGATTTTATCCGCTATTTCTCAAATTTACGATCCTTTGGGGTTATTAAGTCCGGTGGTTATAGTGGTCAAAGCTCTTCTTCAAAAACTATGGCTCACAAAAGTAGGTTGGGACGATGCTCTGCCTCAAGACATAGTATTGTATTGGAAAAAATTCGTTGAGTCAATATCGAATTTATATAAATTGCGAATTCCTAGATTTGTTATGTGTGATTCACCTAATATAATTGAGTTACACATATTTACTGATGCGAGTCAAATTGCTTACGGTGCTTGCGCATACGTTCGTACCTGGAACGCAAATGGCGACGTCACAGTGAAGTTGCTATGTGCCAAAAGCCGCGTCACTCCTGTCAAACCAGTTAGCATTCCGCGACTCGAGTTGTGTGGTGCGCTTGTAGGAGCTAAATTATTAGATAAAATCAAAAAATCACTTCGCGTTACATTCAATACTATTGTGCTGTGGACGGACTCCACAATCGTTTTAGGCTGGCTTAGAATGTCTCCCAACCAACTCAAAACTTTTGTACAAAACCGCGTTGTGGAGATAAACGAGTTGACAAACAATGTGTGTTGGTTTCATGTGAGTGGAATAAATAACCCGGCAGACCTGTTATCACGTGGCAAAGGATTAGATGAATTGAGTGCTCTGCCCCTGTGGTGGAACGGACCTTTATTCTTGCACGAAAAGGTAAATGATTGGTCAAGCACACAACATAACCTAGATCATATTCAGACCGAAATATTACCCGAACTAAAATCGAACATTGTCAGTGTACCGACCTGTGTCAACAATTCGGACAGAGTAATTAAATTTGAAAGATTCTCTTCGTACAATCGACTCAAACGCGCTTGTGCATTCGTGTGTCGATTCATAAACAACACAAGGACAAAGGATCACACCAAACGTTCTACCGGTTCACTAACAATAGACGAGCTAGAAAATTCAACAATCTTACTCGTAAAGCTAGTACAAAGAGAATCATTCCCTAATGAACTAAAGGCGTTAACAAATAACTTACCTTGTAAACCATCACGTAGTTTATCAAGTTTAAACATATTTCTAGATAAAAATAAACTAATACGTGTGGGTGGTAGGTTAGCAAATTCAGACTTTATGTATGATAAAAAGCACCCAATATTATTGTGTAGTAAACATCACTTTACCTTATTACTATTTAACTTTCAACATAAACAGCTATTACACGCCGGACCACAGATGCTACTCTCACAGATTAGGGAAACTTGGTGGCCGCTAGGTGGCAGGAATTTAGCCAAACAAGTTGTTCATCGATGCACTAAGTGTTATCGCCTGAAAGCTATCACACCACAACCAATTATGGGTAATTTACCTAACGAGCGACTGCAGCCGGGTTTTCCTTTTCTGAGGTGTGGAGTAGACTACGCCGGTCCCATGTACATACTGAACCGTAAAGGTAGGGGCGCGAAATTGGAAAAGTGCTATCTATGTCTGTTTATCTGTTTCTCAACTAAGGCTTTGCACTTAGAACTTGTTACTACATTATCATCCGAAGGTTTTATTCTGGCACTAAAAAGATTTATCTCACGAAGAGGTAAACCTTTACAAATCTTTTCAGATAATGGTAGGAATTTCGTGGGTGCAGCTAGGGAATTCACACATTCCTTGAATAAATGTTCTGATGATCTACAAAATTTTAGTTCAGAAAATAACATTGAATTTAAATTTATTCCTCCATACTCACCTCATTTTGGTGGCTTGTGGGAAGCGGGGGTAAAATCCTGCAAGCACCACATTGCCCGCGTAATAGGCAATGCACATCTTAATTACGAGGAGTTCAGCACGGTTTTAGCACAAATAGAAGCCGTCCTGAACTCCCGTCCCTTATATCCTATGTCTTCAGATCCCGATGACTTCACTCCCCTCACGCCTGGGCACTTCCTGATCGGTCGACCACTGACGGCGCCTGCAGAGAAAGACGTCATGACGGTGGCCACACACTCACTGTCACGTTACCGCCGCATCGAGCAGCTGAGACAGCACTTCTGGGCTCGATGGTCGAGCGAATATGTTTCTGAGCTACAGAAACGTTCCAAGTGGAAGACCACCCAGGAGGCACTTACACCGAACACACTAGTCCTGGTGAAGGAGGACAATTTGTCGCCCCTCAAGTGGCGACTGGGTCGAATAATGACTGTGTTCCCAGGCAAGGATGGCGTTTCCCGAGTGGCCTCCATCCGCACCGCTACAGGCTTCATTGAGAGGGCCTTCTCCAAGATCTGCCCTCTTCCATCGCCCAGGGTCGACTTCGAGGCTTCAGACATACCAGCGACGGTCACACCACCGCATCAAGGCAATCATTGAGAGCTATCCTAAGACTCTCAAAGCCCCGGAGGATGTTGAGGACAGCGCCATCTGTGCACATCGGGAAGAACTACGTAGTTCATCCAACAACGACGAGACGGCGCTGAACCGCGGATATATAACTGACGACGAGCTCCATTCGAGCCCCCTTTTTCTTCTCTCACCACTGCCGCGACCACAAACCGAACTGAAGTCTATCCTGTGTACCTACTTATTGTAAATCTAAATAAATTCCTTTCACTAGAAGAATAAACCAGTCACTTTGGTCATCATACCCGATTTGCAAAACCCTTTAAAATAAGGAACACACCTTAACAGAGGTACATTCATCGAGATATAGTACTTATATCTCGATGGGTACATTCAATTCCGGTCTAAAACTTATTCTCCCACTTATCTCCTACGCTGTAAAAGATTCCATCTACTTCCTCTTTCTGAACGTAGAAAAATTGCAGACTTGGCTTTTTTGTTTAGAATCGCTAACGGTTCAACCGAGCTTCCCGAATTGCTGAACAAAATTGGACTGCGGGTTCCTACTGCTTTTCTGCGCAATCCACATGTGTTGCATACTCCTATGGTAGGAACGAATTACAGACGAAATTCATACTTAATGAGAGCGAGTCATACGTATAATGCGGTCTACCGGGACGTTGACATCGATGTTTTCAATACCAGTATTTCAAAATTAAAAAAGACTGTTTGTAATTTCTTTTTTGATCACGTAACCTAATTAATAATAATTTACGCTGCTTGAAACGCATTTGTAAGTACTTATAATCAGGCCCAGTCAACTGTGTTTGGATTGGTTGGCTCAGCTTGTGGGTTTGATATAGGGCTTCCAGTACCAAAAAACAAATCATAAAAATTCGATGTTAAATGGCAACTTTAACGTTTTCTGTCAGACGTCAAAGTTTAAATGATAAAATTCAAACGGTTCAAAACAGTTAATCGCTTCGTGTTAATTTGTTTTTGTTGTCGTTTTGCCTGTATTTCATGTGATTTTCCGTTCAAAGTGCGTCGAGTTGAGTATTCTTCTCCGCTTTTGCATCGAGACTTCGCATACGGGACCCTTGACGCTGCATTGGTTGTTTACCGAGCCTAGTTACTCTTATTTTGTGTTTCTTGGTCAGTGAATCGGTGAAAAATTATGAGGGACAGTAACCGAAAATGTGCGAAATGCAATGCATCCACAGCACAACATTCGGACCTGGTCTTACATCGTTTCCCGAAACCAGGACCTTCCAACGTAAAGCGGTATGTATTTATGTAATTTAATTCAAAGTATGGTACAAAATTCAATCAGCATTAAAATTCTGTCATTGATAAAAAACTAACCCTAAAATTATGTTTTTAGGTTGGTAGCTTGGGCAAAGTTTTGCTACCCCGAGGAGAACTGGAATTCTGTGGAATTTCAGAGAAGCCTCTATGTAAGCCATAAAATGCTTTGTTCGAAGCATTTTCCCGAAAGTGCATTTGTTCAAGACCATTTGCAAAGGAAAAAGCTGCATAGATATTCTATTCCATCTGAACTCTCCTTCACATCAACACACAGCTCTCCAGTTGAGATGTCCATTGCTGAAACTGGAACCAGTCAGCAGCCTGGAACTTCAAGAGCATCTGAATCAATTGACTTATCTGATGTAAGTTTTATTTAATTAAATATGTATTAAGTATGTTGCAAATGCCTCGTTGGTGTAGTGGTTGCAAGTGCTACTGCTGAGCATGCGGTCCTGGGTGCAATTCCCAGGTTGGCCAAAAGTGTTATTGGGTTTTCCTTTCTGGAATTTCTCAGTAGCAGCCTGGTGTCTGGATTGGTGCCTGGTTGCTGGCAATATGCTCGCCCCCTATTACATGGGACTTAAACATAACTGGCGAAAGGTGGGTGTACTTAGGTACACCTACTAACCTTTTGGGGAAATAATGTGTGATGTTATGTGATTATGTTTACATTTTATCATTACATTTTGTCTGTCTTACATTTTTTCTTCTAAAATTTCACATGATTTTGTCTGTTTTAGTATTCACATTTGGAACAGCCCGGAACTTCAAAAGCAACAAGTTCATCTATTGATATTATACAGACTCAAAACTCATCTGGTGTAAGTAAAATTTTTTTTATACATAGTTTTAGTTTTCTGTTCCATACTAAAATCGCCACCTTTATAAGATCACTCTTGTATCCGTTAGTTGTCACAGTTTTTTTTTTCAATAACTACTTACATGCTGAAAGTAGCTTTTAAGCAAAAACATGTATGCTCTTGTTATTTTGTATTTTAACATCTTTTTATACCATATTTTTAAGCAAATAAATATTATTATTATTATTAGAGTCATGAAATTATGAAACTATTACATTATTTATTATTTACATTCCTCTATTTTTTGTTTTAGTTTAAATCCATTGAAAAAACTGATCGAGAAAAGCGACTAATAAACAAGTGCAGAAGAAACTTACGGAAAATTTGTAGCCTACAAAAAAGAATAAAAAAACTGAAAACACAGAAGATTTTGGAGGCTCTCATTGATGACGATGCAGTACAAGAGTTGTCAACTGACCTGACTAGTTCTTTTGCTGTTTTATTACAAGGGCAAATGTTAAATTGCAAGAGAAAAACAAGAGGACGCCGTTGGAATTTGCATCAAAAAATTCTCTCTCTAAGGCTATACAAAAGGTCACCTGCCACATACAGACTACTAAGACGTCTGTTTTTTCTACCTTGCCAAACAACACTCAAAAACTTGTTGAATAAGATTCCTTTAAAACCTGGCATCAACAATCATCTTTTTGATGTTGTGAAAAGAATAGCTGCACAGAACAACCCTATAGACAATGAGTACAGTTTGTTGTTTGATGAAATGTCGATTAGAAAAAATTTGAACTACAATTCAAAATCTGATCAGATAGACGGATTTCAAGACCATGGAGAAGAGCATGGACGAGATCCACAAATAGCAAGTCATGCTCTAGTATTCATGATTTTATGTGTGAGAAAAAGAATGAAACAGCCTGTGGCATATTACTTGTCAGGAGATCATGTCACTGCAGACAGATTAATGGTCTTGATCAAAGAGGTATGTTATTGTATTGAAATTATTGTATTTACTGTTTAGTTAAGGCGAAAGCGCCAGGGTAGCCCGCGAAATTCAATTTTTTTTAGGTTTTTTGTAATTTGCTGGTCAGTATTAAGTTGTACGTTAATTTATATATGAATCGCGGCCGTAACTAACATGTATTTACAGAATTATAATCATTAAAGTCATTAACACATCTCTCTAAGACCACGTAAGTCCTAAGAATAACTGTTTCATGAAATTATCATTCTTCGGACTTACGTGGTCTTAGAGAGGTGTGTTGATGACTTTAATGATTATAATTCTGTAAATACATGTTAGTTACGGCCGCGATTCATATATTAATCAACGTACAACTTAATACTGACCAGCAAATTGCAAAAAACGTAAGAAAATTTGAATTTCGTGGGCTACCTTAGCGCTTCCCCCTTAACTGAAAATCATTTTCTATTTTTGACCCTATGTTTAGCATAGTTCTAGTCAGCTATAGCCAGGAACTGATAAAATTGTATAGTGCAAAAGTTACCATGGTGTTGCGTGGTGGTTGTTTCTAAGTAGGTAATAAATATATACAATGTTTTTTGTAAAATGATCATCATGCAGCCAGGCATGGCACAAGTGTATTTACTACGCGCGTGAAATTCATTGCATACTTGTTTGCTCATTGTACAAATGTACACTATAAACAGGTCCTCTACATATCAATATATATAAAAATGATTGAATTTTCCTACTAAATATTATTAACCAAACTTAATTTTCTTATTACAGGTCCTCCACGCTTGTTTTGATGCGGGCATCACAATTGCTGCAACTGTTTGTGATATGGATGGGGTAAATAGAAGAGCACTATCACAACTAGGGGCATCTATTGAACAACCATATTTTAAATTTGAGGAGCATGAAATTGTTGCTCTACATGATACGCCCCATCTTCTCAAATGTTTTAGAAATTTATTTCTAAAATACAACATTAAATGCAGCACTAATGTTGAGTGCAATGGAAAACAAATTGCAGGTAATAATATATTTAAATTTTATACTTTTACTGAGAGTATTACCACTAAGAAATTCTCATTTTTAATTGACACACATGTATTTAGCTGACTAGTAACATTGAAAAAAAAGCCAGTGAATTGATTTTGACCCACTTCTAATGCAGATAATGAATATTACGTCTTTTTCAGATATCGCAAAGTGGAATCATATAGAAGAATTTTTTGAATTGGATAACAACAACCCATTTTTCGTGTTTGCGCCTGTCCTAACGAAGAGCCACTTAAATCCGAATAATAAACAAAAAATGAAAGTAAAATTAGCCGCGCAAGTTTTGAGCCATACAGTGTCTGCTGGAATGTATGCAAAAATTACCCAAGGTGAGTTGATATCATATGTTAAAAAATATCCATTTATTCAAAAATCTGCTCAAAATCGCCTCCTGCCTAGTAATGTCTCCCTGCTGCTAGGACTTAACTTTTTGGCTTCAAGTTTAAAAATTTAGGGGTTCTATGATTTTATTATCTCATACTTATTTAGTTTTTTACAATACTACCACCCAGAGCCATTTTCTTTTTTCTTGTGTCAATTGTTTATTACAATTAAAATGTTTGATGTTCTTAAAAACCCTTTTACATTATTTTTAAATAACATATACATACTTACATAAACACTAAAAAAAAGTGTCTATTTTTACAGGAGAGCTGCCAACAGAAGCACTTGCTACGGTCAACGTGCTAAACAAAATCGACCAATTGTTTGACAGCTTAAATGCGGACTCTCCAAGTTTAAAAAGAGGCAAAAAATATTCGAGAAATATTTCAGACCGGAGCCCTCATTTTGCATATTTCAAAGAAATGAAATTATTTTTTAAAAACTGCCAGTTTATTGGTGCAAGGTCGAGGGCACCTTCGCTGGATGGATGGATCCAAACCATGGCGGGAGTGGAAAGATTATGGCGGAATTTAAAAGAAAAATATCCCGAAATTGGGAGTTTATCCACCAGGAGACTGCAACAAGATGCCTTGGAAAATTGTTTTGGGTGTATCAGGAGTAATTGTGGGTCTAATTGCAACCCAACAGTCTCGCAATTTGTTGCAGCTTTAAAAACAGGTATCATTTCAAATTTGTCGGCACCAAGCTCAGCAGCAAATTGTGAGACCGATGATGCTGTCATTCTTGACAACTTAAATTTATTTTTGACCCACAATTCTAAACCTGATATGGCTCGTCCATCAGCAGTAAGTGATGAGGCAGATTGTTGCAGTTTATCCATGGATCAAATGGACGAAAATACTGGCGAGACGCAAGCTTGTGCCTATGTTTGTGGTTATATCATTAAGAGATTGGAGACAAATTGTGAATCGTGCCTTCAATCATTAACCTCCTCTACGGATACTGTGTGCCATTTGTTCACAATATTTAAAGAATATGAACATGACAAACGAAGTCTTAAATATGCCAACATAAAAATGGTTGAATGTGTAGAGAAAAGTGCAACAATCATGTATGATTTTTTAAATAAAAACGCACATAAGAGGAGGGTTAAAGATTGCATTAAAGAATTGCTGCAAAAAAATATTAATTTTGATTTTCTAGATAGGTGTAGTGAACATAAAGAACAAAATTTAACAAATATAATAAATGCAATATTTTACATAAGCATTAACAGATTCTGTAATGTACAAAACAGGATGTTTGTTGAAAGTGCTGCGCAAGCTAGCCTACAAAAGAAAATAAATATATTAAAACACAAATGATAATTTTTTAACGTGCTGTGTATTGTTCTTTCTATTTGTGTCCTAATAACATATAGTTCTTGAATGTACGTGTGGATTGAGAGATCTTTTCGAAAAACTCTTCCAATCCCAACCAAATTATAAGAGGATTTAGGAAATAATTGTGAAAACTTCATGGTAAGGTATAAAATTTGTGAAATTTAAACAAAGAAAGTTAAAACTCATTAACTGGATCTTTCAATCTGGACAACTGAAAAAGCCATAAAGCGTATCCAAGAATATACTGCCTAATTGTTTATAATTTGCATTTTATTTAATTGTGAAGGATTTGTGAAAGCTGCTAAACAAAATTTCGATTCGTTTCAAAGCCATGTTTAAGATTTATATGGATCAGTCAGAGTGGACAATTTTCAATTGAGTGATCTTGTAAAACACGACCTAATACTGAAAAAGTATGAATAATTATCATGTTTATTGCAAATTATGCTTCTGGGAAAATTTGTGAAACAAAAACCATTCATATGTTATGATGAAATATATAAATGCTTAATTTATATTAAATGTTTATTCTCGTTCATACATATTTAACAAGACAATAATCACACAGCCAGAAAAATCCTTTAAAGTTCTAAATAAAAATGTTAATTTCATTAAGTTTATGAGACGAGAAACAGGAAGAATACATCACAGGATGTAGAGATCGTTTAATTTAAAACTGCACGCCCTTCCTTTAAAATTACTATTCAAACAATTGAAATGTGTATGCAAAAAATATTGGAGGGGCGCGTAATTTTGAATTAAACTAGGTATGTCTACCAACTTAAAATTTTTCTCATTGTGTATTTTTTTAATCCCCTGAATTTCGTACTGCCTACTGTAAACTTGAAATCACACTCATTATAAATATACATTCAGTTACAAAAAAAAAAACGAACAGGGGAATTTATACAGCTAACTAAAGTAAATTTTGTATTTTATGGATTCGTTATAAATTGGATTGTATTGTATTAAATAATTTAATATAATGGAATACCCTTTTTAAAGACACCATACAAATTATAGATAAAAATGTAGTTATTGTTTGTACTTTAGTTTGTTTTGACAAAATGGTTAAAACAACCATTAATAAACAATCGTTTACGTCGTTGGTACTATACTCAAAATAAATAATATTTTATAAACAAGTGTCGTGTAGGTACTGATATGGTTTCCTTCATAAATAAAGTTGTATACATTTTATACTATGCTTTTATTTAATTCTGTTTTTGAACTTCAAGTAACAAGAGCACGTTCTAAATAAATTACTGATTCCTTTTATTATCGAAAACTCGTTAATAATATGAATTAGTAGTTTGTTTTAGAGCGAGCTCTTCCTGATAAAATAAGAAATTAAAATTATTTAAAATCACTATAGAACACTTTCAAATTTCGCGCCATATTGAAGTTGCCAAAGGGTCTCACTAGCGGCGCTAGTAGTCATACTTTTAGACCAACATTTTTGTACGAAGATGACGTTCTTCTCCGCTAGGAGTATTAGTGTTCTGTGCTTATAATGGTGTATTCACTCAAAATGCTGTCTACCTTCTCAAATGTTTTTTTTTTGTTTATATTCTCTCTTCTATCTGTGAAAACTTGTAATTGGCCTTATTTTTGTTATCCTCAATTGTGCAAAAGTTTTTAGCTGTAAGTTTTCCAAAAACTGTAAAATAAAATAAAATAAAATAAAATATCTTGAAAATTACTGAATCGATTTTGATGAAACTTGCACATGCGTCTATAAAAATTTTTATATTTGTTTGGAAGCCCTAATAGATTCTTATATGTGAAACTGAATATAATGCAATTCCAATAATATTACATACACACCGTGTCGAATTGATAACCTCCTTTTTTTTGAAGTCCGTAAAAATAGATCTACAATCAACCCCCTGGCTGCTATTTGAGTTTGAAAGTAGGCACCAAAAATCATATTTTTGCAAACAATTGTTTTAGACATTCGTTTAAAAGACGCAAACAGTTATTGATTCGCTAGTTTTCAGTCCTAAGCCAAGACAAGCAAACCGTCGGTGTTGCTGTCAAAAAGGAGTTTGAATAGTTTAAGAGTTATGCAAGACATTAAATTAATATAAGACCAAACACAAAAGGGGTAGAAAGCGTTATTGTATTGGACTACAGAAATGTATTAACAAATAAGTAGGTATAATAAAAAATAATAAAAATATTTTCCTCAATCTTTTTATCGCTATTGTTAATATGTATTTTGTATAGTACCTAACGCTGATGCTCATATTTTTATCATGGGCTTAGGGCTGAAAACCAGCGGATCAATAACTGTTTACGTCTCTAAACGAATTCCCAAAATATTGTTAGCAAAAATATGATTTTTGGTAGTTTAGATTCTCTAAGGGAACTGTTTAAGGAAATTAACATTATGACGGTGCCTTGTCAATATATCTACGAAAACATCATGTATGTAAAAAAAAACTTACATCTTTTTAGTAAAAGAGGTGAAAGACATAATTATAGTACTAGAAATAGGGACCTATTAGTTCAACCAGGTTTCAGATTGGCTAAAGTAGACTCATCTTTTATGGGGTACTGTTTAAAATGTTATAATAAAATACCTCCCCACATTCTTCAACTGAATGAGACAAAATTCAAGTCTTGTATAAAACGCACACTATGCAGTCAGGCATATTATAAGTCAGGGGATTACATCGCTGATAAAAATGCCTGGCTATCAATGCTGGTCCTGCTCCACAACCACAACTAATTGATTAACTGTTGAAAATTCTGTTGGAGCTGCTGAACGTGCAACGCACGTGCGTACCACTAACGAACATCGAGCACATTGTTCGCACGTGCGTACCACTAACGAACATCGGACACTGTTCGCACGTACGTACCACAAACGAACATCGAGCACATTGTTCGCACGTGCGTATCACTAACGAGCATCGAACACTTTGTTCGCAAGTGCGTACCACTAACGAACATCGAATACTTTGTTTTTTGATGCTACTTCACTGTCGCCCACTTCCAAGTCCAACGGTGAATCCATAGTTATTTGTTACTGAGGGGTTGAGCGAACACCTTGCGAACACAGTTCTACTTGTGTTCGACAAGTGGAACTGTGTTCGCAAGGTGTTCGTGTTCGCTTTGCTAATTAAGTCCACACGTACAAACCAAATGTTCCGTGATTGATGTTCGTGTTCACCACGTTTTGTTCTTTTATAATTTCCTGTCCCACCAAGGACATCGCCGAGCAACCTCCATGCCTGCATGCAACACGACAGGCTAGAAGAATGGCAGACAACTAAATTATACACATATCACATTGTTCAAATTTATTCGTTTACAATAATTATAATTTCACATATCAATCATCAACAATCACACAGTATCTGACATCATACAATTAATATTTCACTATTAAATTAGACCATTACTTATTAGTTCATTAGAAAACTTACAATTATACATTGTGAACAACATGCCACCGCCCACCGAGCAGTGAGCAGTGTTGTCACAGAGCGAGTCCACTCGCGCGGTCACCGCACTCGCCGCAAGTGACCTTATTGTCCTACAATACAAAACTCGATCGACCGCAACACAGCGAAAATTAACAGTACACAATCAAATAAACAAGCACATCGTACATTGTAATTAAAGCGTATTTATTATATTAGATTGTGTTGCGCTCGACTTACAATCATTACCAACATTAGACACATTCCAGTTCAAGACTACATTTTTATTCGACAACTCATTTTAACCTAAAATAATTTTGTGACTTCGCAAATTGTGACTCTACAACACAATAAGCCGCAAGTAAACATGCTGGTAACTTGCACAAAAGTGTGCAAGTAGCTAGCAACACAACAGCGAGTCAGCTGCTTGCATAGTTTCGTGTAAGCACGAGCGTGCACAGTACGGGCTGTACACGCGAGCGGATATGGAAGAGCTCACGCTCGAGCCATTACAGTGGAAGTGGACATCATTTGTTGGTAGCCCACAGAGGAAGCACGTGTACAGTTCCGAATGCCGAAGCGGCAAGAGTCGCGCGCGGCCGCCCACGTTCACGCACGTGGCGCTGCGCTCTCACGTCGCGGTGTCGCAGAACCGAACTGCGCCGGCCTGGCCGACACCGCGCTCTCGCGGCGATACGTTTACTTGTAAGCACACTTACATCACAACCATTAAAACGTAATATTTATAATAATTTTGCCGCTACACTGTCATCGTCATTATAAAAATGTATAAGGTTACTATTTGATCTCATTAGGTAGACACACTACATATCAAAATGTTTCGTAATAAATTAACTTTACGAGTATAAAACTTTCACAATACTTTCAACTTCACGCACCGCCGCGCCGTTCCTTATACTCGAACACTAGTATTTACACGGGAGAAGTGCCATCGGCGGCGCAGTCAGCGGCGCCGCGCCTCGGGCTCGGCGACGCCCGGCTCGGACGGCCGGGCGTCCGGCTCGCGCTACCGGCGCCGCCGCCGGCCCTTGCGGTACCCCTTGCCGTACCAGCCGCCGTCGTCCTGCGCGGCGTCGGGCTGGCGCGGCGGCGAGTCCTGCGCGCCGCAGCACGCGCACAGGTAGCGCCGCCCGCGCGCGCGCCGCCACGCGCGCGTCGCCAGCGCCGGCTCGCGCGCCGGCCCGTACCACAGGCAGCGCCGCGCCGCGAAGTGGCGCGCGCACCACGCGCACTCGGGCGGCGCGGGCGGCGGCGCGGCGGCGCTGTGCAGGCCCGGGAACAGCGAGGCGCGGCGCGGCGCCAGCGGCGGCGCGATGATGGTGTGCAGGCCCGGGTACAGCGAGGCGCGGCACAGGAGCACGGCGCGCCGGATGATGGCTGCGGCCAGCGAGCCGGCCGCCAGCGCGCCGCCCTCCGCGCCGCTGGACTCCGACGTGCTCGCCTCCTCCTTGGGCTCCAGCTTGGGGCACTTGGCGCCGTCCTCGAGCTTCGGTCGCAGCTCCGCAGGGATCGTCTTGACGTTCTCGGGTGTGTCGATGCGCGGCTCGTACTCGAGCAGTCGCCTGAGCCTCGAGCCGAGGCCGGCGGTGCCGTTGGCGAACGCGTCGGGTCTCGTGTCGGCCGCGACGCCGGGCGGCCCGTGGCCGTTCACCGCGCACGGCGTGTCCGGGGGCCGCCTGGCCATGCGGAACCTGCGCAGGTCCGCCGTGCGGCAGCGCAGCGGGGAGCGCGCGCGCGCCGGGAACGTGCAGGGGGGCGCGGGCGGCCGCGCGTGCTCGGAGCGCAAGAGGATCGTGGCTTCACCGGAGAGCATGTTGACCTGGAAAACAGACAAACCACTTCATACAAAGGCACAGCTGACCGACGACGGAGTCGTCGGGAGGCGGGAGCGAGTAGCGAAGAGTGCGAAGACCCCTAACCTGAAAGGAGTGCAGGTGGTCCGTCGAGCCCGGAGCGTGCAGTCCACCCAGCAAGGTCCCGAGCGCGCCAGCCGGCGGGCTGGGCGTTCGCGGGGCGGGAGCGGGCGGGCCGCGCAGGCGCGCCGCCAGGTGGCGCAGCGGCAGCTCTTCGTCCGAGTCGGAGGCGGAGGGCGAGGAGGGCTCCCAGTGCTCGGCGGCGGCGGGCGGCGAGCGCGGCGCGCACAGCGGCGGGCGGCGCGTGGTGTGCGCCTCGGGCTCCGCCAGCGGCTCGGCGTGCGCCAGCACCGGGTCCAGCGCGCCGCGGTAGCGCGGCACGCGCAGGCGCAGGCGCCGCGCCACCTGCTGCATGACGGCGTCGCAGCGCGCATTGATCTTGAGCGCCGCCACCGAGTCCTTGGGCGTCCACTGCAGGTTGACGATGTAGAGCGCGGGGCGCGCGCGCGGCGCGCTCTGCATGCGCCACAGGCGCGGGTAGCGGCGCAGCACCTTGAGGCTGGAGCCCAGGCACAGCACAACGTCGGCGCGCGCGGCGTGGCGCAGCGCGCCGGCCCAGTTGAGCGGCCAGGCGGCGCGGCCGCGCTCGCCGAAGTGCACGATGGAGTCGCGCAGCTCCTGGCCGCACGCGTGGCACAGACGGCGCGTGCCGTGAGCGTGGCGCGCCGTGCGCTCCGTGGTGTCGAAGGCGCGCAGGTACACGCGGCGGCAGGGCGCGCACAGCTCCGCGTACATGTCGCCGTGCAGCTCGGCCAGCGCGCGGCGCGGCAAGCCGGCACGCAGGTGCAGGCCGTCGCAGTTCTGCGACACCACGAACTTGAGAGCGCCGCGCGCCCACAGCGCCGTCAGCGCCATGTGCGTGAACGTGGGCTGTGCGCGCGACACCTCCACCCGCCTGCACACACACACACGTACAGTGCCTCTCTCTCTACGTGACGCTGGACCTGCAGGGCCGGAGGCTGGTACTCACCCCACAGTCTCGCCGCGCTGCAGCCGCGTCCACACTCCGTGCGGCCCGCGGTAGTCAGGGATATCGGCGGCTGTGCTGATGCCTGCTCCCGTGTAAACCTGTTTATTATTGTATACATTAGGGATGTTAAAATTAATATTTATGATTCATTAGACAGTCATTTTGCTATGTTTGTAGTTCACCATCTCAGGTCAGGGTAAGGATTGTGCATGTGACTACCCAAATTACTTTAATTAATGGAACCCCTATTTTTGCCTCCTGGCTGGGGAAAAGATGCAGCAGAAGAGCTGTGGGTCCTGCATCCTAATTGCATAACACAATAGGAATTACAATTACTGACATTTAAACAAAATAATTAAATAGAATAATAGCAGCCTATTATTGCAGAGCAAATGCCAGTTCTCATACAGAGAAGGCACAAGCATTGATCCATGCATTGGCTTGCACACTTATATTTAACAATAACTAGATGACCCGGTGAACTCCGTACCATGTGAGATGGACAATTTTGGCCGCGTTCTGCCAAATTTTCTTTTTTAAACTTTCGTAGTATTGAGGCAAAATCATTCCATCTATTTTCGATGTTTTGCAAGAGTAAAACATGCCAATTGATTTTTATATCGTCGTTGAAGTTCTCACACCACGGAAGTCAAAAATAGTAACTTTTCAGGAGAGAGAAAAAACTGCATAATGTTTTATAGATACTATAATAATACAAATTTACTATTTGTGTATACTTAATGATAGTTCTATTTAATGTAGAAACAGTAACTATTTATTGTCTATGTATCTATGTCTATTATTGTAGAAACAGTAACGATATAATGTCAAAACCGCCAAAAATGACTTGCGTGGTTTTAGAACTTCAATGACGATATATGTGTATAGATTCCACAAAAGTTGTGAGGTAACCCTCACAATTTTTGTCCTTCACTGATATCAGCAATGTCCAAGATAAACTCAGAAAGTGGATTTGTTACCAAAAGAGCACTTTCTTGGTAACAAAATACACTTGCGACCACAACATTTGGGCAAACCATAGTGAGTGTAGGCAGGCCAGGAAGACACTTCCTGTCAATGAGCATTGATCAAACATCACCTCTGACTGTCTGAACAAAAAAGTACATAATAGGCAATAGGTAATACGGGCTGGTGTCCACAACTCCACATCAATGCGCTAATTTTGCATACAGGTGGGTAAATTGATTATTCAATCCACCCTAGCTCCTCAAGGAAGATCAGGAAGGCCAGCAACGCCTTGATGTTACTGACTGTCTCACAGAGGGTACCTGGGTTACTAGTTCTTTACCCTGTATGTGGCGACCACTAGGCAGTTTAGAACCACAATGTGCTGATGCCTCGTTGTCCTCCATGCAGGCCCCGCACAGCGGACTGTCTATGACTCCTACGACAATGAGGTGTTTATTAAATGACCCATGGTCAGTTAAAGCTGCTGTAACTGTACGCAGTTGTTGTTTAGTTAGTCAGAGAACTTGTTTCATACAACAGGTGTATAAGTCATACCTGCCATCACTGGCCATGGTTCATCACTTCTTTGCTAGCCTTGTTCATGTAGTTTGGTAACCTAGATGTTCTCCGAGATATTGCCGGCGACAATAGGTTGTTATTAGCCTTTTTCAAGGAGTTGGGTTGGATCTGATGAATCTATTTCTCACCTGCTCTAACCTAGACTTGCAGATATTATCCCATAAGAGAGCCCATGTGAGGTGCTGACCAAAATAAAGCTGCTTATACTGATAGAAGTGCCAGGTAACATTCAAATGCCAGTGGAGAAGTGCTCACCACTAGATGTTTGGCATTCCGGAGAGCGCGCGCGAGTCGACGGCACTTGTCGCGCAGCACCCGCGGACTGTCTTCCACCTCGGCGGCGCGCTCGGCGGCGCGCGCGCGACGCAGTGCGGCGGCCGCTGTGGTGGACACAGGGCGGCCGCGGCCCGCCGGCCCGCGGCCTGCTGCCGGGGCCGCCAGGGCCGCCGCACTCGCCGGGGCCGCCGCACCCGTCGAGCTGTCGCCGCTAAGGCGCGCGCTGGACCGCACTCCGCCACGATCCGACATATCCCCGGCTAGTCGCTGCGCCCGCTCCGCAACACGTGCCCCCGTTGACGCCTGCCGCTCGTCGGCCCCGGCCTCTTACACATGTCGTTCAGAGCTGACGGTCGATCGGGGCGCTCGTAAACAATCAAAGGAGCCTGTCGTTTTCCGTTCGTCGGATACACACAAGCACAGATTATTAATAATTTTGACGACGCTGCTTGTCGACAATCTGTCAGCTGTCAAGATAAAAAGACTTTTTTTTTTTAAGGCTAAAGTCTGAGACCATGCCGCCTAGTCATCAGTTAGCATTTTTCTTGAGTCTAACATGACATTAGAATATGGGTGTACACATTCTAATGTATTAGGAGTATTTGGCAGCAAATGTATCGAATCAAGTTTCCCGGTAAACTTCGCTGAGGTAGCCAAAACTACAATAAAATTCTCAGCTCCATTTTACCGGGATCGCGTCTGTTTCAATGATTACACATATTGTCCAGTTGCGCAGACACTTGAGATACAAAACTACACCAATTTTACATCACAATATCCACTAGGAATCAATTTGCGAATAATTAAAACAGCCAAATAGACTTCACTCGAAGAAATCCCGCCAAAAGCTCTCGATAAAAAGACTTATTTTATTCGTAACTAATTAGATATATGTAAGTATTTTGGTCTTCAGTGATTTGGAATTTCTGAAGTGAAAACTTCTTTAGCATCATTGTGATTTGAAAGTTTATGAAACGAAAAAGCGACAGTAAAAAGAGACAATCATGTAAATTCATAAGATTTAACGGTCAGTGGGTCGTCTTAGGGGAGAAAATGAGATAGGAAGCATTATGCCTTTTCCAGTATTTTTTATACTCTGAGGCTCCACCGGCCATCGGTCCTTCGACAGACATGGCTGCCCACTGCCACTTCAGTTTGCTTCCTCTGCAAGCTATGTCGATAACTCCGGTTTTTTTTCCGGATAATAATTCATTCCTGATTATAAACTTCAGAGACTCCGAGCATAGCAGTTCGAATAATATTAGTATAATGGCATGCAAGCAAAACAGTGGGATCTAAGTACCTACGTTGTTTTTTATACAACAGTTTTATTAATGAATTTCGTTACACAATTTTTTTTTCTTATACCTTCATTTCATAGAATAATCAATACGCAGAATACATATGTGGCAAATCAAACTAATTGTCTATGGACTCTCTGTGTCTATGGTTTCCAGTGTTAGCTTTATAAAATAAAAGCAACACTACGGTAGTCTAGAGTCACTGACCCACTGACCTCTATCGCTGTATAATGTATAATACGAACTTTCTTTTAGAAAAAGCGCGGGAATCGTCGAATTTGGCGGGCGTGATTTTTCTCTCGGATTTTTTAAATAACGCAAAACTTGTGAGATTGGAGATAAGTTGTGTAGATTTTTGTAGATATTGATTAGGCTAGTTATTTTTATTGTCTGTGTATATAATTTTCCACATTTAGGGTAAGTTTTTTCACATTTTATTTTATTCTGTCCGATGGACAAGGAACCACCCGATCCGGGGGGTAAAGTCCCCTCGGTTGGGTTTAATATAACTATAGATGAATCTAGTATGGATACTGATGCGTCCATAGCCAGATCGGAGCGGAAAAGGACTAGAGCTCCACGCAAAATGTGCAAACACTGCAATAAAAGAAGGAGACATGGTCACTCTTCAGGAACTAATAAAGAGGTAGATTGCCATTGCGATAATGAATCGGTAGTAGTTCCTCTGGAAGCCACTCCACGTTTTGTGGATGGTCCCCAGACTGAGATTCGTCCCACCTCAGAACTTCCCCAGAAGGCGTCACAGGTTGCTAGGGCTTTGTACGAAGCCACAGACCTGTCGCCATTATGTTGTACATATTCAAAAAAATATTGATATAGGAAACTCTGCTCAATCATTACACCCAATTTCTTTAGGGCATTTTCTTAAAAAACGTCGTTATTAAAACGCATCGGTCCAAATAGGATTTCATTAAGCTTCTCTCATTACCTAGATGCAAACTCTTTTATAAATGACCCTTGTTTGGCGAAAGAGAAATTGAAGGCATTTGTTCCATCTATTAATGTGTGTCGTATGGGTATTATTAAAGGTGTACCTACCGAATGGTCTCCCGATGAAATAATGGAAAATGTGACTGTTCCCACTAGATGCGGTAAAGTTATTAAGGCAAGGCGTCTTAATTATAAAGTGCACGAACCGACCCCTGTCTGGAAACCATCTCAAACAGTCGTGCTCACCTTTGACGGTCAAATTTTACCAAAACGTGTGTTTTGTTGTTACAATTCTATGCCAGTAGAATTGTACACATTCCCAACAATTCAATGTTTTAATTGTTGTCATTTTGGTCATACAAAGGTACAATGTAGGTCGAACCCTCAGTGCTTCAAGTGTGGGGAGAAGCATTCTGCTGACACTTGTAGTATTGAAGACGAAAGTGACGGTAAATGCTGTAATTGTAGTGGCATTCATTACGCGATTAACAAAAAATGCCCAGAGTTTGAGAGACAAAAATCAATTAAGCACTATATGGCCCATAGCTGCGTGTCATATGCTGAAGCGTCGCAGCTGCATCCCCCAATCTCCAAACTATATGCAGATGTGGTAACATCTGCTCCTTTAAATACAAATAATAAATTTTCTTCTTCACGACCTTCGCCAAATTCACCAAACACATCTTTCAAGTTTTGTGCTGAATACACGCGTTTAACCAATACCCAGTCATCGCAACAACATTATTCACAACTCGCTTTTACTAACGAGCATTCAGCACCAGAATCGTAACAAAACAATACAGCTGACCTTTATGTTCCAACGTGCCTGCGGGTAGTTGTACGACGCAAACATCCACTCGCCGCTGCTGCTTGCAGCGCGTGCTCCACCTCCATCATCTGCTTGGCTGCCACTTCTCGTGCACCGGGTCGCGACATGTCCTGGATGCCCTCACTTGCAGCACACGAAGGGCTTCACCGACGGCTGCAGGCTGCTTGGCTCGATTCTTGAAGTCACTCCACGTCACTGGTAGCTCCACGCTACGTCCTTCGTACTATTTACGATAGCCACGTTGATACTACTTCGTTTGTGCGCCTTAATGACGGCCACAATACGACCTCCTTGCAGAGAATTTTCAGCAAAACACAAATCAGCTGTCGTATTGTGTGCTGTTAAGTTTGTACACGCGTCCTATAGCGTTTTCTAATTACGGGAACACTTTTTTTTTCTAACATGGCGGTAGGGCGCAACTGGCGCGTCACTGGGCAAAGGTATTCCTGCATACAGCCTATGCCCAAAACAACATTCACTATGATCGCGCATCAGTATATTCTGGCTTGTCTGGGTTCAACTCGAATTTTTATCCAGGTGGTAACTGTGCATTCTTCGTTTTCAGGGTCAAATTCTGGAATTAACTATGCGGCACGGTGGTCTTTCAGACGAATGAGGGTAGGCGCTTCGTGTTCCAGATCGTTGAATGCTTTTTCAACTTCTTGTGCTAGGAGAGTCTTCAATATTTTCCTTGCAGATGGTGTGGATCGACCTTCATCGTTTGAATCTTCAGACATCTGGTTTACCGACGCAGAATTTTCGTCCTCCCGACTAGGCGACCGTGACGTTTATAAGTAGCAGAGCGTCGTTTCATCGTAGGTTTTTTTTTCGATACCACTTCTGAGTATAAAGGCAGTGGTAAAAATGCACACGTGTAGCATTGTGTTGCGTCCGCGTCGCCACGACAAAGTTAGGTCGCGCGAACCCCCGCCATTACAAGGACTTACTCGCTGCCCGCCGCCAACGCAACGCTCGCTCGCGTGGGCAGTCGGCCCCCCGCTACACACCGAGAGGTACACGCGCACGCTGCGTCGTGCGCCGGACGTTGTTAGTTTTCGTTAATTGCTACCTAAGGACTGATCATATGTACCTACCACTATCATTAAACCCGTTTATGTAATCGTGTGTGTGTGAATACAACCCCTGAGAAAAAAACCCTTACAAATGTCGCCCAACTCGTGGCACGTGCTCCGTACGGTAAATACCTATGTAACGGAAAAATAACCGACGCGAGTGCGAACGAAACCCACGCGAACAGTGTTCTACGCAGCCAAGGATCGAGTAATTTGCGTATCTACTGAACTATATTGCCGTTTTATACCGTTTGTGTTCATCACATCACCGCGTGTTACCGTCGAGAAAATGCCGCCAAAAACACGCGCGCGCGCAAACGATGAAGAAAACGATAGTTTCAGTAGCGATGAGGATACCCACGCTGTAGCTAACCCCGCGAGCATCAACACCACGGTGACGGCTACACCGATCCCGACAGCGGCTGGTAACATGATTTCCATAACAGAGGAACAACTCTCACGATTACTATCGAACGTGATGAGAAGCGTCGCGACGTCGACGCCGACGTCAACTAGTGGTGACCCGACGGGACCGGCTCAACCCACCGCTGCGCACACTGGACCGACCGGCATGCACAACAACTTTACCCGGTGCACGGCCCGCTTCGACGGAGCCGCCCGCAGTACCGAAGCCCTAGAAGCGTTCGTCGAGAGCGTGCTCATCTACAAAGAGTGCGCATGTGTATCCGACGAACACGCCCTTCGAGGTCTACCTATGTTGCTGACCGGAGACGCCGCAGTGTGGTGGCAAGGCGTGAAATCTACCGTGGCGACGTGGGACGATGCGATACGCCGCCTTCGATTCATGTACGGCGCCCCGCGCCCCGCCCACCGGATTCTTCGAGAAATATTCGCGCGCGAACAAAGTGATAACGATAGTGTCGATTCTTTTATATCGCGAGTGCGGGCAGAAATGTCACGTTTACCATATAAGCTACCAGATGTTATGCAAGTAGACGTAGTTTACGGCCTTTTACATCGTAAGTTCCGTAAAAGAGTGTCACGCGATAGTGTAAATAGTGTCGACTGTCTACTCGAGCGAGCAAGGTATGTTGAGGAGACGCTAGGCGAGGTAAGTCATAATAAGTCATTAGCTCCGTCTCATAACGCGAGTAGTCCGAGTAATAACACTGCAAGTGCCGCGAAATCTCGAAATGTAAACAATAACCCCCCCACGGCGGCGGTTAATCAAAGTAACCCTTCGCGCGCTGTACCCGACTCTAGTTCGAATATTTGTAACGATACGAATTCCACGAAACGTGTTCGGCCGCGCTGCGCTTTCTGTAAACGGTTTGGTCATTCGATAGATGAATGTAAAATTAAAATAAAATCAGGTGAACAAGATAATAATGCACCGCTGTCTTGTTACGGCTGCGGTCGACAAGGAGTAATTCGATCGAAGTGTCCGACGTGTAAAGGCACGCCCTCCACTGATAAGGTGAGTTTCCAAAGCGCAGTCACCCACGAGTCTGACCTGTCACACCCTACGGTGAAGATAGAAGTTGCGTCTTTAGTAGGTGTTGCAGTGCTGGATACAGGTGCTACTGAGAGCCTTGCTAGTCCCGGACTTTATAAAATATTATTGGATGGCGGGACCACCTTCACGAAAACACGTCGCAACCTCGGCCTCGCCGACGGAACACAGCAGGTACGTGAATTATTATCATGTGACACGGAAGTCAACATTCAGGGACGCGTTATCCCCACCACTTTCCTAGTGATACCGGAAGCGAGTAATAGGACGCTTCTAGGACAGGACTTTATTGCTAGAGCAGGTATATTAGTGGACCTCCAACATAACTGTTGGCATTTTAGTGATTCCCCTGGGCAGAAGTTTACTTTTGTGCAATCTTTTAGCCTTACATCCACCAGCGATGCAGAGCTGATGCAGGTTGATACCACCGGCTTGGCGCTGAGAGAGGATGAAGGGACGAGGCTGTCACCTGCTCAAAGGACGCAACTCAACCAGCTCATAACCAAGAGAGCTGAGCGCTTCGCCACCCAAGGACCTCCTACAACTTACGCCACTCATCACATCCGGGTTGCTGAGAAGCAGGAGCCGACCGCTTCACCACCCTATAGGATGTCGCAAGGGAAAAGAGAGTTGTTGGATGGTGAAATTGAGAAGCTGCTGCGAGCAGATGTAATAGAGGAGTGCGAGTCGCCGTGGGCTGCCAACGTCGTCTTAGTCGCGAAGAAGGATGGCGGAGTCCGCCTATGTGTGGACTACCGTAAGCTCAACACCGTGACTGAGCCGGATAGGTACCCGCTCCCGCGCATGGAAGACGTGCTTCATGCAGCGAAGACGACTAGCTACATGACGACGCTAGACCTCCACTCCGGTTACTTTCAGGTTTGCGTCGCAGAAGAGGACCGCGACAAAACTGCGTTCGTTACACCTTCCGGCACCTATAGGTTTAAGAGGATGCCGATGGGCCTACGCAATTCTGGCGCCACTTTTCAGAGATTGATAGATCGTTTCAAGTCAAACCTGAGTGTACCTACTCGAGGACACAAAGTAAGCGACGAGTCCGATATCCCACCAGACCACCAAGGAAGTAGGGCTGTGACTATCCTTGGATATTTGGACGATCTGATAATCTTGTCACCGAGTTTCGAAGGTCATATCGAAGATCTCGAAGCGGTCTTCGACAGGCTCGAGAAGTTCTCCCTCCGAGTCAATCGAAAGAAAAGCTGCTTCGCCCGTGACTCTGTGAAATTCCTTGGTCACGTAATCGTTCCTGGAGGTCTACAAGTAGACCCAGAGAAAACCTCAGCTATTGCTGACATGCCTGCGCCGAAGAACGAGAGGCAGCTCAAAGGTTTCCTGGCCACGTCCAGCTGGTTTAGACGGTTTGTACCGAACTACGCTACAATTGCCAAACCTTTGACTGACCTGCTCAAGAAGAACAGCAGTTGGAGTTGGCATGATGAGCAGCAGGCTGCTTTTGAGCGTATCAAAGAGCTCCTGGTTACCGCTCCCATTCTTCGCCAAGCTGACGAGTCTAAACCTTTCTCCATCCGCACGGATAGCAGTGGCTACTGTCTCGGCGCAGTTTTGATGCAGGGGGAGGGCTCAGACGAAAGGCCCATAGAGTACGCCAGTCGTCTACTCTCGCCAGCCGAACGCAACTACACCACCACTGAGCGCGAAGCTCTTGCCGTCGTCTGGGCGGTCACGAAGTTCAGAGGTTACGTGGAAGGCTCGGAAGTCGTGGTGAAGTCCGATCATCAGCCGCTACGTTGGCTGATGAGCCTTAAATCTCCGAGTGGTCGTCTTGCCAGATGGGCAATGACCCTGCAGGCCTATAACCTGCAGATACAGTACACTCCCGGAAAGGTGAATGTGATTGCAGATGCACTAAGCCGCCCAGCTTGTTGCGAGGAAAACCCAGCTGGTTGCGAGGTATGTTTAGTGACCGTTGATATGCCACATAGGACACCTGAGGATGTGCGTTCTAACCAACTCAAGGACCCAGAGCTGAAGAGCATCGTCGAGGATCTAGAAACTGCCGGCGATCCCTTCAGGGGGAGAGGGTGGTCAGAAAGAGGATACCTGATGTCGGACGGCGTATTATACAGGTGTGCGCCCGAATCCGAAGACGCCGAGTCCGCTTGCCTCGTGGTTCCTAGACACGAGAGGGAAGCCGTCCTCGTCGAGTTCCACGACGCTTCCACGGCAGGCCACTTTGGTGTTGAACGTACCCTGCTACGTATCAGAGCACGATACTTTTGGCCAGGTATGAAGTCTTTTGTAACAGACTATATTAAGCGCTGCGCAGCTTGCCAGCGTTATAAGATAGACAACAGGAAGCCTGCAGGACTACTCCAGACTCCTGCATCCACCCGGCGATTTGAAGTGGTATCGGTCGACTTGTTTGGGCCCCTACCAAAGACTTCAAAGGGTAATCGTTGGATTTTAATCTTAGAGGATACGTGCACCCATTGGGTTGAGCTATTTGCGTTGGAGAAGGCCACCAGCATGGAGTGTGCTGAGATTTTAATATCTGAGGTCTTCCTGAGGTATGGGGTCCCGCGCAGGATGATCAGCGACAACGGAGTTCAGTTTGTTGCTGAGGTGATGCAGCAGGCCTGTCATGTGATGGGTATCAAACAGTCTTTGACGCCGTTGTATCACCCGGAGGCGAACCCCGTTGAGCGAAAAAACCGCGACCTCAAACCACAGTTAGCGATACTGGTAGGAAAGGACCACGCATCGTGGGATGCCCACCTCGCGGCCATAAGGTTCGCGATGAACTCCGCTGTTACAGCGAGCACTGGATTTACACCAGCTTTCCTTACCTTCGGAAGAGAGCTGCGCGCGCCATCAGACGTTGTGGCAGACATGAAGACCATTGTGGACAGTGATAATTTCGTTCATAATATCACTCCTTACCTTCGTAAGTTGTCAACAGTGCTGCTCGACGCCCGAGATATCCACGAACGTAACCAGTCTCTGCAGAAGAAGTACGCAGATGAAGGCAGACGCGCCCCACCAGAATACAAGGTAGGTGATCTCGTTTTATTGAAAACGCAAGGGATGAATGATGTCGGCCCCGGACAGGCTGCGAAGTTTATACCCCGGAGGGATGGCCCCTATCGCATTCGCGAAGTAGTAAGCCCTACTACTTACCTGGTGGAGGGAGTTACTAGAGGTGAGCACGTAGGACGTTACCATGTCTCTGATTTGACTCCTTTCATAGGTGATGTCGAGGCTCCGGTTAGAGAGAAGCGCAGGCGCGGTCGACCGCGCAGATTTGATTGCTAGCCCGAACGCGAGGGCGCTATGTTCGAACTAGAGGGGGAGTGTGTAGCATTGTGTTGCGTCCGCGTCGCCACGACAAAGTTAGGTCGCGCGAACCCCCGCCATTACAAGGACTTACTCGCTGCCCGCCGCCAACGCAACGCTCGCTCGCGTGGGCAGTCGGCCCCCCGCTACACACCGAGAGGTACACGCGCACGCTGCGTCGTGCGCCGGACGTTGTTAGTTTTCGTTAATTGCTACCTAAGGACTGATCATATGTACCTACCACTATCATTAAACCCGTTTATGTAATCGTGTGTGTGTGAATACAACCCCTGAGAAAAAAACCCTTACACACGGTAATTGATTTACTTGTTTATTCGGGCAGAGTTTCCCCTTACAATTATTAGCATGGAGTGAAGTACACAAAACCATCGCTTAGCGCTTTTATAATACTGGCTGGCTGGCGGCTACAGGGCTACTTCACCTCCCCCGGCTCGGAATTTGGCGGGGCAAGGCTCACGTAGTGGGGAAGTGACGTGCTAGTCAATTGACTTCCTCTTTGCTGTGGCTGCTGTGTCGTACTTGGTTGTCATGGCTTGGCTTGGCTTGGCTGAGGCTGTGGCTGTGGCTTTGGCTGCACCCAGACGACACGGCATGGCATGGCTTTGGCATGGCTGGGCGTGGCGGGCTTGACAGCCGGCTTAACGGCTGGCTACCGACATCTAGCGTTACACCATTAAAAAGACACACATTATGTACCTACCCACTAGTAAGTAAAATAGTCTTACCTTTCAGTTTCCAGGTAATGTAAAAAAAGCTATCTCTGGATGCGTTATTGACGAATTTATGCAACCAAAAACAGCACAATATCGCCTACTCGTCATATTAAATATGTACTTGAACTTATTTTTAGTGAAAAAATCGCGTGGTTATTGTTAAAAAAAAATAACGCACCGTCCGTTCGTCACTGCGGCACAGTCGCGACTGTCTGCATGCTGAGCGCATGCCGTGGTCGAGGCGCGTAGGTATAGCTCGCGTTTCGTCCGTTTGTATGAAGACGACGTACTGTATGTCTTATTTATACTGTGCCCGTGCTTATCAATGACACAGTCGATGCAGTCGATCCGTCATCGAGCAGAGCCGTCGCTTTAATTATGCCATTAGGTCCGTGAATGTTTACTTGCACAACTTTTAACAATATTGTACTTGTATAGTTCATGTTTATATGCGTAACGACTTCAGCACGCGGTTCACTCACTTCATTGTCTGTTTTTTCCGTAATGTTTTCACTTGCTTGATTATTATTAGAGTTCGTGTTCGTACAGTTATAGACTAGTGCAACAAAGGATGGTGCGGCTGGCCACAGTTATCTTTATCGCATGGAGCCGCCGGACACGTTTCCTTGTTATGACGCGACAGTAAACACTTATAACACAAACCAGAACGTTTCACATATTGCCATCGGTCCTTTCGTAATGACTTTTTGAACTTTTTACAGTCAGTTAATTTATGTTTAGATACGCGGCAAAACTTACACTTATCTTCACTTTTAGGTTCATTTTGCACTAACAATGTTTGTGAACGGTGATGGAAGTCACTTTGTTTACGTTTAGTAGAACTTTCACAGTATGCGTTAGTCAAGCACACGGCAGTTTTTGATATCTTGATAGCTTCTTCATTTAAAAAATTAGATAACACAACAAGCCTTGATTCTGCGCCTTCATTGATGAGTAAATAACTGTAATCGACCCATTTCGATACCAGTACAGTAGGTAGCTTGGACAATATTATGGAAACCACATTCATCCCCCGCAGGTACTCATCATGTCCGATAGCTGACACTGCTGCCACATAGTTTTTCACTTTTATCGCAAATGGCACTAAATCTTTGTAATAATCTGTAGACATTGGCGCGAGCTTATTGACACTTTGTATTATCTTGGAAATTATAATGTCCGGGTTGCCAAATTGTAACTCTAGCGTGGGCATCACAATGTCGGGTGAGGTGGCTCTTATCAGTAGAGCGGTTACTGCTTCTTTAGCTGCTCCATGAAGACATTTTCGTAGCCTCCACAGATTCTCCTTAGCGTTGAAATTACACACTTGTGTTGATTCCTCGTACGCCTGTTTAAATTGGAGCCACTCCATTGGGTCACCGGAGAACGATGGTAAATCACGCGGTGTGCATAATCGGCTCAGCATTCTGGCGTCAGAAGCACCAGCGGCGGAGGCAGCGGTTAGGTCCCTTGGTGCATTCACAAGCAGGTGAACTGTGTCCTCAGTGCCGTCGCGGGCTGGCGGCGGCGGGTGCGGTCTGTCCATTTTGTTACCATTCTGCGGCACAGACTGCGGTTCCAGCTCTTGCTGACTGCGTTCTAACCACTTCTCAACTTCTTTGTGTGTGTGTATTTCACTTCTTTCTGACTGTGAACTGTATTCTTCCAATTGTGCTAGATCCGCCGCTAATCTTTTATCAATTAATTCCATTTGTATGTAGACTTTAGCTTCTATCGCTTCTAGTTCTAGCTACTTTTTTCTTGCCATAACGGACGAGGATGTAGATTTTGCGACCTTAGACTTTAGTGATTTAGGTTTTTCACTTTTGCTCACACTACCCGCTTCCGTAGTAACTGATTTGTCACAGATATTTTTCATGTGTTCATGTGATTTTCCAGGCAACGGCGATTCTTCGGCTTGAACTAGATTAAGCGATGGTGGTTCCTGCTTGGGCTGATGCTGTTCAGCCTCGGCTTCGAGTTCTTTTTGCCTCTTCGTAGTGTTTCTTGTATTCACCATCTTGCGTAACGGAGTGTGAAACATTCAGCTCGATCCGGCTCGAAGGACCAGCTTGTAACCCTTCTGCTGGTTGATGGTTTTGAAGTTGTAGCTGCAATACGCTGCAATACATAAACATACATCCGGCCGCCGCCGCTGTGCGCGGGCTCCTAGGGCATCGCCCGCGCCACGCTCGCCGCCGCGCCGCGCCGAACAATAACACGTCGGCGACCAGCGCGCCACCGCACGATATTTAGGAACTATAATGTAATGAAACCGTATTCCTATTGGTAGATAAATGTTAGTAAGTAAGTCACTACTTGTGCCCCTAAGTTTAGTTATTTAAGACGTGCCTACACATTTTGTAAAACACACACGCACACGCACGCTCTTACACTGTTCAATATTCCTCGTTTATTTAAAATATACATTCGTCGTACATCTGGAGTGTTATTGCCTCTACACCACCTAAGCGCTACAGTGGTGACCCCGACGTGATATTAAAAGAAATACCGACGTGATACTAAGAAGATACCTCCAGATCAAGTTGTCATCATGGCCAACAACAGTGAACAAGAACTTTCCGGTGTGTCGACGTCGCTGCGCATTCCACCCATTTGGCGCGACAGATTGATGGCAGATAAGATCCTCAAGCAAACACAACCACTCGGCGTAGTCGCTGCAGTTACCTCCGTTCCTGCAATCCCACATGCAGCTACAAAGTAAAACTCCGAAATGCAGTAGATGGTATATTATTAAAAAGGGGCGGTACATGTATAAAAAACACGGAGCGCAAGAGACGTGCGGCGGTCGCTATAGCTAGATCGGCACCACTCGGGTCCGCGCGTTGAAGACTCGGGCTCCGCGCTCCCCCGCACCTCCCTTACATCTTACAAATTATCTTTATAATAATAACTAGTATTTGGGCGTTGCGCGAGCTGCAAGCAGCTCGCGGGGTCGTGTTTTTGAGGAGTATTTCTTACCCTTGTAAAAAGTATTTGGGCGTTGCGCGAGCTGCAAGCAGCTCGCGGGGTCGTGTTTTTGAGGAGTATTTCTTACGATGGGGGGAGGGGTGAAGGGGGGAGAGGGGGGAGTTTTGAAAAATGATTTTGACTAACTGTGGGCCCCTTGATATGAATCTGAAAAAAAAAATGTTCCAAGTCTCTTAACTTCCGAGATCTTCCTAGAGGGGGGGGGAGAAGGGGGCAAGGGGGCAACTTTGAAAAATGGATTTTACTTTTCCGAGCCTCCTCTATACGAATCCGTAAAACAACAAAACACGGGACTCTTAGTTTCCGAGATACGATAGGGAGGGGGGAGAGTGGGGTGGAAAAGGGGAGGTTTGGGATTTTTCCCATACTCGTGAGAGTTACTTCTATACGAATCTGTAAAAATATACCCACCTCCCCCTTCACCATCTGGGAGAACATGAGTCAGTCAGTGGTAATCGAGCTTTATCTACACTAATATTATAAAGAGGAAAACTTTGTTTGTATGTTTGTTTGATTGTAATGAATAGGCTCAAAAACTACTGGACTGTTTTTAATATTTCTTTCACCATTCGAAAGCTACATTATCCACGAGTAACATAGGCTAAAGTTTATTTTGGAAAAAAATAGGGTTCCGTAAGATATTTGGGTTTTTCGGACACAAGGTGTAAAAAATCAACCAGAAAAGTTACTTATTTTGCGTACGCTGCCTAAACTGTAAAAGATGAACCATAAAATGTTCTAATTAATTGTAGATCTTATAAATATCTATAAAAAAGTCCGCGACACACTATACCTATCTATGTCGAGTGAGGCACAACAACCTTTTTTTTATTTAATAATTTTGAATTTTTTTTGGACTACATTTAAACGCATTTATTTTACTCATGCTATTAATCCTTATCAAAATAAGTTATTTCATCACTAAGTACAGTTTATGTAGATAATATTTGGTCTTTGAATGATTAAAATTAGACGTTTGGTTTTGAAGTTATGGCAAAATTAAAATATTACGATTTCTGCTGCACAGCCCGCACAGCGAAGTGAGCGTCACCAAGGGGCGGGGGTGCGCCTGCGGGAGGGGAGTTTAGATCTATCCGCGCGGCTCGGTCGGCTCCCTACGCAGCGGTCGTGCGCGAAGTTAATAATTTTCGTGCGATTTTTGAAGTGAAAACTTCTTTAGCGGCGCTGTGTACTTTTTTTGGAATGGGTAAAAACTTCTAAACTCGCGTCAGGTCACGTGACCCTGATCGAAAATTCGTAAGACGTAAAACGTAAGACGCGCGTTGTTGAGGACAGCGCCATCTATGCACATCGGGAAGAACTACGAGGGCCTCGCGTACTAACTACGTAGTTCATCCAACAACGACGAGATGGCGCTGAACCACGGATATATAACTGACGACGAGCTCCATGCGAGCGGCTTGCTTCTCTTACCACTGCCGCGACCAACACCACGAACTGAAGTCTATCCTGTGTGCTTATTTGTAAATCTGAATAAATTCCTTTCACGAGAAGAATAAACCAGTCACTTTGGTCATCATACCTGATTTGCAAAAAACCCTATAAAATAAGGAACACACCTTAACACGCGTGTTTTGTTTATAAGACGATTCACAAAATACACTCGTAATTGTTCAAGTTTTCACTTCTGTCGGCACTACCGGAGTGCCAGTGTTTTATTTTTAGATTTCGTTCTTAAAACTACACCTACGCAAAAGTTCTTCTAAGAGCTAAACAACAGTTCTTCTCAGAGCTAATCAACAGTTCTTTTCAAGGCTAACCAACAGTTCTTTTCAGGGGTAACCAACAGTTCTTTTCAGAGCTAATCAACAGTTCTTTTCAGGGCTAATCAAAAGTTCTTTTCAGGACTAAACAACAGTTATTTTCAGGGCTAAACAACAGTTCTTTTCAGAGCTAGAATATTACACGTTATTAACATTTTCTTAAACATTTTAAAATGCCTAAAAGAGCCAGGTCTCAACTTTCTAAAGATAGTTCTCAAGCACGGGCAGCAAAAATACATCGTATGGGAGAATCTTCACCTGAACGTTCACAACGCCTTGCTGAACAAAATCAGAGAAAATCTCAGGTACGCGCACGAGAGTCGAGTGTCGTGCGTTCGCAACGCCCAACGTCTTCATGAACAAAATGTAAGGACCTCTGACTTACGCGAACGAGAGTCAAGTGTAGAGCGTTCGCAATGCCTTGCCGAACAAAGTCTGAGAACCTCCGAGTTACGTGCTCAAGACTCGAGGCTGGAGCGTTCCCAACGTCTTCATGAACAAAATATAAGGACCTCCCAGTTGTGCGAAAGAGACGTGAGTGTCGAGCGTTTGCAGCGACTTAGACCTCAGGCAGAGAGACAGCAGTTGTCCACAGAGTTCGCAATCGAATTTTAGCTAACAGCAACAGACTGGCTTTCCGATATGATCCGCAGGTTGATTATGCACAACAAGCGTCCGTCCAAATCGGAGTCTTGAATAAGATCTGCTCTAACTGCTCTGCCAAGAAATGGGCGGACGAACCTAATGGTATGTGCTGTGCTTCAGGTAAAGTTTGTCTTCCTAACCTTCAGGAGCCGCCACAACCAATAAAAAATCTTTTAACTAATAATCATCCATTATCTGGTCATTTTTTAACAAATATACGTAAATACAATAGTCTTTTTCAAATGACTTCTTTTGGCGCAAAAGAAATCAGGGAAGGTAATTTTATGCCCACTTTTAAAATTGAAGGACAGGTGTATCATCTCATTGGTAGCCTTTTACCACCATCAGGCCAAAACCCACAGTTCTTGCAAATATATTCTATTTCGGATGCAGACCAGTTATCGTTGCGATCAAGCATCGCACCAACCTTAAAAATGGATTTAATTCGCGAATTACAGACCGCTCTGAATAATCATAATGTGTATATACGAAGTTTAAAACAAAACTTAGAACTCAACTCCTCAGATAATTTAAAGTTAATTATTAATTCAGATCGCGCTCCACAGACAGCACACAGAGGCAGATATAATGCTCCTACTGTAAACGAGGTAGCCGTTCTCTTGGTCTATGAAGACAAAGGTCCCAGGGATATAGTCTTACACGGTAGAGACGGACAGCTCAAAAGAGTTTCTGAGCTACATCGGTCCTATGATTCACTACACCTACAAGTATCCTACAATGTTTGTGACAGGAGAAGACGGTTATTTAAATATTTTCATAAATAACAACTTTAACATCCTCATAAAGACAATCTATGCAGCCTGCGGATAATGACTGCGTCGTCGATGTTAGTGTCGGTGTCTGTGAAATGAAATGAAAAAAAAAAACAAAAAAATGAAAAAAAAAACAAAAATCCCATGAATGAATTGACCTGGGAATCATTTTGCTGACCGTGTCTTTCCTGGGTAGGCTTTTTGCAGCGGTAACCGACATCCACGCGAGCGGAGCCGCGGGCGATCGCTAGTATAGTATAATGTGTCGCGAACACAGTGCTTACTCAAATGTCAAAACGATATTATTACAGTATTTCTTTGTATAAACGCCTTATTTCTTCTTTTTAGGGTTCCGTAGTCAACTAGGAACCCTTATAGTTTCGCCATGTCTGTCTGTCCGTCTGTCCGTCCTCGCTTAATCTCTGTGACCGTTAGCACTAGAAAGCTGAAATTTGGTACCAATATGTATATCAATCACGCCGACAAAGTGCTAAAATAAAAATTGAAAAAAAATGTTTTATTAGGGTAGCCCCCCTATATGTAAAGTGGAAAGTGATTTTTTTTTTAATTTCAAACCTAACGTGTGATATATTGTTGGAAAGGTATTTAAAAATGAATAGGGGTTTACTAAAATCATTTTTTGATAATGTCAATAATTTCGGAAATAATCGCTCCAAAAGTAAAAAACAATGTGTCCCCCCCTCTAACTTTTGAACCATAAGTTTAAAAAATATGAAAAAAATCTGCAAAGTAGAACTTTATAAGGCGAAAGCGCCAGGGTAGCCCGCGAAATTCAATTTTTTTAGGTTTTTTGGAATTTGCTGGTCAGTATTAAGTTGTACGTTGATTAATATATGAATCGCGGCCGTAAGAAATATGTTTTTACAGAATTATAATCATTAAAGTCATCAATACAACTCTCTAAGACCACGTAAGTCCCAGGAATAACTGTTTCATGAAATCATCATTCTTTGGACTTACGTGGTCTTAGATAGTTGTGTTGATGACTTTAATGATTATAATTCTGTAAACACATATTTCTTACGGCCGCGATTTATATATTAATCAACGTACAACTTAATGCTGACCAGCAAATTGCAAAAAACGTAAGAAAATTTGAATTTCGCGGGCTACCTTAGCGCTTCCCCCATAAGGACTTTCTAGGAAAATTATTTTGAACTTGATGGAAACAACAGTTTTTGTACAAAAAAGACAAAAAGTTGTACAAAATAATTTCTGGACTAATTTGTAGTATAATCGTATATGCAAGCATTTTTTTAACTTCGTTTACATATTTTATTATCCTGAACGTATCCCTTTGTGTTCGCGCTAAAAACCGTCACGAGTCGGAGCGCCTGCCGCGGAGCGTGCAGTGATGCACGCTCCGTGTTCGCGCACGTACCCACTACCGGGAGCAGTTGCAGGAGCGCGGAGCGCTGCTGGAGCGCGAACATAATGGACACTAGGGATGTTATGGATATGAAATTTCGGATACGGATTAAGACGCTGACAACCGCTATTGAGTTCCGCTGTTTCGGTATTTTAGCCACGCCCACAATTTCTCCGATATCCTAGCGCCATTCTTAAAGGGCGGTGATACAGCGAACCACCAAGTAAGGAACAGTGTGACGCGGTCAATAATAATTAACAATGAACCAACAGATGGCGCTCTTTTATATTTATTGTTCTGTATGAAGAGTTAGAAACAAATAAGACAAGGTGATTAAAAAATACGAATGTATATTTTTATCTTTTTAATTTTAATTATTTTAAGACATTTTATTTACACTGAATTAAAAAACAATATATGTAAGGAAATAAATGTACGCAAGTAAAAGTAAACAAATGTAAGAAAAATAAAATCTTAATTTATTATTTGCTTTTTTAACCGACTTCAGAAAAAGGAGGAGGTTCTCAGTTCGTCGGTTTTTTTAGTATCATGTTCCCCGATTACTCGAAGACGGCTAGACCGATTTCAAAAATTATGTTTTTGTTTGAAAAGGTATACTTTCCAGGTAGTCCCATTGTCATCAGGTCAGGATCAGATGATGGGATCCTGCAGAAATCGAAGAAACTCTTCAAATATTATAGGCACACCTATAGTGATTTGGGTATTTTTAATAGTAACTTGTGCATTTGCTCTCGGAAAGCACCATTTGGTAAAGTGGAACAAATGATGAAGTCTTAAAAAAAACAAATCTCACACGATGATTTATATATACGTAGAGTGGGCAAGAAACAATGGGGAAAGCTACGAGTATTTTCCTATAAGTCCAGTTCTAAGATAGTCATAGGTCTATGTAAATTCGATAGTTTATCACTGGACGTATTTGTGACTTAATTCTTTCTATGATCTAAGTAATAAAATTGTTATCTATGTTAGTAAGTATGCACTTATTACAAACTTACTGGTGAAAAACAATTTCCGAAGCTTCACCTGCTTCCGAACTGTTCGCCAAACGTCTCTTTTTACTGTAATGAAAATTAATAATTATTCTAAAAATATACAAAACAAATGAAAAAAAAAACAACGAAAATTTCCTAAAACTAAAAATAAATAAAAAAAGAAACCTATTTAAATTTTCTAAGAAGAATAAACTTGGTTTCGAACTCGAAACATGCTATTCAGAATCTATACGAAAAATAATTTCCGAAGCTTCACCTGCTTCTGAACTGTTCGGCAAATGTCTCTTTTTTTGTAAAGAAATAGTAGATTTCACAACAAGTGCACAAAACAAACCATTTTTATCCGAGACTTTTAGCAGCCCGAGCCGAAGGCGAGGGCTGATAGTAATGTCGAGGATAAAAATGGTTTTGTGGACGAGTTATAAACTCTGCTTTTCACTTCGATTGCGAGGAAATAAAACAGTAGTATAACATAACATTTCTTTAATTAAAATTCAAAGTAAAATTAGAACAGTTTTGAATACTGAAGGAAATTGTTTTTCCCGGCATATTAACGGTATTTTTCTGAATTTGTGAAGACGACATATTGTGAGAAGATGGCATATTATGAGAAGATTGCTGTGACGACAACAAGGAATCTCTGGATGTAGAAGGGACGGATTCGCTTGGGATTAAATTAATGGCTTCTGTTATACGGTCGGTAATCTTGCTTTTGTTCTGTACGGATTCTTCAATGTATCCCTCAGCAACCTGATCAGACTTCCACCCGCCATGTCTTTTCAGCATTGTTAAGTTTGCTCCCGAATCTGCTAGAAGGGTGGCTGAGGTCCGGCGGAAGCAATGACCCGTGTAATTTTCGGGATTTTCTAATTTTAGAAAAGTTGCGATCTGTTTGGGAAAGGCTGCAAATTTATTGCGTCCTATAACTTGCTTAGTGCACTTCCCATTTTGATAATTGAGGAAAAATTTATTAGTCGACACGTTTTGAGGACGTAGAGCTTGGTAATTTTTAACTATTTTTAGATCCTTTGACAACAAATGTTCGCTCCCGTTTGTTTTTTGTGTCGGGTAAGTTTATTGCTTGCAAAAGCGTGTCCGTCTTTACGTCATTTACGGTAATGTTCGCAAGTTCAATGCCTCGGCACGCACCGCTTATACCAAATATAAGTGCCACCTAAAACAAAATTAATAACTTTTATACACTTTAGAACAAAAGAGCAATAGGTATATGAGCAATAAAATATGAAAGGAATGTGTATTACGTACTTTTGTGGCCAAATATGTTTCATCTGGAGCGGTATTTAAGAAGGTTTCCACTTGATTAGCTGAAAGGACCTTGCTTTTCTTGCTTTTGTGCCCACTTGAAAGCCTCTTCAACAAAGATGTAAGCTTCGAATAATTTTGTATATTAACATTGTCCTTCATTTGTAATGTTGCTTTCAGCATGGAACTTTGGCGGTAATATCTGTTGCACAACTCTCTGTGCATTCATTTCCATAAGCGTATTAGGAGAGACTGTTAAATCCTCTTCTTCACTGGACATTTTTAACAATTTTAGCAAATTGAAGAAATTAATAAATGCACGAAAAAAGAACAAGAGCTGTTTCCCGCCGCTTTATTTTTTTTTTAATCTTACGACATTGATATTAAGGCTGCAGACCTATACAGCCTACTATTAAATTAATTTTGTAATAATAATTTTCTTAAATCAACTAACCTACCGTACTTGAATTAAAATTTTAATATCTATTATATCTTAAAAAACACATAAGGCAAATAAATATTATATAATAACAAATTCATCTATGAACTTCTTATTGCATTTGGCTGTATGGCTCATTTTCTTTGCCTTAATATAATACATTTATGAGTAGATACGTTAACGCCCTTGTGCACAAAATTCGATTTTGTGCAGCCTATACCCTGCACAAAGAAGCACTTTCAGAGCATGAGAAGTGAAAATTAATAATTATTCTAAAAATATACAAAATAAATTAATAAAAAAACAATGAAAATTTCCTAAAACTGAATAAAAAAAATGAAACCAATAACCATCTAGAAATTCCCTAATAAGAATCAAGTTGGATTTGAACTCGAAACTCGATATTTAAAATCTATGTAAATACCACTAGACCAACCGAGCGTTAGTGTTACAGATCAATTTACGCTATGGGTTGTATAAAATAGCCTATAAGTACATTTCATTTAGTTACAATTTTATTTCTGTTCGTGTCAATATTACAATATAAAAAATTACTTACTTTACTACTTCCATGAGATGTTTTTGTTTGTTAGTATAGAAGCGCTTTTTTGCTGGCCTCTGGCATTTTTGTTTGTTTCCCATTTTGCACAGAAAATATTTTCACAACTTAGAACTATATTTATACAACTTATATCCTATATCAAAGACTATTAATTATATATTTAATATTATAATGAATATTTTTACAACTTATTGTAGAATTAGGGAAAAATAAAATATGTACATATAAGCATGTTTGAAGTTAAGTCAAATAACAAAATATGAAATGAACGGATAGCAGTTAGCGGGGCAAAGCGACATACGTCCGTCTAGCAGCGCGTCTAAGCGATCACTGTCGGATTGCATACATAAGAAAGAGAAGCGCGATGACGCGACGCTCGTAAGTTTTTACAAACCATAAAATATTTAATTACTTAAAAATAAGTTGAGTAGTCAAAAATAAAAAACAACCAAGTTTTGTATTTAAATATGATACGTTATTGTTATAAATTTTACCAACGTACGTTGACAAGTAATACAGATATTTTTGTTGGAAGATGATTTTAAGAGGTTAGTTTACCATTTTTTTTTATCGAGAAAACTTTTCACAAACGTGTTTTGAATACAACAGGGTTCTCAGAAATATGTTCAAGATTAATATTTATTTTTTCCGCCGTGACAAACTGTATAGATTTGGCTAAAAAATTGTTTGAGACAAGCCTATTTTGCTCTTGTCAGCGTCTTAATTACGGATATAGGAATGATTATTATACCGGATACGGATACGGATACGGATATGAAATTATTTCGGATTATCCGTTAGTTTCGGATAATTTCGGTTACGGTTATTAATTTTTTTAGGAATTTCAAAAGTACAATACAAGTAGTTAATAAAATAGTTTTATTTATATGTAACTATTTGGTAGGAATTACAATCAGTCTGTGAGTTATTACAGCTATTTAAATTAAAAATGATTATAAATAAATGTTGAGTGTTATCTAATCTACCTAAAATGAAAATGTAATAATAAAATTATTACTTATACTACTTATTTAGTAATTTCGTATTCAAAGAAAATATTAAAATTAGATTTAAATTTAGAATGCACATTGCACATATTTATTTACTATGATTTAAGTTTAACATAACAATCATAGCTATCTTTATCTTGTATCTCAATTAGGCTCCGCCCCTATCCGATATTATCCGAAACTTTTATTTCGGATTCGGTTACGGTTACGGATATTTTTTTATATCGGATATCCGATAGTTTCGGTTACGGTTACGGAGCTCCCTAACATCCCTGATGGACACCTACTTTTAATCTTATAAGTGGGAACTGGTGGGAACACTTATTGTGACGGACGGGAAACTACGGAACCCTACACTGAGCGTGGCCCGACACGCTCTTGGCCGGTTTTTGGTTATGTGCCGACTGTCAGCTAGAATTACAATTACGAAAATGCCACGTTACACTATTTGCGCTGTAGCATGGTGCGGGTGACAGTTTCAGTAACATTTCGTTTCACTCTTGAAAGTTGCCGCGATTTACAATTTATGACTTAATATTTCAGTTGTACCACATTCGTAATATATTAAATAATTAATAACTGTAGTAAATTAAATTAAACCCAACCAGAATGTTCTAATCAAGAAATAAAATCAAATTGAATGAAAAATTAAGCAAAGTGTTATGCGTATAACGTAACGCCATAGACGTATTTAGTGATGGGATGTACTGCTACGATGGATAGTCGATATTTTTTATAATAAAAAACGTATATTGTGCGTAGGTCAATTTTTATTTTTAAAAGGTCTAATTATACAACAGAACATTTATAGGGTAAGGTTGCTTAAAAGGTTGCTAAAAAAAAATACATGTTATTCGTCTAAACTCATATCAGAGTCAGGAACATCTGAATTGTCACTCAATTCATCATCTGAATCTGTGACGGATATTATTAACGATGACTCAATTATGTTGTCAATATGTATGTCACGATCCCAATCAGACATAATGTCCCTTTTTGTTTTATTCACGACCTTCGACCAGTCTTCAGGTTGAACATTGTTGATGGCCTCTTGTAATAGGGCCAACATCTTATTTGCCGTAAATGGCGGCAAAGTATTATTTCTTGCGGCGTAACCTAAAAATAAACGAACTTATAAAAAAAAGTATTCAAATAATCATCAATCAGCCTAATCTAGTATCTGGTAATGTTTTTAAACTAGGTACATGCTACGATCGGAAAGCTGATTTTTTTATAAAGCTTCAAAATGGGAATTGAAATTAAAAGCATACCTTTTATTTGGGCCCAAATCAGCTCAATAGCGTTATACTGGCAATGGTAGGGTGGTAGTCGAAGGACCTGGTGGCCTTTTTCTTTTGCCATCTCGTCCAGAGCATAGGTAGGAGTTGGTGGCTTATGGCGTCGGACTAAGGCAATAAGCTCCGTCTTTAACATTTTTATATCTGCTGTAACTCCGTTTTCACTCAGCCACTTCACCAACTCGCTTTTGCGGTTGGATTGGTTTGGGGGTTTATTAACTTGCACCGAATGGTAGGGTGCGTTGTCCATTATTATGGTCATAGGCTCTTTTAAATTGTTTAATAGACCTATGAACCAATCTTTAAATTTTTCGTAATTCATCTCCTCATGATACTCCGTAGTTTTTTTTTACTTAAAAGCCAGCAAACAATCAGGGACGAATCCACTTGCTGTACCTGCGTGACAAATAATAAGGCGTTCGCCTTTGCCTTCCGGCACTTTGGTACACGATTGTGCCGTATCGTCGGTCCAACTTTTACCCACTGTGTGGTTGGCGTTTAGCCACGTTTCATCCAAAAAGACAACTTTGCTCCAATCACTTATGTTTTTGGCCTTCCTTAAAAATCTACATCTTGCTAGGGCAATGTCAGTCCTATCCATAATAATCTTTCTTTTGTTAACTTTTTTGTAAACAAAGCCAATATCTTTTATAACTTGCCGTAGCGAAGTAATACCTCCTTTGAACAAGTCAGCTTCTTTTAATGATTTTAGAAGCTTGAGCAATGTGGGTAGCTCCATTCTTCTATAATAATCATAAATATGATTTCTAATAGCAACCTTAGCAAAATCATCCAAATCTGTGATTGGCTTCACCTTGGTCCGCTTTTTGTTGGGTGTCGATAATTTATTTTCAAACATCCCATCTTGGCCAATTTTCTCACGTGTTATACGCGAAACAGTATTGCGGCCAATATCAAGAGCTTCGGCTACTCGTTCTACAATATGATTCAATGGTAACAACGGTCCATTATTTTGTTGTTCTCTTTCAAAGTAGTCTCGGAGGCGAACAACAAGCTCCCTGGCCTGACTACCCAAAACAGTTTTTTTTGTATGCTTAGGCATGGTAATAACAACAAACTCAACAAACTTATAACAAATAACAATTTAACAAAAATGAAAACAAACAATGAAATCGTAATACGTGTCACATTAAGTCACAATATAACGCGCTTGCACTCGTACTCGCACTCACAGCATCGCACGGGTAAACAACATGGCCGCCGCGCCGATGCACCATAGAGCAAAAATGTTGTCACGAAAAAAAAAACATAAACCCGATTTTGATTATTTTATATAAGTACAAAGATAATTATGTAGCCATAAAACATTTATATTGACAAGTTTATACACGTAGCACACACGTAGTTACACTGCACAACTGAATAATACACTAATTTTCATAACAATATTAAAGAGAACTAGATTCACGCTGCGAGTATCGTTAGCGATAAAAATGAATTGCATAACCTCACATCCCTACGTGGTACTGACAAATGTCAACGTCATACGGGCAACTGTCACCCGCACCATGCTACAGCGCAAATAGTGTAGTTTAATTTAAAGATATGATGCAACTCTACACAAAACACACTGACACATCCTCACACACAAACTATCATTTTTGACAGCGCTCACGGTGATATGTATGGCATGGTTGGCGTTATCGCAAGATGGCTCATGTCATGATCATGACGTCATCTATTCTATGATGATTCACGGGACATCGTTATCGAGCTCACGCTAATTCGGTACGGGTTTAATAATAATAATCATTTTATTATCAGACAACTAAGGCCCATAGATAAAATACACAAAATAATCGTATACAATAATAAACTAATACAATATTTAAAAAGAAAAACCTTAAAACTATGACTATACACGTAACGTTGTCGGCGCGGCGTCGTGTTTCACTGCGTGGTGTCGCGTAACCGTCCTCGGAAACGTCGATATACGACACCTTCTGCCAAAAGTCCTCTTTCAGACAGGTCTGTAGATGTTGGGTTGGAACTCGTACCATGAATGACTTAAAGTTGATGTTGTTGCGCGATTCCAACCTTTCGACCCTCAGAGTCCAGTTGGTTACTTCACCTTCAAATACTGCACGACTTCCTCAGTTGTCGTGGAGTGATGCAGACGCGAAAGTACCCGATATATTACTTTCCTCTATGCGCGAAAGATACAGCAGCTGCGTCGCGTCGTAGGCACAGCAGGGCGCAGCAGCACACCCAAATCGATTATTTCCCGACTCGGAATGTATTGGGTATTAATTATTTTGTCTTTGGGTTTTCGTGTATAATAATTATACAGTTTTAAATTTTAATGTAAAGTAAACTTAGTAGTTTGGGTGTAATTCATGAAAAATCCAAATAAAATAAATAACTAGGTTACAATTTACATAGATAGATAGCTTGCAAAATACCACGAAAATACTGGCAATGGAAGAAATTGTTATTATTTATAGCCAGAGGCCGATGAAATTAAACATATCTTGAGTTTTATTTTAGTTTTATTTAGCGCGTCACACGCTTTCATAAAAGCTAGCATTGGAGGGAATAATGACATTAGTTTGACTTTGACAGATAGCTGTCTGCGTTTAGAAACCTATGTTAAAAACAAAAAGTTTAACAGAAATAAAATAAAAACGGTGATATGAAAATATGTAAAACGTTAATGTTCAAGTATAGCTTGACATTGACAGTAAGACAAATTTAAAATGACTAAATTCTAAAATGGATTAATTACGAAAGACATAATAAATAAAATAAATAATATATTGAGTATATAAACGAAAGACATTATTATTTCTAAACTTGCCACGTAAGAAATTCTACACGGAAGATGAGGCGGTAAGATCAAAAGACTATAGTCTGCCCTTTGGGCGAATAAAAAAAATATAGGAACGTCCACGGTCCAAGTTGTCAAATTAGAATGCACACCCATATTCTAATGTCATGTTAGACTCAAGAAAAATGCTAACTGTTGACTAGGCGGCATGGTCTCAGACCTTAGCCTTAAAAAAAAAAAAGGTCCAAGTTGTCAATGTCATTGTCAAAAGGTTCTTTTGGAAGTTTGGCAGGTGAGATGAGTATGAATTTTATTGAATTTGTCCTAAAATCCGATTAAATCTGGCTGAATACTAGTGGTTTTTATATTTTTTAAATCTAATCTTATTATAGTGACAGTGGTGTATCGCTTTCAATTTATATTTATATTAATACCATCGTTTTTATTCCAGTTTGACACTGAACATTGTCTTCAACATGGTAAGAAATTATTAATAATAGTTGTTTTGGATTTTCGTAAATTGTTAAATAGTATCAGTGCGAATAATATATCATATCAGTAGTGATTAAGTGAGTAATGGTGATTCCGCGTCGGAATGACTTCAGAACCTAATGTTGTTGTTGTGTTACAGCCGCGCGAAATCAAAGATATCAAAGACTTCCTACTGAAGGCACGCAGGAAAGACGCTAAATGTAAGTTATGTACTAGGTATTCTTACTACAGTGATTGTTACATTTTTATTTTGTAAGTATAACTCTTGTCCTTTAACAGTGGACCTCTGACCAGCTAGAGCTACCTACATGAGTAGAAAAGTTTCCCCGATACAAAAGATGCGTAGCTCAGTGTCATGACACAGAAGACCATATACCATATATTTTAAATCTGTTTTTCATGGTTGCAGCTGTCAAGATAAAGAAAAACCCTGAGAATGTGAAGTTCAAGGTGCGATGCTCGCGATTCCTGTACACGCTGGTCATCACCGACAAGGAGAAGGCAGAGAAGCTGAAGCAGAGCTTACCGCCAGGTATGTAAACACATGGGATTCCTCATTAACAGTAACCTAATATAATATAATAATAATTATATTTATTCACAAATTTGAGACAACCATACAGAGTAACTCAATAATAAACACAGACAGACAGATCGTTGGATGTGAAATGGTACAATGAAAAGATGGTTTGGTTGTCTAGTCTGATTCGCCCTATCCCCTCGTACTAGTATAAAACTGTATTACGAGCGCATAGTCTTCCTCAACCTTAGAACAACAGATTTTCAAAAGGTTCCAGTTACAAGTCACATAGCAGTGGTTTGATTACATACTGTAAGGGTAATAAATCATAGTACAGATAACATTGATATTATTTAGTTAAAAAAAGGAGTAAATTCGTTTTGGCACATACGTCGTTTTATTCCAAGCACACGCATATTATAGCCATCTCTCTTTTGCATTTCAAAAGTAATTATAGATCATTTGCTACGATTTATTTTCGAGGTAGCGCCTTAATTTATTTTACCAAAACATACATCCTGTGACCAAAACAATGTTCACAGTGATTGATCCAGAACAAGGTAAACAAGACTTACATTACGACGTTATAAGACTTATATTGATTGACACTTCTTTGACTTAATAGAAGAACAAGAATATTAATGCATGATGTTACTGATGTCATTATTTTGTTTTTAGATTTTTGATTTGCAATGCATGTTCATAAAGAATGTTGCATAGGCTTTTCAATCATCATTACAGGTACGCACTGTAATGCTTGTCTGGACTCGTTCAATTATGAAATACTCGAATCTAAATTTACATTAAACGCAAATGCTCCCAGTGAGTGACTACTTTAAGGTGTGATCATTGTAATGACAATAATAATTATGTCAGTCTGATGTGTTGTAAATGGCATTATTGTTTATGAAATTGCGTTTTCAACTAAAGTCCCCGTCACGAGAAGCTATAATTTTTGGAAGTAAAGATCTTCTACTATATTACGTAGTGACAATTTAATCAAAAACAAATAATCCCAAATTCAATCTACTCAGAGTAACACGTGTAATACGAAAAAAATAATGAAACAGAAAGATCGCTATTAGCGATAAGACCGCCCATTGTGTCACCCTTTGTACAGTTTCTATATTTGTCTGTATGATGATGATGATGATGATGATAGGACTCCCTTTTCCGCACTTCCATTCGGTCCCATTCGGTCCGTTGTGCGTGGGGATTCTGGCTAATAGAGCCAGCCTAGCTCCGCCCAAAAGCACAGAAGCTTCCTGGGAGCTTCACAGGCTTCGCGGAGCGACCTCATTGTTCCGAGGATTTCTGCACATTGAGAAGCCACGGCCTCGCAATCCAGGATGACGTGGGCGGCTGATTCCTCGGCATTATGGCAGGCCCTGCAGAGGGGGCTGTTTGTGGCGCCTATGTTGAAAAGATGTTTGTTAAGGAAGTTGTGGCCCATAATTGTGCCTATTATTATTCTAAGGTTATTTCTACTCAGGCTGAGAAGTTTTTTTGGTTAATCGCGGGTTTATCATTGGTAAAGCCAACTTTGACTGTCTACAGTCTGTTGCCCGTGACCATCTGTTGTTATGGAGCTCGGTCGATCTTTGGCGAATCCACGCACGAAATTGTGAGAAAGGCAAAGGGAGAAGTGGGTACGGGCCAAGCACCCTCCTATCAGAGCCTCTCTTGTCTCGTCGTATTTGTCTGTAATTTATATGGAGAATATTCTACGAAAGTAACGAGCAATGGGTTATATTTTAGCGATATAAAGTGCTGTAGTCTAATGTTTTGTGGTATTGGAACGCGTCTCACTCATGGAACATAAACATTTGGGCCGCCAATTTGAAGCCAAAAATGTAGGGAAATTAAGAGGTATTTTTGACAGATTAAGACAGATCAGACTGAATATTCTTAAAACTATGAGGATTGCCCACTCTGGTTTTGTTCTTAGGGTATGGGACAAAACATTTACTTTGTTTTGGTAAGGTAAATTGCATACTATATTTTGTATACCTATAGGGTGGAGTGGATACAATGTTATGAAACAATGGTTGTAGACAAATAATTAATGGTTCGTTGTCTGTGTATACATTTTTTGGGGCTGACTTTACCTGCCCTTATTGCCCCATCTCAAAAATCCACTCTGTATAAAGCCATGACTCTCTGCTCAGGTCCATAAAGGTATAGCGTGATGATATAATTTCAAAGGTTAAATCTATAACTATCTGCAATAATATTTCTAACCTTTTGGCTCGCCTTTTCACAATTTGCGGTAAAATATAGAAGAATATGAACAGAAAATATTCAATGGCAAAATATTATATTGAATGCAATATATAGCAAATGGTCAGCCTATAGCCCCTATAGACTGACCAGACATATCGATACCTCTGAGCTCGAAGGGATAGCACGTTTAGCTAAATGTGCTATTACGCCCTTTGAGCTCAGAGGTATCGATATAGGTATTGCTGTAGGTAATATCTCAATCGGAACAAAATCAATAAATGTATATTCTCAATATCTGGTAGTATTGGTGCTGGAACATACATTCAGACAAACAGACAAAAATTATAAAAACTATATTCTCAGCATTAGAATCTTTCCCAGACCCAGTTTTGCCTTCACTACGATTTTATTATATGACTGTAGATGGAGATTCATGTGTAAGCAACATTCAACTTTGTAGATCTAGTAGGTATTTAGACGTACTGGTGAAAAATGGACATTATTCTAGAGAGCCAATACAACAGAATTGAGCCCAAGAACTCACTGTATATGTTACAGTGAGTTCTTGGGCTCAAGTAGTAATATAGGTAGCTATAGAGCACTTTTATGCCCGTTCGCACTAACACTAGCGGCACCTAAATGTATGCCCAATTAAGGCGTTACCTCGAAAACCTACTAAGCGAGCGAAAGTGATGCAATTACTTTTTAAACGCAAAAGAAGAGTGATGGCTATAGTGTGCGTGCGCTCGGAATAAAACGACGTATGTTCCAAAACGAATTTACTTCTTTTTACCCGACTGCGCCAGAAGGAGGGTTATGTTTTTTAACAAAATAAATGAATTAAAAACTCCTTTGAGTAAACTTTGATATGATAATTTTCTGTTTTAAAGTAAATTCCATAGTTGAGCCTGGCTCAACTCACACCAAAAGAGCGTCGAAGCGCAGCGAAGCGGAGCGCAGTTTCAGTGTCATATGAATTTTAACTTTATTTTCATTACTTTAATACTTATTATCGCATGAGAAACTCGAACGAGTCGCGCGGGCCGCGCGCCGCGGGAATCCAGCCGCGCGCTTTCTCTAACGAGCGGGTCGCTGCGCTTCGCTGCCCTTCGCCGCTCTTTCGGTGTGAGTTGACCCTTAAGCGTTACGCAGTGATGTCGAAAAAAGTAAAAAAATAGGTATAGGTAACTTTGCATTTTTTTTGTAATGTGAAAAATTCAATGAATCGTGTATTCCTTTTACATGATACTAGACCAAAGAATCAAAAAACATATACACAAATGTTAAGGCCAGGTATTCCTGGTTTTGCCTGTTTTAGAATTCACTTTTGATAGGCAAATTATAACATTTTGAATCTGAAATAAATATATTATATATTTAGGATGCATTCTTTCTCTTTACCATGTACCCGTTCAATACACGATGCAATACAATTTTCTCGATAGAAAAAAATACTGAAGTAACTTCGATTTGCAGTTTTTTTACAAGCAAATTTCATTTTAAACGAGTACTATAATACTCCATCAATTTATAGGTAATTCATTTTGGAATCGATTCTACCCGATCGTTTTTTTTTCATTAAATTTATTATATTTTTTTATCGATTATTTCAAGTTTTTCGATTAACGCGTCGCTTGCCAGTGTCCCGCGGGACGTTACCGAGGAGCGACCTATGCCAAATATTTGCGCACGCGCTTCGCTTCTGTTCCGTAAATAATATTAATTCGAAATAAAATCAATTGTAAATACCATAGTTTAGATTTTGTTTGTTTATTTCTTCTTGTGTAAATAATTTGTATTTTATTGTATAATAGTTATGACAATTTATATTTGTGATTTGGTGAAAATGGCAAATAAAAGAAATAAAATTAGGACTAAATCACGGTTAAAGGCAAAAAAAATCGCGATGCATATCGCGATCGCGTATGCATTGTTTACGCAATCACACTACATAACATCACGCCTGTACGCTTTAAAAGGGTAGGCAGATGGCAGTAGTGATAAATGAATTTTTTTGGGGTAGGTTGGTACAACTAAAAAGTAAAAAATAAAAACTTTTTTATAAAAAAAAAACAACCGACTTCCGAAAAAACACTACAAAGTGAAAAATAACATTAATTTCGAAAGTCGGTGTCAACAAACGAAAATATAGAACCAACGACACCGACTTTCGAAATAAAAGTTATTTTTCACTTCGTAGTGTTTTTTCGGAAGTCGGTTGTTTTTTTGTTTAGTAGATTTAATAAAAAACTTGGTGACGAATTTAAGCAACCAAAAACAGCACAATAACTAGGTATATTGTGCTGTTTTTGGTAGAGTTGCCGCGAATAGTGTTTATAGCGAATAGTCGAATACCGATTAATCGCCATTCACTTTGGCGAATAGTCGAATAACTCGACATTACTATTCGACATAAAAAAAAACATTAAACACATTAAACATATTTCTAATTTCTTCTAAGGTTGTGAGAAAAGAAAACAACAAAGTTAAAGAAATCTGTATCATGTTATACATACCTACATATATGTAGTAAATTTAATTTTCCATTTTTAAATGCTGGCAACCCTTTTCTTGTACAAGTCTTTCTCTTTAGTTTACGGGGAATACCCCGTTTTGTATAACCCAGCGATTATTATTATTACTGAAGAGCAACCCAAGAATGCCACTGCTGAAGAAATCGCCAACTACATCGCATTAGCAAAGGCTGACAGAAAAATAAACCCATATGAATGGTGGGCTTTGAGTACCAATAAGAATAGATTTTCTATTTTAAGTAAGCTTGCTAAACGATACTTAATCACACCAGCAAGCTCTGTTTATTCAGAAAGACTATTTTCCGAGGCAGGTTTAATTTACGAGGAAAAACGAAACCGACTTGCTCCAGAACGTGCAGAAAAAAATGTTTTTTTGCACCACAATCTGCCTCTGTTGGATTTTAAATATTAATTAAAAAGCCTTACTAATTTAATTTCATGAATATGATAGGCACAGGCACATATTACAGATAATAATAGATATTGTGTATTGTTTTATTAAGGAAAATAATTTAAAAAATGATTATTTTTAACTCATTAGTTCTTTTGTTCGTTAAAAGTTTATTTTCGACGACTATTCGCCGAATGCCGAATAATACTAGCCATTATTCGGTATTCGACGAATATCAAAAAAATGACGAGTAATGCCGAATACCGAATAATAGCGAGTATTCGCGGCAACTCTAGTTTTTGGTTGCTTGAATTCGACAATAAGTAATAATATGGCAAAGAGCAAAGACTACTATAATTGCTTGAATTCGTCAATAAGTTTTTTATTAAATCTACTAAACAAAAATTTTTAAACAAAAAAAAAAAAAACAACCGACTTCCGAAAAAAACACTACAAAGTGAAAAATAAAAAGGTAAATAAGTAAGTACTTGTATTTATGTATTTCAATGGATATTGTCACAAATCGCACGCTTCGGGCTTATGCCCGAAGCGTGCGATTATATAACATTATTATATTCTTATTTCTAATAAAGAATTTTTTATCCTGTGTATTATGTTGTAATGAGCTTTATCAGAATTTACTAAGTCCAAAGTACTTATATAACTAATAATAAATAACTAACTTATGCCCGCGACTTCGTACGCGTGGAATATAACTCATTTATTAAACATACCCTATGTGATAGATGAAAACCAAAGCTACAGAATATCGAAACTCACATCAAAATCCCTCCAGTAGTTTATTATCAGACAAAAATTCCAAAAAACGGATCTGAAGGGTAGTGCGGAAGCGCTGTTACAGTCTTGAAAGAAAACCTTCTGCGAAGCAGTCATGCTAGCGAAGGAGGTAGCGGGATGGCTGAGGGACAGAGCCTCACGTCCCAGACGCCGCGGGAGACGCTCCGGTTGTCGGGAGCCGAGTGACGACCCCGGCCACCGTAGGCGCAGGCCTGCGGACGGAGAGTAATGGGTAGCTCACCGTCCGATCAGGACCAGGCCCGAGCCGGACGGCACGTACTTGTTCCACGCGCGCCTTAAAGAGATGTCAGCAATAGGGAAGGGGCCCGTCAGGGCCGAAGCCTGCCGGGGCAGCAGGATTGTCCGAAAGGGTTACCGCTACCCCGGAACATAAAGGGCTTAGGAAGGAACACGGGTGGGTTTTAATCAGAGCCTGACAATTCCTTCCGCTCCACCCAGAGCGGGAGGGGTCATTTGATGATTTCCAATCCTCAAAAAAAAAAAAAAGAAAGGGTAGTGCGGAAGCGCTGTAACAGTCATGAAAAAAATATTAGGTAGCAATTAAAAACAATTGTTAGTAGGTAATAAAATTAATTATGTTGCTATACTTATAATTCCCTAAAAACTAAACACCAGAAATATTGACATAAATTCTATATAACATTATATAAAAAAAAAACAACCGTCTTCCAAAAACAACACTACAAAGTGAAAAATAACTTTCATTTCGGAAGTCGGTGTCGCTGGTTCTGCATTTTCGTTTTTAACCGACTTCAAAAAAGGAGGAGGTTCTCAATTCGAATGTTTTTTGACACCGACATTCGAAACTAAAGTTATTTTTCACTTTGTAGTGTTTTTTTTTTGGAAGTCGGTTGTCTTTTTTTTGTAAAAAAGTTTTAATTTTTTCACTTTTTAGTTGTACCTACCTACCCCAAACAAATTCATATATCACTACTTGCTATGTGAATATCAGTGACAGAAAGCTATTGAACACATCTGCCTTACCCTTTGAAGGGTACAGGCGTGATGTTATGTTGTGTGATTGCGATTACATATTATGCTATAGCAGCAATCGCGGTTGATTTTTTGTTTGTCTCCGAAAATCATCATCAGATCTTTACAAAAAAAAAAATGTATATCCGTTTATTTACGATGGAGTTAAACCCGAACATACGTAAAAAAAAATAGAAACATCCGAATTGAGAACCTCCTCCTTTTTAGAAGTCTGTTAAAAATTGAAATGTAATTAAATGGGTCAGCAATTATAAAATTTGGCGAGCCACCCAAAAGCAGCATTTAAATAATTTGGTCAGCATACAAAGATTTTGTTTGCAATAAAAAAAATCAGGCAGCAATTCTTGTTCCGCAACTAATTTTGATAATGGTCAAAAATTAAATCATACATAGGCAGCCAACAATAACATGAGTCTGCATAATAAACATTCAGTCCGCAAAATAACTACTTGAGCGGCAAGATTTTGTGGATTAGGCGTGAAAAGGTAACATAATTTTCATTTCATCGAATATTTATTTGCGATAACAACATTTGCGCTGTTGATCAAAATGTATAATGTTCATATGATGTTCCCACCCCGAGGTTCGGTTTTGTTAGGTTACTTTAAACCCTTTTCACAGAAATGCTTTCTTTTCGTAGTCACTCATTTTTGTTCTAATATCAGCACGTTCTCCACTAATAAAAGTTTATATGTGCGTTTGTCGTTATTATTATCGACCACCTTATGCTGTACAAAAATAATTACAGCCATCCAGAATGACATAAATTGCTGATTGATTTTGAAATGTTTGCTGACCATGAGTTGCTGACCAATTAGCTATTTCTGCTCACCGATTATATTTTTCTGCTCACAGAAATAACAATACTATGCTAACCATTTAATTCACACCCTTAAAAATATAATATTTACAATCACAACACTAAAAAGAAACTAAAGTGGGATGATGAAATTAAAATACTGTAGGCGAGGAGCCCTATATTTCAAGAATAGGGCCGATTCACAATACTGTTAGATGTTGTTATGTTAACTTGACAGGGGTCAGCGAGTTCATTCGAACTGCGCGTTCGCGGGATTTGCCACGCGAGGACGGAGGTAACGCTAAATGCCTACTACGCTCGAAGATCCTGGCCTTAAATCCCTATTCCACATACTTAACAAGTTACACGAACTAGAAAAACCACATTTTTTCAATATATCACCTTAAAACGCGCTGTTGAATTTTTAGCACAGAAAATTCAACAACACGTGAAATCAGTGGCATCAATGTAACGTAATATTGTAGACGGTTTACTTTGCACTACACCTTAATCATGGAATAAAACATGCATTATATTATGAGGAATTGGGAAGTATTTAATTATTGAACTCAATTCATTTGATTTTTTTCTGTTACAGGTCTCCAGGTTAAAGAAGTTAAGTGATGTACCTAGATTTAAAATTAATAAAAAAAAATTAAAACTTTGTTGTTTATTTTAATTTCTACCACAGCCAACACTCACCTGTTACACTCAGAGGAACTCCCAAATATTCCGATAAATTTTATTCCGAGTTTTGATGTTCCGGTTTTCGTGTCCGAATTAATGTATTAAAAATCATGAAATTTATTTTACCGAAAGTCATAAATGGCATTTGTATGTTTTCCGATTTTCATATAGGTATGTATGTTCGAAGAATCATGCTCGATGGGTTCTCGGTCCGAAAAATGACATTCCGATTTCCAATACTCTGAATAACCTTCTAAAACATCAATTTCATTTTAATTTTTTTTCATCATCTAAAACTATTCAACGAGTTGATAGCATTAGTAGTTCTCGTTCTTGACATATCCAGCTGTGACAGACTGACAGACAGACTGAGCCGCACCTGGGTTCCCTTTTACCATTTTGATACGGAACCCTAATAATGTAACAGACGCATGTGCCTGTAATTTTATAAGTGAAGTGAAATCCCTGATATAAGTAGTTTTTTGATATTTTGGTTCTTACTCTGGTGCGGAAAACGCCAATCGGCGTGTTCCAGGGATTGACAACTATTGATTTTAAAATCATAAATAAATGATAATAGACTAATTATTAAACATACAAAGTCTCAATTGATAATACTTTAGATTTGATTGATATCTAAAAAACACCAATTTTGTCACTGACACACTAATACACTGACGATCAAAATGTTTGGCTACTTCCTGAAGTGCTTGAAAGCTGAAATTTGGTATGTAATCTAAGTTTAGTATACAACCAACAACAAAATTTATAAACTTAACTTTCGTCCCCCAACCCCTAAAATGGGGGGTGGAAGTTGTATGAGACTTCAAAATGTTAGGGTACTTCCTGAAGTGCTCGAAAGCCGAACAAAGTTCAGTATACAAAAAACTTGCTGGTTGCTGATTTAAAGTTTAACGGCCGGTCGGCAAAAAACACGTCAACAACAGCTGATCAGTGCGACTATAGCTAGCTACGTCTCTGTTTCACAAACAAAATGGTGGGACAGAGAATAGTCGGACCACAATACACGTCGGTGAGCGAGACGGGCGGGACGGCAGCGGCGCAGAGGGTGAGCGGGACAGCAATCAGTCTGAGCGTGGAGGCGCCTACTGAGGCATAGTATAAAGAGGGGAAGTAGGCTATCTCCGGCCCAATCCGCGATATAATTGCCTACTGTCTCAAGGTTGTCACTTTTAGCTAAATTTTAATTCAGTGCCTATAAATTGGCAAGAGTCGGGAAGTTGTATAATACTATAAACTATAAAACCTAATACTTACAACAAAAACTAAATAAGTAGGTATCTCATCATCAAGTAAAAATTATATGCTAGAACTTGCAAGCTGCAACTTGCTTACCTTTCCTGTTCAATAGGTAATCTGAACAGAGACAATAAATCGTCTGCTTACTGGTAAAACAAGATAAATGCATTTTTTTACGAAATCGAGTTGAAAATGCAGTCACGTGTATTTTTTTACGTGCTATCTACGGGTAAAACCGAATAAATGCAATGTCCAATGGCTGCAGAGATAATGAGTTTGTAAAAGTGATATCTTCTCACATTTTGAAAAAATATACTAGTATAACATAATAATAGTAGTTTATAAAACTGTTGCATAATGAGGGGTATTAAACACGAGTGTGTGTTTACAAACCGAGCGGAGCGAGGTTTGTAATAGTATCACACGAGTGTTTAATACCTTATTATGTGCAGTTTTATACAATTTTATCTACTTTCATACATTGAGATTGAATATACTAAATAAAAGATCAAAGTTCAAAAAGTAAGACATACTTTACTGCTTATGATAATTATTGAAGTTTTGTATGAGTCATTTCCGTCGCCGCGTCTAAAATATCGGGCGGAGTCAAATTTCCTTCACATTCACTGGTATCAGACATTTTTAAGCAATAATAGAATAAAACACTAAATTCAGAAAAAACGTAAAAATGGCGCCAAAAACCCAGCTCTTCACCGCACTTTAGCGCAACCACAGATAAGTAAAATTTACACAACAAAACTTCACGCTCCCGTATATATGTAAAGCCCCATCCACACGCTGGCTGTTTGTCACAAACACCGCAAACAGCAAACAAAGTGCCAAACATCCTTTGATCTGGCAAGAAAAACCGACACCGATGCCGAACACTGCCCAACACAAACACAAACAGGCAAACAACGACAAACACCCATCCACATGTCCGTGTTTGCTGTTGGCTGTTTGCCATTGTTTGTCAAGCATGTGGATGGGGCTTAACGAGTTCGATTTAAAAAAGTTATGCATTCTCCTTCGTGATTTAACTTCTTGGTTAACCTGTATCGTAATGGAAAAAAATTACTTTATAACATTATTTTGTTCGAGAAATAGTGTTATAATGAAATTTTTTTTTATATTTCGGTATTGTGTTTATAAAGTATGTCAATATAAACTCGTTTAAAATTTTATAATTAGAATTTTACGACATGAAAGTAGATAAATAATCTTATGGCATAAATCCGTTTCAGTTTATTCAGTAAAAAAACAATAAATACGGTTAAAGCTTTTTACATTTTCTAATTTAAATAGTAAAATGGTAAGAATTATTCTGAGAAAAGGTCATAAACGCATTTATTATTATATGAACCTTATAATTTGAACACCATAAATATGTTAAAGTTATTTATTCCATTTTACTAGTTAAATACTTCTACTTGGCTTGCTAATTTCTCTACAGCTAAAACGAAATAAATGTCATTTATGCTTTTTTACTAGTAAGAACGAGAGCGATCGAACGCAGTTGTCACAATGCAGAATATTTTGCGTGGAATTGAATTTTTGTATTTTGCCGTGAAAGAGATCTGAAGGTGCCTTTGGCATTGTATAAAAACCTTATAAATTCATCGTTGCTGAAAGTCAGACAGTATAGAAAATTCGATAGTAAAAATAAATGTGACGAGTGAAGGATCTCCTACCTAGGTTCTTGTGATGAACAGACGTTGTGTAACGGTATCTACAACGCCAATGAGAACAACTCATCATACGTCACGCATATAGCCCGACATGAATCATCGGGCAGTTGCTCGCCACCGGTCGGGCCGGAGGATCCTCCCTTTTCTATAGAAAAGAAAGAAGAAAGATCCCTTCGGCCAGACGGGTACTCTATAGAGTATGAGTGAACTTTACACCCTGTTCCTCATACCTCTATATTTGCCTAAGCATAATCAGCCTAATATGTTCCCACTGCTGGGACAGAAGCCTCCTCTGGATAAGAGGGAAAACTCGTCAAATCGCGGCCTTTACCACTGTGGGCTACAATTGCAGAACAAACGCTCAACTGTGCTCAAATCTGCAAAATAACATAGACAAGACAAATAGAACAGTCATGAAAATAAAGCGCTGTAAACTTTACCAGCTCTGCACCACCAAACGTTCAAGCGCTGCAGTCTAGCAATTCCTTCCACCATATATTAAGTGCAAAGCACCGAATAGTGCGGCTGCCGTCTCGGGCATGCATTACGTCCTAATCCCTGGATGAGTTCAAGTGTGACACTGAATATTAACCCTAGATTCATAAACATTCGTCTCATAGAACGCGAGAAACACAAATTTGTTTCTACTGTTTCGAGTCAAAGAGATAGAAAGCTGAGCTCTTAAGTACCTACTTAAGAGCTCAGTTTTCTATCTCTTTCCTAGAATGTTTGACTGTTAGTGTAACGAGTGACCTTGACTCGCAGTGACATCTAATTTGCAAGTTATAGACCTTTGATCGTCTGAGAGACGAATATTTATGAATAGTGTTGATGAAGTGAATTTCGGGAGGTTCCTGCACATAATCAGGCGGGAGGAAACACCCGGGTGTCACCATTGCCAGGATCGCCTAGAGGACACGGTGGAGCACACGGTGGAGGTCTGCCCCGCTTGAGGGGAGCACCTGCACCGCCGTGTCCTCGTTGAGGCGATCGGCAGCGGCGGCGACCTCTCGCGTCCGGGCCTGGTTCAAGCCATGGTCCGGGGCGAGAGGGAGTGGGGGGCAGTCGCCTCCTTCTGCGAAGCAGTCATGCTAGCGAAGGAGGCGGCGGGACGGCTGAGGGAGAGAGCCTCCCGTCCCAGCCGCCGCGGGAGACGCTCCGGGCGTCGGGAGCCGCTCGACGACTCCCGGCCACCGTAGGCGCGGGTCTGCGGGCGGAGAGTAATGGGTAGCTCACCGTCCGATCAGGACCAGGCCCGTGCCGGACGGCGCGTACGTGTTCCACGCGCGCCTCAAAGAGATGTCAGCAATTCAGCATCAAAAGAAGGGACCCGTCAGGGCCGAAGCCTGCCGGGATAGCGGGATTGTCCGAAACATAAAGGCTGGCCCGCTGGCCCGGAACATAAAGGGTTAAGGAAGGTACACGGGTGGGTTTTAGTCAGTAAGAGTCTGACACTCCCTTCCGCTCCACCCAGAGCGGGATGATTTCCCATCCTGAAAAAAAAAATAAGTGACGTACTTACACTAAAACTCTACAGGTAAAACAAGTTAAATTTCTTAAAAATATCATTATTTTAATGAATTTTGTCAAAAAAAGCTTTTCTGTTCAAGTAATTGGTGTAAAATACAATAAGCCATTATACTATACTGAAATGAGCTTTTGAAATAATTGAATTCAGAAGATATATCACGTTTGTTAATTACAGGTAAAACATATTAAATGCGGTCCCCTTTCGATCTAAATTTAATTATACACAGTTTTTACGAATAATAGTACATTATGGTACAAGTGTGTAATGTTGGTGATTACCGCTGAGGCGCCATTGAGACCCGAGCCGTCAGGTGAGGGTCTTAAGAGAGCCGAGGACGGTAATCATCAATACACACGTGTATCATACGACGTTTTTCAACACACTTGCGAGGAAAAAACAAATATGTATTGCATAAATCGTTTAATTATTAAAACAATTGGTGAATGTACAATTTTCAAAACGATATTGGATTGTTTTTGATGGCAATTTCACAGTTTGTGTTACATTGGTACTTGCCACTTCTTTAGTACCTTCATTTACTTCTTGTGTAAATGTCGGCGACAAAGGTAAATCATACAAATTACTGGAAGGAGAGGGCACCAAATAACTCACGCTAGTAGATATGGTTGTGGTTCGGGGCAAAACTTTTTTGCCTTTGGCTCCAAATTAATGGCTTGCGTTATTTTGTCATTGATTTTTGCTTTGTTATGAATTGAGTCTTCTATGTACGATTCAGCGACTGCGTCAGAACGCCATCCACCATGTCGCTTCAAAGTTAGTATATCAGCCCCCGAATCAGCCAACATTGTAGCCGACGTTCTTCTAAAACTGTGTCCAGTGTAAACATCGGCCTCAGGCAAACCTAAATACTTCGCTATTTCTCTTGGCATATTACCAAATTTGTTAATACCGATTGTTTGTGCAGTACATTTTCCTTTCTGAAAGTTTTGGAAAAAGCGGTCATTCTTTGTTTTTGTTGAACGGAGATCTTGGTATTTTTTCACTATTTCACGAAACGTTCCTTGGATTGTAAAAGATCGTGGAATCTTGGTTTTAGTCTGGGTAATTTTGACAAGAAGCATATCTCCGTGGATTTCTACATCTTTTGTTGTAATATTGTACAGCTCTTGTCGTCTACAAGCACCAGTAACACCGAATATTAAGGCAACCTGCAAAGAAATCAATTAATTAGTTCTAAGAAATTATGCTAAAGTTACACACTTGTATATTGTAGATTCATTTCGATTAAAAATATGAAACGTACCTTTGTTGCTAGATACTGACTATCCGGAGCCTCATTCAAAAACTTTTCAACGTCGGCTGGTGACAAAACTTTAGATTTCCGACCAATATATCCATCCGAGCGTCTCTTCAAAAATGCCATCAGGTTACAGTACGTTTTGATATCAACACCATGTTTGAGCTTAACCATGCTTCTTAACATGGAATAGATGCACCACAGGGAGCTAGGTTTGTATGTATTGGCGAGTTCAGAGAAATACGCCAAAAACACATTTTCAGAAAATGACTGGGTTTTTTTGTTGCTCTTCCATTGCAGGAAACTATCGTAAGCAGCTAAATACTTTTCTCTAGATTTTGCAGGTATTAGGCTTTCGTTTGCATTTTGTGCTGCATTTAGTATTTCTGGCGGGGTTAAATCAATCAATTGTTCATCTTCTGTACTAAAACCTGACATTTTTATAATTATTTACCACACAGCAACAAATGCGATACAAACAAAATATGAAAATTAGGGGAAAATTGGGAAATGGCGCGCAATTTTTTTTTTTGCACGCGCCAAATGTAAGTTGATTGATTACAGCCATACAGCCTACTTCAAAATGATAATTTTTTGTGATAAAATGCAAATATTTTATAAGAAATTATTGTGAATTATAAATAATTTGATAATAATAAATGTTTTTTCGTCTTAATTAGGGACACATTTATTTATTTCAAAAATGTAAATAGATTTTCGGTGGCATAAAACCTCTTTGTTGTTACAAAAAAAAAAAAAAAAAACTGTATTACCCGGTTAAATTGAAAATGCTCTGTTTACTCGCATATAATTTGCAGTTAGGTACTAACTTAACTTTGTAGGGATCATTCTATTATGCACTAGTGTGTAATATTATTATGCACGTGTATGTTATAGTTCGGTTTATGGCCCTAAGAACGATATAATAAGGCTCACTTTACGAGCAAGTGTGTTGAAAAAAATATTATATAAGAGTAAATCTGAAAAGAAGGGTAGTTAGTGCAATATTTTGCATTTACAGTTTTTTAATTAATGACTTTGAAATATTTCTAATTAAAACTTAAACCTTGAAAAGCATTTTACTCGAATTGACACTAACTGCACTTATTACTTTTTACCCGTAAGCAGACGAAATTCTAGAATGACTTATTAAGACACCCAAACATACAGCAATACGTTCTCCTGCGATTATCACACATTTTTCATTCATTTAGCGGTGCCGAAAAGCCGTGACGCGCGAAGCTCATGCGGTGTTAGCCCCGACGCGCGACGCCCCGACTGGCGCACTGAGAAACGGGTCGAGATTTTGTTAAGTGTGCGTGCGGCGACGCATAGATACTATGACGCATACATACAAGCCGCGCGCGGTGCGTTTGTATGAAGATAACTTACTTCCCCTCTTTATACTATGACTGAGGCACAGTATAAATAAAGACATACAGTATTGTATCTCGGCCGTAACCTTGATGTAAATGCCTACAGCCGCGCGGTACGTAAACATGCGATAGGGCTGCCCGCCTCCAGTATTTTAATTACATTTGCCTACTTTGTGTTTCCATTTAGTTTTGTTATTGTATTTTACTGTGTGTACATAAATAATAAAATAAATAAATAAATATACCTACTTCTTTTTATAAAGTACATTTCATTTAGTTACAATTTTATTTCTGTTCGTGTCAATATTACAATATAAAAAATTACTTACTTTACTACTTCCATGAGATGTTTTTGTTTGTTAGTATAGAAGCGCTTTTTTGCTGGCCTCTGGCATTTTTGTTTGTTTCCCATTTTGCACAGAAAATATTTTCACAACTTAGAACTATATTTATACAACTTATATCCTATATCAAAGACTATTAATTATATATTTAATATTATAATGAATATTTTTACAACTTATTGTAGAATTAGGGAAAAATAAAATATGTACATATAAGCATGTTTGAAGTTAAGTCAAATAACAAAATATGAAATGAACGGATAGCAGTTAGCGGGGCAAAGCGACATACGTCCGTCTAGCAGCGCGTCTAAGCGATCACTGTCGGATTGCATACATAAGAAAGAGAAGCGCGATGACGCGACGCTCGTAAGTTTTTACAAACCATAAAATATTTAATTACTTAAAAATAAGTTGAGTAGTCAAAAATAAAAAACAACCAAGTTTTGTATTTAAATATGATACGTTATTGTTATAAATTTTACCAACGTACGTTGACAAGTAATACAGATATTTTTGTTGGAAGATGATTTTAAGAGGTTAGTTTACCATTTTTTTTTATCGAGAAAACTTTTCACAAACGTGTTTTGAATACAACAGGGTTCTCAGAAATATGTTCAAGATTAATATTTATTTTTTCCGCCGTGACAAACTGTATAGATTTGGCTAAAAAATTGTTTGAGACAAGCCTATTTTGCTCTTGTCAGCGTCTTAATCACTTTATTTATTAATCCAGACATCTTTTTTTCCGGAGGTAATAGGAAATACTTATCCATTAAAAAGACACACATTATGTACCTACCCACTAGTAAGTAAAATAGTCTTACCTTTCAGAGTTTCCAGGTAATGTAAAAAAAGCTATCTCTGGATGCGTTATTGACGAATTCATGCAACCAAAAACAGCACAATATCGCCTACTCGTCATATTAAATATGTACTTGAACTTATTTTTAGTGAAAAAATCGCGCGGTTATTGTTAAAAAAAACAACACACCGTCCGTTCGTCACTGCGGCACAGTCGCGACTGTCTGCATGCTGAGCGCATGCCGTGGTCGAGGCGCGTAGGTATAGCTCGCGTTTCGTCCGTTTGTATGAAGACGACGTACTGTATGTCTTATTTATACTGTGACTGAGGTCTCTTGCGCGGTGACGTCGTGCGTGGGCGACGGAGACAGCGATGCGATGCTAGTCTACATCCGGTATGCGACGCGAGTGTGACAGGGATAAAAGATCAAGCGATCAGTGTTCTATCGAGTGCAGGCGCACTGACAGCGGCGGTTTTGGATGATTCGTTACGTAGTTCGAAGTTACCGATTGCTAATAAAACAAAATAATGTTTCTGTAATCTGCGAATGAAACCCAACGAAATCTCTCAAGGGACTCATATAGCAATGCACTAGTGAATAATTGTGGTATTACCAGAAGAGGATATGGAGTGGCAGGTTGTTAAATCTAAATCTGCTAAGAGATACAAACTGTTAAGGCAATTTTAGACAGGGTCAGTGCACAAGTCAGTTATCGGCGCCAGTGCCCGCGCCTAGACTGGCTTCTAAATATTCGTGTGCGAATTTACAAGCCAGCGCTGACTTCCCGCCACTGGATTGACTTGAAATCAATTTACACGGGTTTTTTTTCGGGTCAGCGCTGGCTTGTCTCGATTTCGGCGCCAGTCACTGGATCTGTCTAAATCTGCCTTTAGGTCAAAAAGGTTGTGCATGATCACCTAACGGCAAATTTAAAGCGGCGGACGTTAAAGTTCCGTTATTTATTTCTAATGTGAGTAAAGAGACCAGTGAACAGGATATAATAAGTTATATTGAAAATAAAGTGAAGGTTGTTGTGTCGTTAAAGAAAATCAAAATGAAGACTGATAGGAAATACAACGCGTACAGTTTGTCTCAAAAACAAAACTTGACATTTTCCTAAACAACGAATTTTGGCCTGACGGCATTATGTTTCGGCGTTTTATGCATTTTAGATACAGCCCTAGTCAGGAGGGACGTTTGAGTAATAGTAATAGTTAGTTTTTAAATAAGTACTACTGGTAAAAATATCTGCAGATTCACTAGTTTTAACTGTCATTCTTTTAAAAACTCAATTGACGATGTTAGAAGTTTATGTGAAACGTCTGTGTTAGCAGGCACCTCTTGTCCATTGGGCACTCTGGGCAAGTGCCCAGGGCCCCGCGATCTTCGGGGGCCCCGGCCTGCTCTCATAAAAAAACGTTATTTGCAGCCACCGTTCCATTCTACGCATTATTATTATCCGATTCAATGACAAAATATTTTATTTGCAGTGTGATTTACAGTAAGTTTCTAGCCCCCCAGTTATGAAATATTAGTATGTTTCTCTTATTCTCTCTTGTCTATACAGGGGCCCCATGATCCTTATATGCCCAGGGCCTCCAATAGGTTAAAGACGGCCCTGTGTGTTAGTGTGCTTACAGGAGACTTGGCTTCTTAATCATGACATTCCATTACTGGGAACTTAGTGGGGATTTTGAATATACTGGAAAGTCTGCTGTGGACACATCAGCCGGTATACTGAGAGGGAGACCATATGGTGGGGTGGCTATTCTCTGGAGAAAGGGTGTTTTTGAGATGGTTTCTGTTGTAGAATGTAGTAGTGCCCGACTAACTGCAATTAAGGCGACAATCGGGGGGCGTACGATCAGTCTTTTCCGTATAGGTACATGCCTGTGAAATCCACAGATATTGCCTATTTTCTCGGAGGTGTTAGGTGAGATTAGTGCTATTGAAGAGAGTAGGTAGTGACATCGAATCAGTATTTTTGTTGGGTGATTTTAATGCCCACCCCAAAGAACTGTTTTATGATGAGCTTGAGAGATATTGCTTGGATAGGTCGTGGGTATGTGCAGATGTGAAGAGACTAAACGCCGATTCGGGTACTTAGTTACACTTAGGTATGTGGACCAGTATCACGATAGTAGGGTGGCTAGATCACTGTGTGGTCTCCCTGTCAGCTTGGCAAACCATTATAAATAGGTATGTTGGTATATTAGAGGACGTATTTGTGTCCGACCATCTTCCCATATACATAGGTACCTATATTGAATGCGATCTAGATACGATTAGGCCAAAGCTATGTAATATGTAACTCTGATATACCTAGGAATTCAGTGCTCTGGGGAGAGAGAGATGAGTCGCAGATTATAGTGAATATCATGACATGTCAGGAAGGTTTGCGACTCATCGATTTTCCTTCCGAGTTCACTGACTGTAGCCACGGGACATGTAACCTTACCATATGACCAAATTGTACAGGTCTTAAAAAGGGGGGCTATCCAACCAAGGGTTTAACATTAAATTAACATTAACATTATTTCTACAATAATGTTAAATGTCGGAAAAAGGTACTGTGTGGCTGGAATAAACATGTAAGGGAAGCTCATTGGGATGCCAGGCTTAAGTACCTATAAGGCGTGGGTTTTTCATAATCGACCATCGGTGGGCATAGTAATAATAATAATAATAATCATTTATTTCGAGCAACAAGACTCATAGTGTTAGTAACAATATTATACTTACAAACTATGTTAGTAATAAAACACATTTTCTTGCTATTGTCACTACATTAAGCATACAACAATGGTTAATGTAGTGACAGTCGAACCTCTCAGCCAACATCCTCAAGATGGTGTTGGAGCTGGCGCGGACCCTGCGCACCAAGGATGTGCACCGTTTCCGCATCGTCGCATAGAAGCAGTCGATGCGTGACTCAGCGAAGATCCCCGACGCACTGCAGTGCCGAGGAAACCCCAACAAAATCCTGTAGGCATTGTTGAATTGGACTCGTAGGGCGTTGTACTGTTTTTGTGTATAGTTAGCCCACAGGGCGTTCGAATAAAAACAGGTGCAATATCAGGCTCGGAAAAGAATATTTTTTGCTTCCTTCGAGCATCGTGCAAACCTGCGAGCTATCATGTTCGCTAGAGCGAACATGATAGCTCGCAGGAACAGCACGCAGCGGGAACGTAGGGCGTTGTCTGTTAGAACAGACAACGCCCTAAGTTCCCGCTCCATGTCTGAATCGTCTCTCAGGTCAGAGGCAGGTGATAGTATACGAGCAAATGCGCGAGTCTCGTAACATTTTTAAAAGCAGGCTAAAGTGGTGTCGAAAAAACCAAGATCAACTAAAAATGGATGTGATAGCGAAGTGTCGAGCTACTAAAAATTTTTCCCAGTTTTGGAAAGCTTATACACCAAAAAGTTGGATGTTAGGCCTGGCCTCCCAACGAGTGTGAGCGGCTTAAGCGATCAGAACGAGATCGCTAATATGTATGTTTAGCCACCATTATAGAGTTCGGTCGCCGATCGGTCCTCCTACCGCGAATGTTGGCGTTGCGCCCTGCAGCCGGGGAGCGGACCCTCTTTTGCGTTTCCCAGCAAGCCAAATTAGTGCTCTTATTAAAAAAATGACAAAGGGCAAGACTCATGACGGGCTCAGCGTCGAACACCTGAAATATGCTGGAGTGCACCTCCCGAGGGTCCTGTCTCTGTTATTTTCTATGTGCATCAGTCATGCGTATCTTCCAGCTGACCTAATGAAAACCACAGTGGTGCCCATAGTGAAGAACAGGACAGGTGACATCACAGATAAGGAGAACTACCGCCCGATCTCCCTCGCAACCGTGATAGCAAAGGTGCTGGACGGTCTGTTTGATTCTTGCTTGCAAAAGTATCTAAAACTACACGATGCGCAGTTTGGGTTTCGGCCCGGACTATCTACTGAGAGCGCAATCTTAAGTCTCAAGCTCACTGTCCAGTACTACACTGTTCGAAAGACGCCGGTGTATGCCTGTTTCCTGGATCTCTCCAAGGCCTTTGACCTCGTGTCTTACGAGGTGCTTTGGAGGAAGCTGGAAGACAGTGATATACCTGTGGCGATGTTAAATATTTTTAAATATTGGTACAAGAACCAGACGAACTGTGTCAAATGGTCAGGCACTCTCTCCGAGTCGTAGGTACAGGCTGGAGTGCGGCGTGAGGCAGGGGTGTTTCAGCGGGATTGTCCGAAAGAGTTACCGTTAGCCCGGAACATAAAGGGCGAAGGAAGGAACACGGGTGGGTTTTAGTCAGTAAGAGTCTGACACTCCCTTCCGCTCCACCCAGAGCGGGAGGAGTCATTTGATGATTTCCCATCCTGAAAAAAAAAAAAAAAAGGCAGGGGGGTTAACATCTCCAAAGCTTTTCAGCCTGTATGTAAATGACCTCATAGTGGAGCTCAGCAGCATGCGTGTTGGATGCCGGAGGTCAAAGTCAAAGTCAAATCATTTATTTCAAATAGGCACATTAAAGGCACTTTTGAACGTCAAAACTTACAGTAAAATTGAATTGATTCTAGTCGCCCCTTTCAAAAGGTAGTTTTCGTATGGAGAAGAATGTGCAAGAAACTCAACCGTTATTACTATTAGTGGTGTATTAGTGTTAATAATATCAGCTACGCTGATGACATGGTGCTGCTGAGTCCCACTGCTGGGGCGCTCGGAGAGATGCTGAAAGTCTGTGAAGCCTATGCCGAGGCACATGGACTTATTTACAATGTAAAGAAAAGTCAGTACATGGTCTTTAAGGCCGCCGGTAAGTGTCCTGAAACCTTTCCACCCGTTACTTTGAATGGTAACAGTTTAGATAGGGTGGCACAGTTCAAGTAGGTACCTTGGACATTACCTTACCGACGTCGTTAAAGATGATGTCGACATAGAGAGGGAGCGCAGGGCTCTGTCAGTCCGGGGCAACATGCTAGCCCGTAGATTCGCCCGTTGTACGGAACAAGTCAAGATCACGCTATTTAAAGCATACTGTCAGGGCATGTACACGGGTGGTCTATGGGTTAGTCATACAAAAAAATCCCTAAACACTCTGCGCGTCCAGTACAATAACATTTTCAGGATGATGTTGGGACTTCCTCGTTTCTGCAGTGCATCCGGGATGTTCGCGCAGACTCAGACTGACGGTTTTCATGCCGTCATTCGGAAAAAAGTCGTTTCGCTTATGAGGAGGGTGCGGGGGAGTCACAACAGCATCTTGAAAACTATAGCTGAGGATGTACGTGCCCCTGTGTTGAGGCATTTCGTTCGTCTGGTGGTCTCTAGGGAGGTATTGGTTATCCTGACGGGGTGGGATGTCACAGCGCAGGGGTATTCATTTTATTCACTACACACACACACACGTTACACTTTATATTAATGACTTTCCATGGGCAATCAAACATCCGATGACACTATTCGCGGATGACAGTACAATAACGATACCGTGTAATCAAAGAGATTTTTATAAAGATGACATAAGTAATACTTTAAAAGAAACTATAGAATGGTTAGACAATAATAATTTAAAAATTAATTTAAATAAAACTGTTATAATGCATTTTAGCCAGCGCGCGTTGACGTTTTCTAATCTTGACATAACATACAATGACATTAAAATTGACACAGTTAATACAACTAAGTTTCTAGGACTTACAATAGATCGAAAATTTTATTGGAAGGTGCATGTAGAGGCTCTGACTAAAAAGATAAGCAGTAGTGCGTACGCCTTGTATATTCTGTCACGCACTGTTAACATAGATGCGTTATTAACTGCGTACTACGGGCTAGCTGAATCTGTTCTCAGATACGGTGTTATCTTTTGGGGTAACTCAACTAGGTAATAAAGAAGCTGCATTTAAAGCACAAAAGAGATGTCTCAGAGCCATGTTTAAGTTGAAAACCACTGATAGTTGTAAGCCCTATTTTATTCGTTATAAAATTTTGACATTGGCATCACTTTATATTCTGGAAACAGTAATGTTTGTTAGAGGTAATTTTAATTTATTTTCGCAAATGGCAAATAAGTTTCCAAGAAACAGGCGTGATCAAAGTCAGCTTTGTCTGCATAGGAGTAGGACGGCACTTATGCGCAAAAGTGTTTTTTGCATGGCTCCCATTATTTATAATAAGTTACCTAAAAGTTGGAGGGAGCTAAATAATTTACATTTGAGAAAGCAACTAAAATCATATCTCATTGACAAAGCTTACTATAATATTAACGAATTTCTGACAGAAGAATTTATATTGACATAGATTTTAATGCATTAGGGGAGAGGGGGGTACAGTGGACCGTGGGGCACAGTGAATCCCTTTATATAACTTCCTGTCTATCGGTTACACACACACCGCAGACCGATGAAACACGCGCTCTAATAGTTCCCCCTCCCGACCGCCAGTGCCCTTGACGCTCTCGCTGTGGATGCACGTGTAGCCGCCATTTCGCCGCCCGTAAGTACTAAATCTATTTAACGGAGAATGTATAGTGTGTCTCGTTATTATCAGCCATATTTAACTATTGTGGGCGTACAGTGGGTATGTGTTGGTTATTGCGCAATAGAAAAACCGTTTGCAGTTCAAATAAGATTATAATTTCACGAACAATTTAGTCACACTAGCAAATCACACACTGTAGGTACACGACACAACCAGATACGGAACGCTGGACAGTTTCTGAGCACATGTTGTCTGTACGATGTCCAATGGTCAACTCCCCGTTCAAAAGTGAGCCCCACATCGTTCTGTCGAGCTGTTTTATAACCCCCACGGACTCAGGCTAGACTCTGTCAAGCGCCACCAGATGGCGCTTAGCGTTCCGACTAGTCAAATGCATGACCGGATGCGACACGGCCATCCTGCGATGCACACGTCCTCGTGTGTTAATCTGTAAACAAACATACCCCGCAAAGTATCTCATAGCTCGGTCACTCTTGACCAAATATGGTACAGGCAAAACAACACAGTGAAAATTCGCACAAACTAAAAAAATTGCAGAGTTCAGAGTATCAATCATTATTTGATTCCCAAATCTCAAGATCACAAACTAAATAATCAAGTAAACATGATAGAGCAGCTAATAAAACATCCTTAGAGCATAACAAAACACAGCAGGAATCTTATTCGTGGCCTGTGGCTTTTCACTAAGCCCCTACAACAAACCCCATGTTTGTTACTTTGAATTCATCAACAAGACTTACTTGGCTTTCCTCAAATTCGTCATTAATACTCTGATCCCTTTGCCTGTGCCATGACATATGCCTTAGCCTCATGAGCGTACTTGACTCAACCGGAGCCATGTAATCAAACTTTAATCAATCATAACAAAAAAACATCAACCAGAGCCATGTACCATCGTTATCCACATTACAACAATAATCTTTTTCACTAAGAGCCTTAGACACCTGGGAACCCACAGACGAATAAACCACTCTAACGCCACGGCACTCCGGCCGACCAGCAATCGCATTGCTCTCACACATCCAGCGCATGGATCCATGTGTATCACCCCTGTGACTACACACTTTTTACTACGGCCGATAGAGAACCCCTACTCGCGTGGTTCCCACTACTTAGGCTTGCTCATAGCTCATTACCACTGTGATCACAATCTACTTCGACTGGTACATAACCTACTGGCATCATTCATAACCTATCGTGAGCGTATTTAAAAATTGCATCGTTAACTAGATTGGGCTATACCTAACAATGTAACCGTTCTTTGCCGTTGTTTACCAGGGAAGCACTCTGTACCAGAGTCAAAACAAAATGAAAACGACTCACCAAATTCAAATTCAGTAGACAATAGATCTGTAGCTGGCTTAATGGCTGTAGTGGTTGCAATCCACAGCCTCCTTGGCAGAAGTCTTGAAACTCCTCGCTCGAAAAGCACCGTCCCTGATCAGCGACCACTCGTACAGGAGATCCAAAGAGCGCAGCGCTGTCCACCACTGTCATTCTGCTTGCACGTGTCCTTGTATGTTAACCTGTAACCAAAAAAATCAACAGCAGTGCATGTTCCCCTCGGCCAATTCTGACCACATTTAATAAAAACAATAACAATCATTGATAACAAAAGATTCCTCTAAGCCTTGGTAATAATTGTTCAGGAACTGTATCAACTCACGAGTAGATCACATACAACGCTCATGGCCCGGCTGCCGCAGCAGCTAGTGACACTCATGCCACCCATATCGTCATCACCTCAAAGTGATACGACCAACACACATCACTTCTCATAGAGTCTACGACTCCCAGGTCAATACATGACCAACACAACAATAGTCTCCCTTGAGACCCAGGTCCCCGCCACACCACTAACTGCCCATCGCGCCCTGAACAACTCCTAAATGAGTTGCAGTTACGACTACAGACTAGTGCGTGCAGTGCGACCAAATAGCCATGGTATGTGCTCTACTACTCGGTGAAGGAACTATCCTCACCGCCTTCTACGTTTAACACGTTAGGAACACTACTTAGAGGCATCTTTCGTATGCGATCGTGAGCATACTAGTAAGTTCGGTTAGAATCTAAAGCTTATGTATGACGTATAGCGATCACTTGTCAAAACTTCCACAACCTTAAATGGACCTCTGAACTTCCGATCTAGATTAGTCTGATAATCTGATTTCACTCTTCGTTTTATAATAACACAAAATAGCCTACCCAAAATAATACTTTGCAAGTAAATGTCGTGTAGAAACGTAATAGAATCTCAAGTTGTGACTCGCTATTCGCAACGCTTCTTATGATTTGTTTTGTGCTGAATACACGCGTTTAACCAATACCAGTCAACGCAACAACATATTAACTCGTTTGCCACTTAATTTGGCTGCACAACTTGCTTTTACTAACGAGCATTCAGCACCAGAATAGTAACAAAACAATACAGCTGACCTTTTTGTTCCAACGTGCCTGCGGGTAGTTGTACGACGCAAACATCCACTCGCCGCTGCTGCTTGCAGCGCGTGCTCCACCTCCACCTCTGCTTGGCTGCAACTTCTCGTGCACCGGGCCGCAACATGTCCTGGATTCCCTCACTTGCAGCACACGAAGGGCTTCACCGACGGCTGCGGGCTGCTTGGCTCGATTCTTGAAGTCACTCCACGTCACTGGTAGCTCCACGCTACGTCCATCGTATTATTCACGACAGCCACGTTGATACTGCTTCCTTTGTGCGCCTTAATGACGGCCACAAGTTGACCTCCTTGCAGTGAATTTTCAGCAAAACACAAATCAGCTGTCGTATTGTGTGCTGTTATGTTTGCACACGCGTCCTATCGCGTTTTCTAATTACGGGAACACTTTTTTTCTAACATGGCGGTAGGGCGCAACTGGCGCGTCACTGGGCAAAAGTATTTCTGCATACAGCCTATGCTCAAAACAACATTCACTATTGTGACGTTTAATAAATAAGTTATGCGTGCTGTAGTGGGGGTTGCGCGGTGGAGGGAGTGCGGGGCGATGCACCGCACTCTCAGTCTTGTCCGAGCAGTCGTAGCGACAGCACGCCTAACACAGTGATCTTGGAAAACAGTGTTTTATTGTATAGGTATATATACAACCTCAACCATAGACACCACAAGTGGCGACGAGGATTAAGGTATGTCGTGCATAAAAATTAAAATAAAACAACCAAATGGTTGTGATTTTCAGTGGCAAATTAACGAATGAGGTTTTATTTAGTGAATGAGGTTTTATTTAGTTAATAAAGTGTTTCTCCAAATAATTCTTGGCGAAATATATCACTATTGACTATAATTTATTAAACACGGAATGTACGTATTATTTTTGAACTCAATCCAAGGTGGAAAATAAATGACTATGTTTTATCTATACCTACATACAGCATTATTAACTTTCTTTATGCTTATTATGTACCTACAGTGAGTTTATTTATAGTTTTCATTACTTTCATTTCGTATGACCTCATTTGTTGATAGGTGCCAACCCAACTAAGCCATTAAATATTTGGTTAACACAATTGCCTTAAATTAGGCAAATAAGATCGCGGAAGGTGCGATACTGATAGATTATGTGGTTAATCGGTATCAAAACGTTATAATTACGAAGTAATTTGAAGAGGTAAACTATTAAATGAATAGTGGGTACCTATAAGATAACAATAACTCATACATCCTGTTTAATTTTAAATGTCCTAAGGCTAATAATTTGAACATAATTTGAAGTTTAATTAATCTACCCTCAGTGTCGGAATTATATTAAACACTTATGTACTTTAAAACTAAAAGTTAAAAAAGTAAAACATACCATCGTATGATATTTCTTTGGTACGTTCGGTCTACCTGCCAAGCAGTATTATTTCATTGATAGTAGAAGATCAATTACCTATTAAATACAGACAATTATTATTGTTTTACTATAACTATACTATTAATATGAATGAATAATAATATATTTTTGTAATAGTTACTTTATTCCAGTTGTTCTTTTTGAAATTGATGAGTATTTTTTAAAATTTCTTTCGTTGAATTTTAGTCATAACAAATGAGTTATTGTTAAAGTGGTAATTCAGTTATGTCTGAAAGGTACCAGATAAATGGAAAACTTGAATAAGTATTTCCTTGCAGGTCGCCCCATAATGTCTCAAATTCCTCCACTCGAAGCCTTTGATTGTGAAGGTGACCCAACCTCTGTGGGCCTACGCTGGGAAAAATGGAAAAGGGGACTCGAGATTTACCTAATAGCCACAAAGACAGATAAACCAGACAGAATGAGAGCAACGCTTCTTCATGTTGGTGGTCTGTCATTACAAGAAGTATATTACAATATACCAGGCGCTCATATAGAACAAACCGCCGATAATAATGTGTATACTGTTGCCGTTGGAAAATTGGATGAATATTTCTCTCCTAAACAAAGTCGAGTCTATGAAAGACATCTGTTTAGACTTATTAAACAGGAACAAGGCGAAAAATTTGATAAGTTCTTGTTACGCCTACGCCTACAAGGGTATAAATGTAAATTTACAAATTTAGATGAAAACATAATTGACCAAATTACCGAAAAATGTGAATCCATTGAATTGAGAAAAAAGATACTTACCTTAGGCGATGACGTTACATTAGAACATTTAATAATCGAAGCTAACGCCCTCGAGTCGGTACAAAGGCAGCTAAATAATTTTGATCCAACAAAAGCACAACACTTGCAGCAGAATCAGACAATCAATCGACTTGACACAAAAAATAGTAATAATAAAAGATCTACCCCAAAGCCTTGTTGTCGTTGCGGAAATGAAAATCATTTGAGCGATGACAAAACTTGTCCAGCTCGAAACAAAAAATGCCTCAAGTGTGGGTTTTTAGGTCATTTCCGTAAACATTGTTTAACTCGCACCAAGAAGCGCAAATCGAATGACCAACAAAATAAAACTGCAAAAAGGGCCAAATTGGAGGAAAAACCTAAAGCCCATAGTGAAATAGACTATGTATTTCATTTAGATATAGTGTTGCCCAAAATCGGTCTTGGTCTTGCAGTCTTGGTCTTGTTCTTGCATTTTTGCAAGACCAAGGCCAAGACCAAGACCGACTTATTTTAGCAAGACCAAGACCAAGACTGATCCCTGCAAGACTTGAGCAAGAACAAGACTAAGCATGCAAGACTCTTGCGCTCTCGTTAAGTCAAACTGAGATTTGGGCGTTATAGTAGGTATTTGGTTTCAATCCCGATTATGCGAAAATGGATGTATTTTTTATGAAACGGTAAATTACATTGTTGAATTGCATTCAAAACTAAAATTATTGTTGATAATAAAAAAATATCGAAAAATTACGTGACTATCAATACACTTCTGCACGTTTTTTTTAATCTTCTTTACTTAAGGCGAAAGCGGTATTAGGTAGCCCGCGAAATTCACTGACCAGCAAATTGCAAAAAACGTAAGAAAATTTTAATTTCGCGGGCTACCTTAGCGCTTCCCCCTTAAATCAATGAAGCTTTAGAAACATAATTATCCCCTCATAACGAATCTAAAATAAAAGTAGTAAATGGGTCATTCAATTATGTAGATGATTAAAATGCCTCATGTGACGCGTCTGTTAGATTCATTGGGATTCATGGCCGACTCGACGCCGCGCGGGGATTCCCGCAATCATCCGCATTTTTTGTCAAGTTCAAGCATTTATGCACTTTATTGTAATAATTTTAAAGTTTATTTTCAAGTGCGTTAATAATACGAGGAGACCGCTTGGCGCTGCGGTCCCTTTGTGGCGGCATTTGAAAGCGAATAGCGTAGGTACGAAGACAGTGTTGACCTCGCAAATGAACTTTAGCGATACAGCTGATCAGGTAGCCCTTTCGAGTTTTATTTACATTGCTGTTTTAAGTGAAACAAGTGAATTTACTATTTTTTAATTAAAAATCTCATTGGGTTAGATAGAAATAATGATTTTATACAGTTTACAGTAAAAAAATTGCAGAAAAAAACGTAAAAATTAAGAAAAAGCCGACGAAAAATTTCAACGCAGGGGGGTCCAGAATCATGTACAGACGCCAGCACATCAAGCTACCCGAAACTGTCAAATTTTCCCAATCAATTTTGAACCTTATGCTTTTGCGATAAAGTTGAAAATCTATTAAAGAAATTTGATGGATTGTAGTAGGTTGATGTGCTGGCGTCTGTACCTACTGAATCCATGGTAAGCGGTTGCGCGTCGATGTCCCTGCCACCCTGAGCAATAGGCTAATAGGTATTTGAATGTAGTCTAGTCTAAGTAGTAGAGTCTCGCAAGACTTGCGAGACTCTTGCTGCAAGACCAAGACCAAGACCAAGACTGAGAGCGCAATACCAAGACCAAGACCAAGACCAGGTGTATTGACGCAAGACCAAGACCAAGACTGGCTAAGGTCTTGTCTTGGTCTTGCATTTGGGCAACACTATTTAGATAGCGATGATACCATCGTTTGTAAAGTCGGTAGTGTTAATATAGATATGCTTATTGACTCGGGGAGCAAATGTAATATCATTAATGACACTACATGGAACACCTTAAAAAACTGCAAAGTTCAAGTCCACAACCAAATCAAAAGTCCAAATAAACACTTTATGGCTTATGGTAGCCAAAATGCACTGACTGTGTTGGGTTCTTTTGAAGCAGAAATTGTAGTTGGATCTCAAAGTCAAAATGCCATCTTCTACGTGGTTAAAGACGGCACAAAGAATCTACTTGGAAAGGACACTGCTATGTCCCTTGGTGTTTTAAAGGTAGGTCCTAATATTATTAGTTCAATAACTAATATCACTTTTTCAAAATTCAGAGATGTTAAATTGGTAATACCTATTAATGATTCGATAAAACCAGTGTGTCAGCCCTATCGTAGAGTGCCAGTGCCGCTAGAGTCCAAAATTAATAATAAGATTGATGAATTGGTTATAGCGGATATAATTGAGCCCGTTAATGGTCCTTCAAATTGGGTTTCACCTATGGTGCCGGTTCTCAAGAGTGATGGAGACGTTAGAATTTGTATTGACATGACACGAGCCAATCAAGCTATAATTAGAGAAAATCATCCCTTGCCGACAATGGAACAACTCCTTCCTAAATTTAGAAATGCAAAATTATTTTCAAAATTAGATTTAAAAAACTCATTTCATCAAGTTGAATTAAGCGAGGAGAGTAGATTTATTACTACGTTTATTTCAAGCAAAGGTTTATATAGATACAAACGTCTTATGTTTGGCATCTCATGTGCACCCGAATGTTTTCAGAAAATTCTAGAAAGGATTTTGTTACCTTGCGATGGAGTTGTCAATTTTATTGATGACATTGTTATTTTTGGGAGAGATGAAAATGAGCACGATACGCGGCTGAGAAAAGTACAAGAGGTATTGAAAGAAAACAATGTCCTTGTTAATGACTTAAAGTGTGTATACAAAGTTGACAAGATACAATACCTTGGCCATGAGCTATCGTGCAAAGGTGTAAAACCACTTGATAAATATATTAAATCTATTGAGTCATTCAGAGAGCCGGCTACCGTGGAGGAAGTCCAAAGTTTCTTGGGCCTTGTTAATTTCGTGGGTAAATGGGTTCCAAATTTAGCTACTTTAACTGAACCTCTTAGAGAACTTCTGCGGCTAAAATTACCAAAAAATACTAACATTGAGTCCTACTGGACGAATGATCGGTCAGAGGCTTTTAGACAATTGAAACAGTCCATGACTAACATACGAACTTTAGGATATTATGACCCAAAGGACCGTACTCAAGTCATTGCAGACGCCAGTCCAGTTGGACTCGGTGCCGTGCTTATACAATATGATAAAAACGGTCCACGCATTATTGCCTATGGCAACAAAAGTTTGACAGATTGCGAAAAACGCTACTGCCAAACTGAAAAAGAAGCTCTGGCTTTGGTTTGGGCAGTCGAGCATTTCAAAATGTACCTTTATGGCAAAGATTCCTTCGAATTGGTTAGTGATCACAAGCCTCTTGAGGTTATATTTGGAGTAAACTCTAAGCCATGTGCAAGAATTGAACGATGGGTATTACGATTGCAATCGTATAATTACAAAATTATATATAAACCCGGTAAAAGTAATATTGCTGATCCCCTATCCCGTTTATGTGTTACTACGTCAATATATCCCTTTGATGACGAAAATTACATTAACCATGTAATCGATCAGTCCTGTCCAAGAGCAGTTCCCTTAAAAGAGATAAAAGAAGCCTTCAATGTTGATGAAGAACTTAAAATGGTAAAACAAGGTCTCTATAGTAATGACTGGCACGAAAGCGTAAAAAATTATAAGATTTTCGAACAAGAACTTTGTTTTCAAGAAAACATTATATTGCGTGGAACAAAGATAGTTATACCTACAAAATTACGACACAAAGTACTATTAGCTGCTCACGAAGGCCATCCAGGCATAGTAGCCATGAAAGCCAGATTGCGTACAAAAGTTTGGTGGCCTAAAATTGATAAAGACGCAGAAAACTACGTCAGAACTTGTAAAGGTTGCACTCTGGTACAAGCCCCAAATCCTCCTAATCCGATGAAAAGACGCGAACTCCCAACACAGCCCTGGATTGATGTAGCAGTAGACTTTATGGGACCGTTGCCTAGTGGGCATTATCTTTTGGTAATCGTCGATTATTTCAGCCGTTACAAAGAGATAAAAATAACCAAATCAATAACTGCGATAGATACTATTAACATACTAAAAGAAGTATTCTCGCGACTAGGTATACCACTTAGTGTAACGGCTGATAATGGTCGACAATTCGTAGCGTCTGAATTTAAAGATTTTTGTAACGAATATGGAATAACCCTATTTCATAGTATTCCTTACTGGCCCCAACAAAATGGGGAAGTTGAAAGACAAAACCGAGATATACTCAAGCGGTTAAAAATCAGTCAAGTCCAAAAATCTGATTGGAAATTGGATATTCTGAAATACTTAATGATGTATAATAGTACCCCTCATTCTACCACAGGTAAATCCCCTTCCGAGTTGTTTTTTAGGCGGCAGTTCAGAGATAAATTACCTTCTGTTTTAGATGTAGAACATTCTACTACTGATTTAGAAGTTAAAGATAAAGATACAGAAATGAAAATGAAAGGTAAGGAACGGGAAGACAGGAAAAGGAGAGCTGAGGAAAGCAAAATAACGATTGGGGAAAAAGTTTATGTAAAAAATATGATCAAAGGAAACAAATTAACTCCACAATTTGATGATCAATCTCACACCGTAGTTAGCAAGAAAGGTAGTGATGTAGAAGTACAAGATGATAGTACAGGACAGACGTCACGTAGAAACATTATTCATTTAAAGAAAGTAGAAGGCAAATGGATGGTCCATCAAACTGAAACGGGTGATTCCGAAATTTGTAATGATAATGATTCATAAACTAGTTATTTACAGATATGTGTACAATAGACTAGATCATAGAATGCATGATTGTAACTGATTTGCATATTTGATGAATTAACTTGATTATTAAAATGCTAATATGTTAAGATTAAATCAATTATTATATAAAGCAAATATTGTGTTATTGTTTCTTTTTATTTTGTAAAGAAGAGATGTGACGTTTAATAAATAAGTTATGCGTGCTGTAGTGGGGGTTGCGCGGTGGAGGGAGTGCGGGGCGATGCACCGCACTCTCAGTCTTGTCCGAGCAGTCGTAGCGACAGCACGCCTAACACAGTGATCTTGGAAAACAGTGTTTTATTGTATAGGTATATATACAACCTCAACCATAGACACCACAACTATGATCGCGCATCCGTATCTGGCTTGTCTGGGTTCAACTTGAACAGATCCACACGATTATTTAATAAGCGTTCGCAGTTTGCACTTTGTTTTTAAAATGTCAACGGTCACTTTCACTTTTAGCGTTTTCATTTTGCGCATGAACCAACACGAATCCCACTTCTGATAACGGAGAAGGTATAGTGTGTCTCGTTATTATCAGCCATATTTAACTATTGTGGGCGTACAGTGGGTATGTGTTGGTTATTGCGCAATAGAAAAACCGTTTGCAGTTCAAATAAGATTATAATTTCACGAACAATTTAGTCACACTAGCAAATCACACACTGTAGGTACACGACACAACCAGATACGGAACGCTGGACAGTTTCTGAGCACATGTTGTCCGTACGATGTCCAATGGTCAACTCCCCGTTCAAAAGTGAGCCCCACATCGTTCTGTCGAGCTGTTTTATAACCCCCACGGACTCAGGCTAGACTCTGTCAAGCGCCACCAGATGGCGCTTAGCGTTCCGACTAGTCAAATGCATGACCGGATGCGACATATTTTTTTACCGGTGTTCATCGAATATTCTACACTAAAAACTATTTGATATTGTGTTAATATGATTAAATTTCCTAAATAATTATTTAATAAGCTCTCAAAATAAAGTGGTGCGCTTGTCGTTTAGGTTAAGTTAATCGTAAAAATATGTTTCATTTTCAAATATGGCGTGTCGGGGAACAGTGGACTTTGTCACTCTGGGGCACAGTGGACCGCGGCCCACTGTACCCCATACTGATATTACGTATAGCTAACTTAATTTGGTAATTGTTTTAGGCTAACAACATGGTCCGGAACCGCACAAGAAGGTGGTCACAAGCGATGCCGAACATTGATTAACACCTAACTACGCAGTTAAGAAAATCATAATAATAATTTATTTTTAATTTAAATAATAATTTTGATAAAAAGTATTGATATAAACAAATTTAATCAAAAGACTGATTATGTTATAATAATTTTGATTAAAAGTATTGATTAAACAAATTAATCTTTTATTTCATATCTATATTGAAACAGTTCACTGTGACCCATTCAAAAAAGCATGGTAATTCCATGTGTTGATTCACTGCACCCCATTACGATCCACAGTACCCCACATGAAGATCCAGTGTGACCCAGATGTGGGGTACAGTGGATCATTTCCCAAATTTAAAAAAAACTTCTAATACCAGAAATCTATTGATGTTTTTGCTAATGTTGAAATACATTTCGTTAGCCAACATCCTGCTCTATTAAATGAAGCAGTAATTTTTTAAATTTACTTTTTATTCACTGATTTGAACCGCTTACAAAAAAAAGTGATCCACTGTACCCCCCTCTCCCCTATATCTATTTTTCTTTTTTCTATTTTTCTAATATTGATGTTTATAATTTATTTTGTTGTTTACTAATTCACATAAAATTAATGTTTTTGACTTCAAATTAATAATTCATAATATTTGCACGCCATACTAGGTGGCAAACATGACTGATCCTTTCTTTTTTATGTTATCCAGCATGCATTTATATTCTTGTATGTGTACACATGTTTGAGCAAATAAATAGATCTTATCTTATCTTATCTATTCATTGACTAGCTTCTGCCCGCGACTTCGTCCGCGTGAAATTTCTTGTTCCCCGACCCACCCCGTCGCAACTCTGCGTTTTCACTTAGCCTAATTTCTGATGTTAAATACCCTATAGCCTTCCTCAAGAATCGGGCTATCAAATGCAAAAAGAATTTTGAAATTCGACCGGTAGTTCTAGAGATTAGCGCGTCCAAACAAACAAACAAACTCTTCAACCTTATACAACATCCATACTAATATTATAAATGCAAAAGTGGGTCTGTCTGTCTGTTACCTCTTCACGCTTAAAGCGCTGAACCAATTTAGATGAAAGGTATAGAGATAGTTTGAGTCCCGGGAATGAACATAGGATAGTTTTTATCCCGATATTCCCACCGGATCGACTATGATGCGGGTGAAATCGCGGGGCGCAGCTAGTCGATATCCATACTAATATTATAAATGCCACGCGTGTGCTGCGAACGGTGCAAGCCAAATTCAACCTTCAGCACTACATTTACAGCATAACTTGACATTAGAAGGTAGCCAATTAGTAAACACTTACATTTTGCCGTTCCGTAAACAACTAAGTATTAATAATGTAATAACTTTACTTACGATATAAACATTGCGTGGAAGTGAAAGCTAAGTGTATGGGACATACGTGGTATCGTTTGCAGAGTGATCAGTGACTATATTATGGCATAAACATAGAATCAACATTCAAGGAAAAGTGACTTTGCAAGTTCCAGTTAACACGAAAGTGGGTGTTTCGAAAAAAAAAACTTTGCCAACTTACTTCACTTTGATCGCTAATACTACGGTTACGCACCAATACTTATATTTCAAGATGCAATTGCAAACTGTCCGTGGCGGTGTTCGTAGAGCGGAGGCTGAGACTTTCGAGTTTCCGAGTTCGAATCCCAGAACAATATTTACTTTTTGTTTTTTTATTGTTTTTGTTTTTATTTTTTATTATTTTTTATTTTTTTCTCTCTTTTCTTTTGCTATTATGATTTGCGCTGGTTGTAATGCTACTATTCTCGTTACACAAAAGAGAATTAAATGCTGTTTAAGCAAATGTGCCCATCAGTACCATTTGGATTGCGTTAAGTACGATGAAGCGTCAACACCCAGGACTGAATGGACCTGTCCAATCTGCGTCTCTGGCCGTCCTAAACTGGACAACACTAATACACCAGTCCATGCTAAAGGCCACACTGTACAAACTGACCAAGCGGCTCCAGTTGCTGAATCGGCTACAATGCATTCCTCTATATCAGGACCGTCAAATAGCCAAAATAAACCAATAGTTGGTCAGAGACTCACGCCAGCTGAGAAGTCACCTCCAGGTAAGCCTCGTGTGGCATGCGTTGGCACAGAAGTTAACTTGCAAGACACAATACTCTCAGAAATTCGTAAATTACGGCAGGAAATGAATGAAAAGTTTGATAGTCAACAGGCCTCTTTGGCGAAATTTGAAACCACTCTAGGTATGGTCCAAAGGGAAATTAATGACCTAACCATAAGATTTTCCTCAATGTATGAAGACTTGGACGAGTTTAAGAAGACTGTTACTTTTCTTTCTGACGCTTATGATGATCAAGTCGAATTAAATGCCAGCAATAATAACTGTATTGCTGAACTTCTCAAGAATAATGCCGCGATGAGCGCTCAAGTGAGAGAGTTGGAGACTAAATTGCAGCAAATTGATCAATTAGCTCGTGAGAGCAATATCGAGATACAGTGCGTTCCTGAACACAAAACTGAAAACTTGTTAACGGTCGTAAAACAGTTGGGTAGAATTGTGGGCAATGAACTTCAAGACAATGAAATCCAGTCTTTTCATAGAGTTGCCAAATTAAATGAAGAAACAAATCGTCCACGTAGCATAGTCGTCAAGTTGGCCAGTCCTCGCATTCGCGATAGTGTACTTGCTGCAGTTAGAAACTTTAATAAGAAGAATGAGTCAGAGAAATTAAACAGCAGCCATATTGGTATTGGTGGAGAAAAGCAGCCGATTTTTGTGACGGAAAATCTGACTCTAGCTAATAAAAAACTACATGCAGCAACAAGAATCGCTGCTAAGGAAAAGAAATATAACTTTGTATGGGTTCGGAATGGTCGCATATTTGTGAGAAAAGATGTAACAACTAAATCTCTGCTAGTTAAAAATATTTGTAGAATCTTTGTAGCTTATCTTTTTTTATTAGTCGCGTACTTTGCACGCTTATAAGTGTTATAAGAATTTTAAATTCAAGTTTAAAATATATTATCAAAATGTGAGAGGCTTACGAACCAAGACAGAGGATTTTTATACTGCTGCTTTGAATTTTGATTACGACATAATTATCGGCACTGAAACTTGGCTTAATGGTACGGTGTTAGATCATGAATTTTTAGATAACCGATACAGAGTGTTCAGGCGCAACATCACGCGCGGCGCGGCGCGCGGCGCGGTCATCTACGGTATCCGCGACTACAAAAAGGGATGTTGGGGGGGTGTTTGTTGCAACTCTAGACAAATATGAGGTCTTACGGAGATTGAATTGGGAGTCCCACTGTGAAGAATTGTGGATCACAATCAAGTGCGACAGTGGCTTAAGTATTAATATTTGTGCGGTTTATATCCCACCTCCAATCAAACAAGAGTATATCGATACACTATTTCGAAACTTTACAGAAGTAATTAACAAAAAGAGTAAAACCAATTCTGTCAACTTACTGATCGGTGATTTTAATATGGGCAGTATCTCTTGGGAATATAATGCGGATTCTGGTCTATTGGTTCCCAAAGGATCTAGTAGTAATGTAGAACACATTTTTTTAGATATGCTAGCTTTTAATGATCTTCATCAATGCAACTCGATACCCAACGCTTCAAATCGTATTTTAGATTTAGTTCTTAGTAGTAGTAACAACAAAGTGCTGGCTTCTCAGGCCTCAATTCCACAACAGATTGATCCTCATCATCCAGCGCTGGAGTTCTCGTTTACATCTAATCATAGCAAGCCTCTTATGCAAAATAAAATCCCAAACTTGAACTTTTATCTCTGCAACTATGAAGCGGTCAACGCTAAACTTGCGAAAATTGCTTGGTCTGATGAATGGAATTCTATAACTGATATTAACGAGATGTTGCAGAAATTCTATGATATTCTTATGCCGATTATTAAACTGTATACTCCGATTACAAAACCACGAGATGAACGCTATCCTGTCTGGTATAGCCGAGCTTTACTAAAATTAATTAAAGAAAAGGCAAAATATCACAATATATATAAAAAATACGGGAATCCTAGAGATAAAATTACGTTTGAATGCCTAAGAACACGTTGCAGTGAGTTGATAAAAGACTGTTATGCCAATTTTAAAAAGAATATAGCTGATCATTTGCGTACCAACCCTAAGTATGTCTGGAGGTACTTAATGAATAAGCGGACAGTTAGCAGTTATATTCCCAACAAAATGACTTGTAATACCACTAGGTTTGCCAGAGGTGGCCAGGAAATTTGTGATTTGTTTTCCGATAATTTTCAGTCCGTATATAGATTAAACAGTAACCCGCACACTGCAACGCCAGTTGAACCCACTCCCTGCAACAATAACACTTTCAGTCAGTGCAAACTTGATGTTAAAGAAGTTTTTGATTACTTGTCTTCCCTAGATTGTGATAAAGGACCTGGGCCTGATTCACGCGTCATGTTCGTGAACGGGCGCCGTCGGTTGAGACTGGTCATTTCTTAACTGCCAAGGCTTATTTTTAATCTTATATTTTGAAATGTTTCTTCATTTGTGTGTTTTTTTTTACATTGTTCTCGCATATAGAAGCAACAATAAAAATGTACCCACGATTTGTAATATCTTGATTTAAAAGAGTGTCCATGGAGTTTCTTGCCCGTTCTTCTCCATAGAGATCTACGTTTTGGAATGGGCGACTAGCTTCAACTTTGTGACTAACTGACGGACTATTTTAATTTTGACAATTCAAAAGTGCCTGTACAAGGTTTAATTGAAATAAATGCTTTGAGTTTGAGTTTTGAGTTTGAGTTCAATCCTTCCGATTTTCCTAAGAAAATGTGCTGCGAACCTGGCTGATCCACTGACCACGATATTCAACTATTCTTTGGCACAGGGCTTATTCCCTGATCAGTGGAAAATAGCGCACATCACGCCAATCTTTAAATCTGATAGTGTTGAAAATGTTGCAAACTACAGACCAGTGTCTATTCTATCCGCTTGTGGCAAAATTGTTGAATCGGTTGTACAGAAAAAAATGTTTTCTCACTTTAAAAATGTGCTGAATGATAACCAGCACGGCTTTCGCCCCAAAAAATCGACACTGTCTAATCTTGTTGAGTATGTTTCATATATATCATCTGCATTAGATGACGGTAAAGAAGTTCACTCAATATACAGAGACTTTAAGAAGGCCTTCGATTTGGTGGATCACGACTAACTAATTGCAAAGTTAGAAAGTATGGGTGTTCACGGGTCGTTGCTTCGTTGGTGCGAATCGTACTTAAAAAATCGCTCGCAACTAGTATATCTCAAGGGTTTTAAATCCAAACAATGTTACATACCATCAGGGGTGCCACAGGGGTCACACTTGGGGCCTCTATTTTTCTTAGTTTTTATAAATGATTTGGGCAACAAAATTGATTCGGAATATAAACTTTTTGCTGATGATTTAAAAATATATAGAATTATACACGATGAATCTGATATTATACAGCTTCAGTTAGATTTAAATAACGTACACAATTGGTGCATACAAAATAAAATGTCATTAAATCAAAACAAATGTTACTTCATTAAGTTTAGCAGAAAAAGGAATACATGTCGATATTATTACTCAATTAATAATAGCCTGCTCCAAGAAGTTGATACCATAAGGGACCTTGGTGTTTTAGTAGACAGTAGTTTAAGTTTTAGGAGTCATTACGACCAAATGATTTGTCGGGCATCTAAATTGTCGGGTTTCATCGTCAGGGAAATGAAAATTTTTAAAGAACCAATTTTAACTATTTCCATTTACAACAGCGTTATTCGAAGTATTTTGGAGTATTGTAGTATGGTATGGAACCCGTTTTATCAGGTGCACTCTGATCGGATAGAGCGCGTTCAAAAAAGGTTTCTATATCACTTGTGTTACTCGGATAACAGATGTCGTAGTCTGAACTCTTATAACTCTAGGCTGAATCATTACCTATAAAATGAAATCTTTAAGCGCACGTAGGAAATCTTTAGATTTCATGTTTTTATTTAAACTAATAAATGGTATAATAGATTCTCTTGAGCTGTTAGAAAAAGTGAAATTTAGTATACCACGTAATAGTAGCCGCTTACTAAATCGAAGGACTTTCGTCCTGCCTCATAGTCGGACTAATATCGGTCATTTTTCACCCATTTGCCGCATGCTTTCTCTTGCCAACTCCATTCGTGGTGAAATAGATGTCTTTGCTGGTTCTGTAGCCTCAGTTAGGACTAAACTTAGAGTATTAATTGTATAATTATTTTTTTATTGATTTTTGTCTTTATTATATTTTTCTTTCGAAACGTTCTCCTTATCTATGGAAAAGTTCACATTTTGTAAGTTTTGTTTAGTTTTTGTTTTTTGAATACTAATTGTTTTACTTAAATTATGCATGCTGGATTCGCATCTAGTAGATGTCAATCAGAAATATTGTCGACGCCCCCGAGCAATAAGTCGGTAATGTACTATTATGGACTTCTTGCTGTTATGGCAAATATGGCATCTACGGACTGGATTACACCTTAGCAATATTATTGGCGTAAATAATCTTCATAAGTTTTTTTGGTAAACTCTAAGAGGAAAGCATAATAAAATGAACAATTGGTATGTATCAACACTGTTTCTACAATTATTTAATATTTCCATAATAACTGCGTACTAATACATTATTCATCATCTCTACGATAAAAAATAACTTGGTAAAAGTCCATAATTTATAATGATACGAAATAAATTGTTTGACAAATTTACTGCAATAACTCTGTAAGTACTTATTACTGTAATATTTAATTAACATAGTTTCAGGTATTATTTATTTTCTGAAATTGAAAGGTTTTGAATGTAAAGAATTTCATATTAATAGCACAGTTACACTTCACAAAAAATTAGCTTTCATTTGATACATCAATGACTTGAATATTCCCACTGGCTGAAAAGATATTCGACAAAAACAGTAAATCTTTTCTCCTGTAAAATTTGGATTTTTCGATTACCGACTTATTGCTTGGGAGCATCGTTGTGTTGTAACTGCTTTGATGCTTTTGTGATTGTACATCAGTTTTGTGAATTACAATAAAAAAAAAAAAAAAAAATTTGGGGCGCTGCACACGGCTAAGATACTATAATATTTTATCTTAAGATACAATATCGTTCGCCATACAAATTCATCTTAAGATACGAAAATATGAAATAATTTATTATCTTCGTAGTGTGTGATTAATATTACGTCACTTCATTCTTCAGATATAGTCTAATTAACAGGTAGTCCTTTAAACCTACAAGGCAGTCGCACGTTTTAAAGGGTAGGCAATCGATTTATCTATCGATTACCTCATTTTTTTTTTTTTTTTTGTCTGTGGCTCTGTTTCTTGTTACTTGCCTGAGCGCTTTGCTTCATTCTTTTTTCGTGCGAGGCAGCGCGCGGTCGTCTATTGCTCGCGCCTTAGAAATATCTACTTAATTCTCAGACTTTAATCCAAGTTAAAAGATAATATAATTATGCCCAAAAGAAGCTTTACGGAAAAAATGGAACGTTATCATTATAAAATAAGAAGACTGGAAGACAAAGAAAATAAACGTCGCCAACGAATCATCGAATCGTCTGATTCACTGGAAGAAAATTCAGGTTGGTAAAGTGTTTATTTTCATAAGTGTCATGTGTTGTAAAAAATTATACTGCCTTGAAAGTAGTTCATAATAACCTGGAGGTTGACCGTGGGTCAACACGATGGTATCCAATTATTCTACACTTCGACGGTAGCCGTGGGTTATCGCAAAGCAAAAATGTAGAAACTAAAGAATTACGCTAAACATTATAAACTAGTGGTTGATCGTGGATCAACACAAGTTAAACTTATGCTTGGATAATAACCGTGGGTTATTACAAAAGCAAACTACCTAATGAAAAAATGCATAAAATGTAACCTGGAGGTTGATCACAGATTAACACGATGGTACCTACATACTGAACTATCTCTACGCTTAAAGAATAACCGAGGTTTATTCTAAAGCTGTATCAAGTAAAATACCTAACTTTGGTCATATTGAAATAGATAGCTTATGCAAGCAATTCTTTCAATACCTATGTAATTAGCGATATTTTTCAAGGAGATATTTTACAATTTTTACAACTACCCCAATCAATATAATTTTTTCAAATTTATTAAATTATCATTTTGTATTGAATTGGTTAGTAAGAAAAGCGTTCTCTTTCTTTTATAGAAAACGAGTCGCTAGCGGTTCTTGAGGATTCAACGCTCATGGAATGTTCGCAAGAAAATATCCATGATGGAAGGATACCAGAAAAGGCGTCAGAAGATAAAGAATCAACACCGCCTCCTGATCTGGACCCAGATATATTGACAGCTCTCGGAGAAGTTGCCGAGGACGTACCTAAGTTCGGTGAAAAAATTCACGATAACTTAGCTCGGCTTTGGCTCCCCATACTTAGAAAGGGGATCGAAAAGGAGGCTAAAGAGAAACTGATGAAGCAGTATCAGATTCCAGAAAACTGCACCCTATTGCAAGCCCCCAAACTTAACCCCGAAATAGCTGCCACGATTTCCGACACCACCAGAACCAAAGATAAACGAGTCGAAAGCGCTCAACAGCAGCTAGGCCTAGGCATTGCTGCCCTCAATAAAGGACTGTCGTTGCTCCTTGAAAATGGGACAGAGAGGGTTAAGGCGATTAAGTTTTTGAGCGACAGTAGCCGGCTCTTATGCGATCTTCACCATGTTGAGACCGATGTTCGAAAAAAGTTTATGACACCAGGTCTGGACAAGGCGTTTTTAAACTTGATCCAAGACGTAGACAGGGATGAAACCCTGTTCGGCCAAAAACTTTCTGACAAGATAAAAGCATCCAAAGCTATAGAAAAGCAGGGTTTGCAAATAAAGAAACCTGCTCCAGCGAAGACAACAACATCTTCCGCCCAACCGACATCAAGCCGACCTCGCTCCCAGGGAAACTGGTCGGGCCCCTCCCGCTATGCGTCGAACAGGGGGGGGGGCGGGGCGGTTACAAGCAGACCAGACAAGTTGATCGCAAAGGCTTTCAAGCGTCAGCGATGAAGCAATCCTCGCAGCCTCAGCAGAACCAGACCAAACCCCGTGCTCCGCCTCAGCAGCGTTAGAGGTACATGCTGGTCGAATTCAGTTATATTACAACCGTTGGCTTAAGATAACAGATAATCCGTTAGTTCTTAACTGGATTCTAGAAGGATACTCTATCCCATTTTGTAGTAAGGTTGTACAAAAATATATACCCTCTAATACTTTGACGTGTCAAGAAGAAACTGATATGACAGTAGCAATATCTAAGCTTATTAATTTGGCAGCAGTATCGGTTTGTGAACGCTCTGAAGGAGACTTTATTTCTAGCATATTTCTCACCTCTAAACCTAACGGTGGCAAGCGTTTTATCTTAAATTTAAAACCACTTAACAAATTTGTTCAAAAGTCTCACTTCAAAATGGAGGATCACAGGGTTGCGACAAAGTTGGTGCCTAAAAATGGCTATCTAGCTACTATAGACCTTAAAGAGGCATATTTTTCGGTACCAATTTGCAAAGCACATAGAAAGTACTTACGATTTGTGTTTAATAGCACGGTCTACGAATTTAATGCCCTTCCCTACGGTTTATGTGTCGCCCCAAGAATTTTTACAAAAATCATGAAGGAAGTCATTGGTTACCTAAGGCAGAGAGGTTATAGATCAGTTATATATCTCGATGACATATTATGTATTGGAGATACCTTCAGCGAATGTCATTCAAATGTAACCAATACCCTAGAGCTGTTGCAGTGTCTAGGTTTTGTAGTTAATTTTGAAAAGAGTGTATTAACACCACGCAGAACTTGTAAATTCTTAGGATTTATACTTAATTCTGCTGATCTGTCCCTGTCTCTGCCTTCTGACAAGATAAACAATAGGTATATCTAAATTGGTTAAGAAGTTTGCCTCATTACCCAATTGTACAATAAGAGAACTCTCACAACTCATTGGAATACTAGTCTCGGCATGTCCAGCAATTAAGTATGGCTGGCTTTACACTAAGACACTCGAACGTCAAAAATTTTTGGCCCTTCAGACACATAACAATTTTGAAGCTAAAATTAAATTACCTGCCGTCGTATTACCTGATTTGCTTTGGTGGAATCATAATATCCGTTCTTCATCAAACCACATGAGGCCTGATGAGAAATTTTCTCTTGAAGTATTTACAGATGCTTCTAGAACTGGTTGGGGTGCATACTGTAACGGTAACCGCATAAACGGCGGCTGGAAAGATGTAGAACTTTCCTTCCACATAAATTTAGAGCTTCTCGCTGTTTTCATGGGAATAAAATGTTTCGCCCATGAGGCCTCTAACTGTGCCATCTTACTGCGTGTTGATAATACAACAATAATAAGTTATATTAACCGGATGGGTGGGATCCAGTTCCCACATCTCCACGATCTAGCCAAAACCATCTGGCAGTGGTGCGAGAAACGAAACATATGGCTTTTTGCATCATACATAAATACAAAAGATAATGTGGAAGCAGATGAGGAATCGCGTAAGATAAACGTCGATACAGAATGGGAACTATCAGACTGATCTCTTCGCTTCTCGCACCAACACAAAATGTGAATCCTATGTTTCTTGGAAACAAGATCCTGATGCCCTAACGGTAGACGCGTTTACAATAAACTGGCGTTCTAGTCGATTTTACGCCTTTCCTCCATTTTCGCTTATGCTTAAATGTCTTAGAAAAATTATAAGTGACAAAGCTACTGGCATATTGGTTATTCCATACTGGACCGGCCAACCTTGGTTCCCCGTACTAAAGAAAATATTAATTTCCGAAATTATATATTTTAAGCCTAACAGAGACCTTTTGCGTTCTAATTACAGATCGCAACACCCACTGTACAAGAGCCTTACCCTGGGAGCCGCGAAGCTCTCCGGGTCGCTTTCACTCGACGAAACATTCCACCAGTAGCGTTAGACATAATGTTATCCTCCGTTTCAAATAACACTCTCAAGCAGTACAATACATCGTACAAACTTTGGTGGCAGTTTTGCAATACAAATGGCATTAACATCTTTGAACCCCTCTTAGCTAACATTTTAACATTCCTGGCAGAATAATTTAATAGAGGAGGTTCTTATGGAACAATTAACTCGCACCGATCAGCATTATCCTTACTTATAGGTGGCAATATAGGATCTGATGATAGTATCAAACGCCTTCTCAAAGGCATGTATAAACAAAAGCCTTCAATACCCAAGTACATTGGTACTTGGGACCCCCAGAAAGTACTGAACTATGTCGCTAATTGGTTTCCAAACAACAGTTTATCTTTAGACAAAATTACCAAAAAAGTTTGTGTACTACTGGCAATTTGTACTGCTCACAGAGTGCAAACTTTGTCTTTTATAAAAATTTCCAATATAAATAGAGGTGCAGATTCGTTACAGATTCCTATTTCTGACATAATCAAAACTTCTGCGGTAGGTAGGAAACAACCAGTTTTAGTCTTGCCATATTTCAGACAAAATCTCTCAATATGCCCAGCCACAGCCGTAGATGATTATCTGATCATGACATCTAATCTAAGACCAAATCATATTGAAAACCTTTTTATCACCTACAAAAAGCCTTACAAGAAAGCTTCATCTCAGTCCATTAGTAGGTGGATAAAGCAAACTTTAGCGGAGAGCGGCGTAGACGTGGGAGTTTTTAGTGCCCACAGCACTAGACATGCCTCCACGTCTGCGGCGGCCTCCGCTGGAGTTTCTATTGATACAATCAGGAAAACAGCTGGCTGGGCCAGCTCATCTCAAACATTTGCTAGATTTTATAATCGGCCTATACTCGATGAAGGTATCTTTGCAAGATCTGTTTGCTCGCAACAAACTAATTAGTAATTAATTGTTGTAAAGTTGCCCTACAGTTAATACGTGATATTACGTATTAGTATTACTAATCAGATTTATTTAGTTAATAAACGTGATTATATAGTACATACAAACCTAATATTATATAAATACTTAACGATTTTTATGTTATTTTTGAATGGAAATTAAACATTTATTTTGGTTATATACAAAACAGTTTTTATGGTATAAAAATTATGCTCTGAACATCTACCTGTTAATTAGACTATATCTGAAGAATGAAGTGACGTAATATTAATAGATGATCAAATGAACTTCTTAAGTGAAGTTCGATCACTATTATATGAGTCACTTCATTCGAAGATATAAAAATCACCCTCCCAAGAACGTTCCCATATCCCTATAGATGATTTAATTTCCTCTCTAAAGAAATGAAGCAAAGCGCTCAGGCAAGTAACAAGAAACAGAGCCATAGACAAAAAAAAAAAAAAGAATGAGGTAATCGATAGATAAATCGATTGCCTAAATGCCTACCCTTTAAAACGTGCGACTGCCTTGTAGGTTTAAAGGACTACCTGTTAATTAGACTATATCTTCGAATGAAGTGACTCATATAATAGTGATCGAACTTCACTTAAGAAGTTCGTTTGATCATCTATAGTCCATTGAATTGTATGGCGAGCGATATTGTATCTTAAGATAAAATATTAGGTATAGTAACTTAGCCGTGTGCAGCCTGCAGCGCCCCTTAGTGAACTCCACTGCAGGTGACGTAACCTACGACAAACTTATTATTTGCGGTTGGTACAGTAATCGGGTCTAGGGATCGAACCGCAAAATTAAGTTTGTTTTTTGTTGTATATACTTTTCCGGGATAAAATGTACCCAGTGTGGTGCCCAGGATATTAAAGAATAATTATACCAAGTTTCATCGTAATCTAACCGGTAGTTTTTGCGTCATGCCTGAACAAACAGACAGACAGACAGACAGACAGACAAAAAATTTTTAAATCACATTTTTGGATTCGGTGTCGGTATAGTAACACAGCCTTTTATTTTTTTGATATTTTCAATGTACAGAGTTTTCACTTCTACAGATTTATTATAAGTATATAGATGTATGTGATTGTCTTTTTGTAAATGCATGAACTAACAATAGTTTTTTAAGTTTTTGTATACCTACCTACTAACCTTTGGATTTTGAGTTGTCCTAAAATAAATAAATTTGAATTTGAAATTGAATTATTGAAAAAAACACTACCGTGCCCCCAGATAAACTTATAACTTTCGCCCCCAACCCCTAAAATTGAGGGGTTGATGGGGTTGAGGGGTTGATTGAGGGGAAGATTGAATGAGATTTTCACCAATTTTATGAATTAGGACATGAAAGTTTACACGGGACTGTAGACAGTAATCAGTAAACCATCAAAGATAAAAGGCAAAGACCGGGAATGGGCTATGAAAACCGGCACTGCTGATGTGCAAGAAAACACCCCAAAAAAAGAAGAAAAAAAAATAAACACTAAAAAGACTGCCTAGCAACTTACAAAAAGAACTGAAATCCCACCAAAAACATTTCTCTAAAAATGTTGCCAACACGACCACATTAGGTTTGCCCTGTGAAAAAGATGTAGCGACCGTCCGCCGGCTGTACATGGAATTCTAGTGCTTCGCCCGTCGTCGCCTCGCTCGCCGCCGCCGCGCCGAACAGAGCAGTCGACGCGGTCTCCACGACCGGCCAATAAAGGCTAGCGTCCACTAGGCGGATCGGGTCGGGCCGCATCGCAACGCAAAAATACGCCTGGCTATGTTTTGTATGAAATATCGTCTATTAGCGACGGATCGGAGCGCGGCGGGCGGCAACGCATTGGCGGATCGCTTCGCAGGCGTATTTCTGTCGGCGGTGCGCTGCGACCCGCCCCGATCCGTCTAGTCGACGCAGGCAGGCGGATGTGAGCGCGATTTTGTGGTTTGTTTCTGTAAATCTTCACGTAATATATTAAGCAATGTTTAAAATTTTCCAAAACACATTCGAAAATACTCGAAGAATTTGACTGGATCTTTCTTCAAATCGTTAAACAAATGATGGTATTCACCAAATACATTTCTTTTCTGGCATATATCATGCACCCACACCTTGTGTACTCGTCGTCGTTTTTTATTTTTTTTGCTCTTCCTCAAGAAGGATTTGAAACCATAACATCTCTTCGTCTAAGCTGTCCATGGTAGCGCGATGTCAGTCCAAGCACGAAAACACGTCTGTAAGATCAAATCCGCTTAGGCGGTCCGCCGCGCCCCGTACAGATGGACGCAAGAGCATCACAGAACCGCGGCCCGTTCCAATGCGACCCGCCCCGATCCGTCCCTAAAGGACGCCAGCCTTTACACGACAGCGACCAGCGCGCCACCGCACGGATTTCTTTAGGAACTATAATAATTATATATTTGAAACCGTATTCCTATTGGTTGATAAATGTTTGTAAGTAGGTCACTACTTGTGCCCCTAAGTTTAGTAATTTAAGACATGTACACATTTTGTAAAGAGCAATAGTCCGGTTAAGTAGTCACGACCTCTCAAGGTCGGGTCCATATTGGCTCACCTAAAGTTCTTTACCCGAAATTGTTCTTCCTAACGATTTGTAATCCGAATGATCACTTCCTAAAATTTTTCATCCTAAAGTTTTCATTCATACTATTTGTAGTGCTACCGGCGATGTTCATAACACTCATGTTTCCGAAAATTGTAATTAATATAAATATCATTAATGTAAATATATTTAAACTCCTACTGTTTTTTATCATAACGCTTTTATCCCTAAACATAATTGCCATAACATTTTCATTCATACTCAGAAAGAAACATTTACCAAGTGTAATAAAAAATATATGCGGGTAGAAGATGATTTTATAATTTTAATTTGAGGGTGAAATTATTTACGCATAACAGCTTACGCATAATTTTTTTACGCATAATTTCTCTAATCATAATAATGATTAAGAATAACATTCTAAAGCATACATTTTTTAAGCATAACATTCTAAAGCATAAGTTTATTAAGCATAACAATAATAATAAGGCGTAGCCGACAGAGCCCCGCCGCGCTTCGCGGGGCCCCTATTTCTGTCTGCAGGGTTTAAAGGAACCTAACACGAAGGGGATGACGGGGGCTCGTTCGCTCGCTCCGCTCGCTCACTTGAGCCCCCGTCATCCCCTTCGAACCTAACCAGTCCGAGTCGGGGTGTCCAATTCCCGAGCTCGCTTCGCTCGCTCTTGCTAAAAATATACACCTAAAATAAAAATACATACCTAGTTAAGTTACATAATGTTTTGTATAATAAATCATTAACGTGGAAATCCAAAATAAATACGTAAAAATAACTCAAATTTGCGTTATTTCTATTAATTGTATGCCTAAATATTATTATACTAATAATCTAATGATTATTAGTATAATAATATTTTAATATATTATTCGCATAACGTTACTAGGCCTAATGGCCTAGTAACGTTATGCGAATTAAATTTATGCTAAAACAAATTAGCCTTCAAGATAATTATGCCAACATGAACTGTATGCCAAAAAAATATATGGCAAAGTATTATTATGGCAAAACTAATTATGCGAAAATCGTTATGCCAAAGTATATTAGGAAAAAGAATATTATGCGAAAAGAAGGGATCCCATTATTCTTATTATGTTATACATGTTATGTGAAAATAAAGTTACGCAAAATTAATGTATATATAATACTGATTATTATGAATAAAAAGAAATCTAAACAAAAAAGATATGACTTTGAATAATAGCGTAAAAGATGGTTATGTTGAGAAAATATAGAAAAACAAATAAAAGTATAATAGATGTTTATTGCTACTGACTTTATGAAGTTGAATGCTTCGGAATTATGAACATTAGAGACGCAGTAGTTAGGAATTGTGATTGTTAGGATGAAAAATGTTAGGAAGAACATTTTCGGATTTCCAATTATCGGAGTTAAAAATTTAGGTGAACTTTGGCGCACCCCTCAAGGTCAACTACGAGATGCCCTAGTAAAAAAAAAAAAAAAATTGTAAAGAGCTTTTTCACTATTCAATATTCCTCGTATATTTTTTAATACACTTTCGTCGTACATCTGGAGTATTATTGCCTCTACACTACCTAAGCGCTACAAAGATATCAGCCGGTCGATTCTGTTAGAATCTTACCGTGAGAAGTTAGGTGAAGTGAAGTGAGCTGTCATTCCACCTGAAGCTAGGGATTGCTACCAATGATAGCTCACTTCAAAATTTTCAGACCCCCTTTCAGTCCCTGTTGCAAAAAAAAAAAATCTTGCTTATTTGCAAAATAGTTGGGCAAACGTCATCTAAAACTATTCCAAATTTCAAGTTGATAGCATTAGTAGTTCTTGAGATATGCAGCTGTGACAGACAGACAGACAGACTGAGTCTCACCCTATGGGTTCCGTTTTACCATTTTGGTACGGAACCCGATCCCGATCGAGTTCCGATTACGGAACCTGAAAAAAAAACGGCGATTGACTATGAACTGTTCTTAGACAATCGTCGTTTTTTCTTTGGTTGGGATTCCTTTTCATCAGGATGGTTTCCATACCGTGACCCCTCCGTGCCTCGGGAAGCACGTTAAGCCGTTGGTCCCGGCTGTCATTCGTGGATCTTTGACAGTCATTACGGGACGGACAGCCAGTCTTACCAAGGGGTATCGTATTACCCAGTTACTGGATTGTGGATGTCAGATAGGCAGTCGCTCCATGTAAAGTACTGGTATTCAGCTGCATCCGGTTAGACTAGAAGCCGACCTCAACATAGTTGGGAAAAGGCTAGGCAGATGATGACGATGATGATGGTTTTCATTTTGAGGAAGATGAAAAAGAACGCGCTCGTGTTCTTCCTCTTCGTGTCCTTCAATGATGAAGGACACGAAACGGACTTCGGACTTCGGACTTCTTCCTCAGAATGATCTGAGGAAGAAGTCCTTCTTCGTCTTCCTCTGAATCATCGCTGTTTTCGTTAACAGAAATCAACGCAACGTATTACACGACTTTCCTCCGCAATTCAAACAAAGAGCCGAGCATTTCAGCCCAGCTTTTAAACAACTACATGCCCCTCTACATCCCTTTTTGCATTTGCAGGCTATAATTTTTAGAAGCTGTGCTGGAGCTGGCACTTTGTTTGTTATGACCGGGATTAGACTGCGGGAGCTAATTTCCCAACCCCACTCGGTGGGATCCTTTTCTATACCCCCTGCAGCCACTTTTGCACTTGGTGGTAAGTGCGAAACGCATGGAAAGAGGAAGCTGGAGTAGAAGGGGCAAACGTGCCTGATTCACTTTTGCACTTGCCGCTGTCTTCACAAACAACTGAACCTCAGGTCGTGCAGTGTCTGAGTACCTGCAACGCCGCCGTAAAGAGCCACAGACCCTTGTTGCCAGCTTCCGCAATATTCGCATGCGTTGCAACCGTTTGTAGGAAGATGGTAGCCAGGTCTACTAGGTCTTGCCTCTTTTGAAATTTGAATACCCCACAATTTCTATTATCCTTGCCAGAAAAGGGCGGACGTGGTATCACACGCAATAAAAGCGTGTTTAAACGACCTCATTTCTGTTACGTCCACGTTTCTGAAACGCAAGTTCGGGATGTTAGAACCCAACCCACAGAGGAGAATAAGCAGATCTACTCGTACGTCCTCTCCCACTACGATCACATGGGCGTAGCGTAGTTCATTAGAATGATATCGCGGTCTGCATCCTCCGTCGCTGTCTTCGTTTCAATTACGATAATTCAAATTCAAATTCAAATTCAAATTCTTTATTTCAGACATGAGTCCATAGTGTTAGTAGCAACAAAATAACTTAATAACTAGTGTTAGTAATAAGGAGAAATAAATTAAAATTTTAATTGGTGTGGATCTTCACCCAGTGGCGCAGCAAAGGGGAGTCCCACCGATCTGAGAACACGCTCAGGAGACTATTGGTGGCGGTGCGTAGCCGGCCAGCTATGGAGGCGGTCCTTTTTCTTACGATGGCGTAAAAATCGTCTGTGCGCGCCTCCGCAAACATAGTGGACGCACTGCAACGCCACGACAGCCCCAACAGTATCCTAAACGCGTTATTATATTGGACACGCAGATCGCTGTATGTCCTTTGCGTAAAACGGGTCCAAAGACTGCACGTGTAGAATGATTGACAGAAAGCTTTGAAAAGAGTGACTTTAACTTGATTTGTACAACGTGCAAATCTTCGAACCAGCATGTTACATCGAACAGCCAACGACTTGCGCTCCCTCTCTATGTCCATATTGTCCTTAAGATCATCAGTGACCCAATGACCCAAGTACTTAAATTTAGTCACCCATGCTAAAGGAAATAATAGATGGCGCCACGTGTCTTTCGAACGGGATCGACACCTATACGGATGAAACCGCGGGGCGCTGCTAGTAAGTATATAGACATATAAACATCCGAATCGAGAACCTCCTGCTTTTTTGAAGTCGGTTAAAAATAGAAAAAAAGTCGGGTTGGTAATAATCGATTAATAGCGTTGCCAACCGAATGATCTACTAAAGATTGCTTTTGTTGCTATGTAGGCAGGAATATACTGTACTCTTTGGAAAGGGTCTTTTCTTGGTTGGAGCTTAGTCGGCTCCATTGTTTAATTTACTTTAATCATCTGCCTAGCCTTTTTCCAACTCTGTCGGGGTCGGCTTCCAGTCTAACCGGATGCAGCTGAATAGCAGTATTTTACATCGAGCAACTGCCTATCTGACCTCCACAACCCAGTTACTGGGTAATACTATACCCCTTGGTAAGACTGGTTATCAGACAGCTTCTGACTATCCATAATAACTTTCAAAGATTCCACGAACGACAGCCGGCACCAACGGCTTAACGTGCTTTTCCAGGCACGGAGGGGTCTCGGTATGTTGAGATGGTCACCCATCCACGGACCAACTGCGGCAAGCGAAGCTTAACCTGATCGATCGACCTGTGCGGCTGTTTTAATTTAGCTACGGGCCCCTAAAGAAAGTCAGGATGACTCGAATAAGGCGTGGGTCCAGCGTTAAAATGCAACCTTTCACGATTATATCGAAAAAACTTTTAACAAAAAAAAGCGACTTCCATAAAAACTACAAAGTCAAAAATAACCTTAATTTCGGAAGTCGGTGTCTTTGGATTTTTAATTTTTTGCCACCGACTTCCGAAATTAAAGTTATTTTTCACTTTGTAGTTTTTTTGGAAGTCGGTTTTTTTTTTGTTAAAAAGTTTTTATTTCTCGCTTTTTAGGGGGTCTGCTTATAATTTAGCTAAGTTACAATGACCAAGTGTCAATTTGCTCATCGCCTTTTACAAAATATTGCTTTTCCTGATGCAGGGGAGGAGTTCTCCTGGTATTTCACCATCAGCTCCATTTCACCATTTGCACTGTGACGAGCATAAATTGCATACCAACCATATTAAGGGGGAAGCGCTAAGGCAGCCCGCGAAATTCAAATTTTCTTACATTTTTTGCAATTTGCTGGTCAGTATTAAGTTGTACGTTGATTAATATATGAATCGCGGCCGTAACTAACATGTATTTACAGAATTATAATCATTAAAGTCATCAACACAACTCTCTAAGACCACGTAAGTCCGAAGAATGATAATTTCATGAAACAGTTATTCTTCGGACTTACGTGGTCTTAGAGAGTAGTGTTGATGACTTTAATGATTATAATTCTGTAAATATATGTTAGTTACGACCGCGATTCATATATTAATCAACGTACAACTTAATACTGACCAGCAAATTCCAAAAAACCTAAAAAAAATTGAATTTCGCGGGCTACCCTGGCGCTTTCGCCTTAAAGTAATCGAATCGCAATTCGTGAAATACTTATTATTGCGTAGTTCCGGCGGCTATCATGGTCTTCATTATCAGTTCCACTTCACCTTGTCGCTCGGCCACACTACCCGTGATACGATAGCGTGTCCAGAGGCGGCTTCTGATGACGCTCTGTGAAGTGTCCGCTAGTAATATATAAGTCAATGGTAGTGCCCGCTAGTAATAATATATAAGTCAATGGTAGTGCCAAGCGAGGGACTGGTCATCTCTTTGCTGCCATGGCTTATTTTAATTTAATATTTTAATTTTTTTTTCGTCTTATCATTACGGACGCTTTTAACGTTCTGCATCGTTCTCACACTCATAATTCTTAACAGGAATAATGTAACCAAGACTTTGTAACCATATTATTTTGATTTAAAAGAGTGTCCATGGAGTTTCTTGCCCGTTCTTCTCCATAGGTACCTACGCTTTGGAATGGGCAACTAGCTTCATCTTTCTGAATTCTGACTGACCGACCCCTTGACTATTCAAAGTTGCTTGTAATTGGTTTAATTGGAATAAATGGTTTGAGTTTGATGATTGTGGTATATTATATGTGGTGACAAAATTGCCGCAGCTCAATACTTACTGCCAAAGCAGATTAATGGCAAGTCACAAGTGTGAAGACGAAGAGCGACAGGCTGCTGCGCGTCGCATGTGTTTGACTGCTACCTGGTCTAGTTTAAATTAAAAATAAGTGTTACAAGTCAATCAAAGTCATAAGTTTGAATACCACTATTACATAATTATAAGTGCCACCTGCGCCGGCTCGTATTCGGTATGGCTGCCCAGCGAAGCGGCACGCCGGCACGGCGCGTGGCACGGCAGCCGGCAGTGGCGGCAGACGGCAGTCGTGCCGCGGCCGTTGTGGGCGCCGTACGTGCCGCCTCTCTGCGCTACAGCCGCGAGCCGCGTCGCGCGCTCGGCAGTGTGCTCGTGTAACTTTCTAAAGTTTACAGTTAACATGATGTGGAAGATCGAAGTGCATTTGGACTTTGCTAGTGGATTGTGAGTATATTGACTACTTTAGAATATCCTCACATTTCCTATTTATCTAATCTTAAAATAGATGTAAGTATTGTTGTTCTACTTCTTTAATTTCTTTAGCCAGGCAGGTTAGGTCTCGTCCAGAAGAGATGAATTTCTTCAAATAGTGAGCAATCCGTGGCAAGGTTTCTTACCCGACCAACTATAGGAGTCTCTTCTGTGTACTCACTCCGGTTGTGAGTGGCAACAGTTGTGGTTGTTGGTTCGTATGAGATTCTCTGCTCCTAGCAGACTTCTCCACGGTCTTCTCCGTTCCTAGCAGACCGCGCCTCAGGTGACCGATCGGTAGGCTCGCTATAATCATTTGGCGAATCTGTCGTACTACATTTTATGTTATTTTCTTCCAATATACGTATTTGCCTAAGTCAGCTTTAATTAGACGGTCCTAGCTCCATCACCTGCGAGGTCCGTGGGGTCAGATGTGATGGCCTATCGTAGCCACCCGACAGCGTCGCGTGTTGTCTCCTGTGGCCGCCATGTGTGAGTACCGACAGACATCGGTTCAGTTAGAGTGAATGCAGCACTGGTGTCCGGGAGTCGCGCGCTGTTCGTGCTGCGCCAGTGTGTGAGCTGCCGGGGGTCGCGAGCCTTCTATCCTCCTTCTATCCTCCTTCTACATATTATTTATCATTTTGCTCAGAAGTTTGCTGTTAGCAAAGAAAACCTGAATGTTAATACGATACATAGGTAATCTTTTCTTAGAGCGAATTACTCTTGGGCGAAAAAGGCAGCACCAGCTTCATGCAGCTTCCAGAAAATATGAACTTTATGTAAAAACAAGTACCTACATTTATACAAGGCTGTACTTACATGGTTAGGAAAGTATTTAGTAGACTCTCAGTTAGCGAGGCTACTAACTACTAATAATAATAAAGTGTTTGGGGTTGGCGCTGCGCGTCTTCGTTTTCCATATTTCGTCACATCACTAGTCACCACCCGTTTCGTCTTCCTTTACTCTTATAACCATACACATTCATACTCAAAATCTTCCTCACGACATGTTTCTCATTTAATTTCTCGGTCCCCGGCGTCACATTTAGACGAAGGGATCAAATTAGAAATGAGTACCTACTATGTAAGAGGAATCCTACAAACTCATTTCCAATTTGATCCATTCGCATAACGTCACAAGTGCCTCCTGGCATTCTCATCTCAGCTGCATGCACTAGCCGTTCGCGTTGCGTTCGTTCGCATGAGGTGTGACAGTGACTGTACTGATACGTGGTCCTTGACTAGAGATATTGTCCAGCGCACGGGTAATAAATGTGAACATCAAAATATTGTTCGCGTAGCGCCCTGTAGCGGCCCGTAGCGGCGCGTGGCTCCCCGTAGCTCCTCGTAGCGCTGTGTGTGTCGTAGCGGTGTGAGGTACTCGTCGTAGCACCTGCGGTTCATCGGACGCACGTACCTAGTTTTGTTCTGTTACCAAGGCAGTGGCGATAAATATTGAGGTCGGAATGCATAGATGCATTTAGGATATTAAATTTATGAGATGGCACTGAATTTTTAAGATGGGTTTACAGGGCGAAAGCTGAAATTAGGATAGCGAATTGGCAAAACAGCTAGATTTTTGAGAAAATAATCCGCAATTAGCTGATTGCGGGTAATTTTTCAATATCCTTGCAATACTTTTCATAGAAATGAAAAAAAGGTTGTTTAGGTAAGAAAGACCCGGTGTGGAACCTAAGATAGAAACACGCTTGTACGATACGACTACATACAGAAAGCAGAGCTAATAGAAATCTCTATTCCGAGACAGCACGTTTCGCCGAAAACTTTGTTGATAGAAAACATTGTTTGTAGTCATAGAAACCAGTGTTTCCAGATACCTTGGTTCACAAAAGCGCAACGTAGGATGCAAGATCGAGCGAAGGGCATCCCGAGGTTAGGTTTGATTAGGTTACTATAAACCCTTACCCAGAAATAGGAGCCCCGCGATGCAAGGGCGAGCGCATGGGAATTCAGCTTGCTTAAAAATAATGATCTAATTGGTTTCCGTGAACTAAAAGCGCTTTCTGTGAACCAAGGTGAAACAGTGGATTCTATGAACAAAGTTTACGGCAAGAAGTGCTATCTATGAACAGAGATCTCTGTCAACAGTGCTTCCTATGTACAGACGCCAGCACATAAACTACTACAATCTGTCAAATTTCTTTGACAGATTTTGAACTTTAACTCTAAAGCATAAGGTTCAAAGTTGATTGGGAAAATTTGACAGTTTCGGGTAGCTTGATGTGCTGGCGTCTGTACCTACAATGTTTTCTATCAACAAAGCTTTCGCCGAAACCTGCTGTCTAGGAATAGAGATTTCAATTAGCTGTAATTTCTGTATGCAGTCGTATCGTACAAGCGTGTTTCTATCTTAGGTTCTACACTCCGAAAGACCATAGACCACATCCCTATCCTCATATCCAAAATAGAGAGTTACTGTTCTAATTGAGTTATGTATTTGTTTCATTGAAACTTATAATAATCTATACTGTTTTTTTAACTAGGGATACTGTGACATAAAACAAATATGGAAATATTTAATCAGTTTTTATTTATATTCGTAAAATTATAAAACCTAAATTAATTTGTATAAATCTCGTTCATCGATATGACGATACTCTCATCACTACTGTTTACTGTATATTTCGTTATACATTTATAGCTTGGCGCTGGCGAAGCATCGCGTTCTGTGTACGTTGGAGGTGAAAAGGTTAATTTTTTGGAATATGTAGGTATACATTTTTTTGGTTGGTCCATTAGGGTGCTGATATCCAGTATATATACAATCTTGAAATTAACTGAATAATCTATACATATAAAAAAATCGTAGCAAAGTCACAACTGTAATATGTTTTTTTTATTAAGTAATGATTTAAGGTCTGGGAACGTAATAGATAATACGGACTGGTGTCCGCAACTCTACGTTAATGCGCGTATTTCGCGTACGGGATACTTAATGCCTTAATGCCGACAATTTAATTTTTAGATATTCTCTGTAAGTCTAGTAAGTCTGTAGGCTATAAATTATCACGCTATTTGCTATGGGGGATGAGCAATATTGCAATTTGTTCGTGTTTCTATGGTTTACCGCTAATTGTAATAAGACGAACTAAAATATTGCAGATAGTTACAGATTTAAACCTTTGAATGATTACTATCACGCTATAAACCTTTATGGAGCTAAGCAGTCAATCATGGCATATACAGGGGTTGATTTTTGAGATGGGGCAATAAGGGCTCACCCTTGATCGGATACCTTGATCGTTGTAAACGAAAAACGGTCTAAGGAGACCATTCTTAAGTTTTTGAAAAACTGTCCAAAGTGACCATTCTTAAGTTTTTAAAAAACGGTCTAAAGAGACCATTCTTAAGTTTTTGAAAATCTGTCTAAGGAGACCATTCTTAATTTTTGAGCGTTTTTCGTTTACAACGATCAAGGTATCCGATCTTAAGTTTTTGATCTGCGTTCACAGATTTTGAAAAATGTACCAAGCAAAGCGTGTTAAAATAATGCTAGTAAAGCAAAGGCGTTGATGATTGATGATTAGCAATAAGACGTTGTAGCATGTGAGGCGGCGCGCGGCCGGGGCCGGGGGTGATGCGCGGGGGCGCGGCGCGGCTGCTGCGCGTGGCGGCGGCGCTGCTGGTGTGGCTCGCGCGGCCCGCTGCGGCGCCTGCGCGGCCGTGCGCGCACGCCGCTCTTTGCGTGTGCCGGCGCGACCAGCAGGCCTGCAGCGACGTGCCCTTCCACCGGTTCCCCGACACCGCGCCGGGCGTGGCGCACGTGTCGCTGGCGGGCGCTTGTCTGGGCGCACTTGGCGAGACAGCGCTGGACGGGCGCGCTCTGCGTACGCTGGTGTTGGTGGCGTCGCGCCTGCACCACATCGAGCCCCAGGCGCTGCAGTACGTACTCACTCACACTCCGTGCTCTCTGGCACTTGCGCCTACTCGCAATGAACGCGCCGTCTTTTTGCAGGTCCATGGTATCGACGCTAGCGTCCCTAGATCTAGGATTTAACGAGTTCACTGAAGTACCTTTGGAATCTCTCCGCGGATTGAAAGTATTAAATTGGCTGAATTTGCAAAAGTAAGTGGGTATCAAAGATTTTGGATTGTTGCTTTATTATTTCAATATAATAATTTCTTGATACTGTTTCAGTAACTACATCAGTGACTTGGCGCCGCACATGGACTGGGGCTCCCTAGCGGACTCGCTCAGCAGCCTGTCCCTCAGTAACAACCACTTGTGCGCGTTGGGCGAGGGCGCGCTGTCCTCGCTGCGTATGCTGGCGCAACTCGATCTGGACGGCAATCGGCTGCATGTGGTGGCGGGGGGCTCGCTGCCGCCGGCGCTGGCTCTGCTGCGCTTGTCCGACAACCTGCTGCAGCAACTGCCGTGCGCGGCGCTGGCGCACTTACCGCGCCTGCGACACCTGCACTTCAGGAACAACATGCTGCACCCGACACACAACCGCACCTGTCGCAGTGAACACTCTAAAATCGATTCCTTGGACCTCAGTCATAACGAGCTGGACGACTTATTCGAGCTGGAGTTCCAGCTACGATTGCAATTGAAACAGCTCATGCTAGACTTTAACGAGTTTACTTCAGTGCCATCTTTCGTGCTCGACAGCGCGCGACTCGAAAAGTTGTCGATAGCGTACAACAGAGTGAGCCACGTGTCGGACGCGACGGTGCACGCGCTCAGACGAGACCTGGAGCGGCTGGACCTAGACCACAACGAGCTGGCGGCGCTGCCGGCGAGTGTGGCGCAGCTGGCGAGGCTGCGGCACCTGTCGCTTGCGTACAACCGCTTGCAGGAGCTGGAGGACCTGCCGCCGCACCTGCACTCGCTGTCCCTGCCCGGCAACTTCCTCACGGCACTACCCACGGGGCTGCGAGGCCTAGCGCCGGCGACGCTCACCTACCTGGACTTGGGTTACAACCAGATCGCGTGGGTGAGCGTCGAGTCGTTTGGAGTGTGGTCTGAGGCCCTGGCAACGCTAAACCTGAAGGGCAACCGCCTGGCGCAGCTGGCGAGCGACGCGTTCCCCGCGACGCTGCCGCTGCGCGAGCTTGTGCTGAGCTTCAACGAGCTGTATCACGTGCACGCTGCCGCCTTCGCCAACCTGTCGGGGCTGCAGGTGCTGGAGCTCTCATCCACGCTGTTCAGCGGAGAGTTCCCGCTCGCCACGCCGAGCCACTCGCTCTCTTGGCTCAGCTTAGATAACAATAACATTCATTACGTTTCCAGTGAAAATATACAAAATTTTCCGTCGCTCGAATATCTCAATTTAGATTTTAATAAAATAATTGAATTTCCAAGTGAAGTGTCCGGAAGGAACTGTTCGTGTAGACTCAAAGAACTGAGACTGTCGTACAATTACTTAAGTAAGATAAACAGTGAATTTCTCGTAGATTTAAAAGAGTTGCAGAGCGTCGATCTATCATACAATCGCCTGCACAATGTTAGCGAACACAGCTTTACAAATTTACGAAATTTGGTTTATTTAAACTTGGCGGGAAACATGGTCGAGTTCGTTGCGGAGCGCGCGTTCAGTCGACTGCCCAAGTTACAAGTGCTAGACTTGCGAGACAACCGCCTAGTGGAGTTCTCTACGGAACATTTTGAAAACGTATCTAGCGAGGAGACCAATTTGTCAGTGAACGTCAGTTATAATAGAATATCGTCACTCGTCGGCGGCGGCCCGCCGGTCCTCATGAATATTCTGGACCTGTCACATAATTTACTGGAAAGCTTATCGAAAGCTTTCTTCGATTCCCTGGGACCGTCACTGCGACAAATCGTCCTGTCACACAACCATCTGACGCACATTGATAACTTCGCTTTTGGCGCAATGCCGCAACTTGAGATATTAATTTTGCATCACAATAACATCAGTGCGGTGAAGCGAAGAGCATTCGGCGAGGTGTCAGTGCTGCAGATCCTCGACTTATCACACAACCGTCTGGCGCAGCTGTCAGTGGAGCAGTTCAGTAATATGCGGCGGCTGCGGCACCTGCGCCTCGCCGCCAACGAGCTGCGCGCGCTGCCGCGTGACGCCTTCAAGAACACGGTGCTGGAGCACCTGGACCTCGGCGCCAACCAGCTCGCCCTGTTCCCAAGCAGTGCGCTGGCGCAGGTGGGCTTTACGCTGCGGCGCCTAGAGCTGGCGCACAACCGCCTGGAGTACCTAGACGCCGCGATGTTCCACGCTATCGCCTTCTTGCACGAGCTCAGTTTGGCGCGCAACGCACTCACCGTGCTGTCCGACAACACTTTCGCCGGCCTGGAGCGGCTGCGGCGCCTCGACCTATCGCACAACCTCATCAAGTCCAACTTCAAGGAGTTGTTCCACAACCTGCCGCGTCTGCGCCGCCTGGCACTAGCTGGTGCAGGTCTAAAGGTGGTGCCGCACTTGCCACTCGTCAACCTGACCGAACTGGATCTAAGTGGCAATCACATCGCGTCATACCGCGAGTCCGACGTGCGGCGACTGTCCAACCTGCGCGTGCTACATGTGGCTCGCAACAAGTTCACATCGCTGCAGCCGGCGATGTGGGCCGCCACCCCATGCCTCAACTCGCTCGATGTCTCGCACAACCCTATTGTCCGCGTAGCACACGGTTCCTTTGAGGGCTTGAGTCATCTGCTGCACCTGCGCATGTACCACCTCCACCATCTGGAAGCCATAGAGCCGCGTGCTTTTAGGCCGCTAGTATCTCTACGTTCACTCGGCCTCGAGTCACTCGCGTTTAATGGTCGAGTGGAAGTGTCACTGGCTGATATAGCGGCCTGCACGCCCGGCTTGGAGACGCTCGAGGTGTACGTGCGGCAGAGCGTGCTCGATTCGCAGCTGAGCGGGTTGCGCGCCCCCAAGCTGCGCGAGCTGTCCGTGCGCGGCGCTGCACTGCGGCGCGTGTCATCCGTGGCGTTCTCGGGGCTGGGCCGGCAGCGCGCGCTGGCACTGCGCGTGTCGGGCACGGGCGTGCGTGCGCTGCCCGCCGGCCTGTTGCGGCCGCTGGCGCGCGTGCCGCACCTCGCGCTCGACCTCTCCGACAACCAGCTCGTCAGCTTCGCTCCCACTACGCTCTACCCCAACCTCACTGGCTGGAATCGTCTCGCTACTAAGCTGCTCTCTGGTAAGTACTGCTCGTGGAAGGCGTTGCGTTTGTTTTGTGGTGTGGTGTATTCGGTTACCGTAGGCTTGTGTACCCGGCAGGCGGGCTGGTGGTGTCGGGGAACCCGCTGCGCTGCGGCTGCTCCGTGTCTTGGGTGGGCGCGTGGCTGCGGCGCTGGACGGCGGAGGTGGGCGGCTGGTCGGCGGCGGCGCGGGGCGCGGCGCGACGTAGCGCGTGCCGTGAGGAGGGCGGCGGCGTGGCACTGTTGGCACTGGAGGCGGACGAGGCGGCGTGCCACGCCAGCGCGCTGTCGTCACGCGCGCGTTTATTATCGGCGCCTGTGCACCCCGCCGCCGCGCTGTGGCTCGTGCTGCTGCACGCGCTCAGTTAGTGCTCGGTCGTGCACCTGGCGGTGTGTGACTAGTGATTGTGATATATGTGATCATATCGACGTGGTGATGTGTAGTGTACGTGATGGACAGTGCTGCCATATTATTATCTACATAGTACCTTAAAGATATTATCTCAACTCCATATTGCATAATTCCCTGTTCTTCAGGCACTCTCGCAACCTACCAGTTTAGATAGGTACATGTCCTACTTTGTTTACGCTTCAGACAACGTGTACGTTTTGAAACATGAAATGAAACGAGTGAACAAGGTTGCACTTATGTAAACGCGTTAGGAATATTTCCGTGGCTGGCGTGAATATGTTGACATGTCTAAAATGGCAATTTGTCAGGACGGCCATTTTAAAGGTTTGACCTCTTCTGGTAAATCGGTAAATTAGTTTACCGTATGTGTTTTAGTTGTTTTAAGGGTTATTTTGTACCATCTTTTAGATGATGACAATAAATAAACGAAATACCCCATAGTTTGCAATTTGCATAATAATAGACTTGTCAAGTCGTTCACCAACGAGTTATCAACTTATTCACCGAGTTGTCAACTTATGCACCACCAGTTATCAACTTATTCACCTTCTGAGTGGGGAATATTAGTATGTAAACAATGTTATTAACGACAAACACAGTGAGGACCAATCAAACCACTGATGACGAATATAAATATATTTGTTGATTCGTTGAAGGACTTATTCAAATCAAGCAAAGTTTTTCTAACTGAACAAATATTAAATTGAAAAACCACGAACCTATCAGTTTCCTAGTGTAAAAGCAATAAATAAAAAAATAAATACTTAACTAGTAAATTGTTTTATTGCGTCAAACAACGGAAAAATAATTAATAAAGAAAGAAAAGAATAAAGAAGGAATAACGTAATAATAATTATTTAAAGTTGACAGACCTGATCAACTTTAAATATTATAACGTACACAGTCATATTTTATTGGATCTCAAAAACCTCGTCATCTGGGTCGTCGAAATCTGGATAATTAGATGCAGAGACATCACCGACAGTTTTTATTATACTATATAAAGCTCGATTACCACTCACTGACTGACTGACATAATTGTTCTCCCAGATGGTGAAGGGGGAGGTGGGTATATTTTTACAGATTCGTATAGAAGTAACTCTCACGAGTATGGGAAAAATCCCAAACCTCCCCTTTTCCACCCCACTCTCCCCCCTCCCTATCGTATCTCGGAAACTAAGAGTCCCGTGTTTTGTTGTTTTACGGATTCGTATAGAGGAGGCTCGGAAAAGTAAAATCCATTTTTCAAAGTTGCCCCCCTTGCCCCCCTTCTCCCCCCCTCTAGGTAGATCTCGGAAGTTGACAGACTTGGAACATTTTTTTTTTCAGATTCATATCAAGGGGCCCAGAGTTGGTCAAAATCATTTTTCAAAACTCCCCCCTCTCGCCCCCTTCACCCCTCCCCCCATCGTAAGAAATACTTCTCAAAAACACGACCCCGCGAGCTGCTTGCAGCTCGCGCAACGCCCAAATACTTTTTACAAGGGTAAGAAATACTCCTCAAAAACACGACCCCGCGAGCTGCTTGCAGCTCGCGCAACCGCGCCCAAATACTAGTTATATTATATAAAGCTCGATTACCACTCACTGACTCACTGACATAATTGTTCTCCCAGATGGTGAAGGGGGAGGTGGGTATATTTTTACAGATTCGTATAGAAGTAACTCTCACGAGTATGGGAAAAATCCCAAACCTCCCCTTTTCCACCCCACTCTCCCCCCTCCCTATCGTATCTCGGAAACTAAGAGTCCCGTGTTTTGTTGTTTTACGGATTCGTATAGAGGAGGCTCGGAAAAGTAAAATCCATTTTTCAAAGTTGCCCCCCTTGCCCCCCTTCTCCCCTCCCCTTTAGGTAGATCTCGGAAGTTGAGAGACTTGGAACATTTTTTTTTTCAGATTCATATCAAGGGGCCCAGAGTTGGTCAAAATCATTTTTCAAAACTCCCCCCTCTCCCCCTTCACCCCTCCCCCCATCGTATCTCGGAAATTAAGAAACCTGGGATTTGTTTTTTTACGGATTCGTATAGAGGAGGCTCGGAAAAGTAAAAACCATTTTTCAAAATTCAAACCTCCCCTTTTCCATTCCACCCCACTCTCCCCCATCCCTATCGTATCTCGGAAACTAAGAGTCCCGTGTTTTGTTGTTTTACGGATTCGTATAGAGGAGGCTCGGAAAAGTAAAATCCATTTTTCAAAGTTGCCCCCCTTGCCCCCCTTCTCCCCCCCTCTAGAGGTAGATCTCGGAAGTTAAGAGACTTGGAACATTTTTTTTTTCAGATTCATATTAAGGGGCCCTGAGTTGGTCAAAATCATTTATCAAAACTCCCCCCTCTACCCCCCTTCACCCCTCCCCCCATCGTATCTCGGAAATTAAGAAACCTGGCTATACTAAATAAATAATTAATACAAAATCCTATAAGTGCTAAGGTTTACTGTCCAATTCTCAAAATTTTACAAGGGTAATAAATACTCCTCAAAAACACGACCCCGCGAGCTGCTTGCAGCTCGCGCAACGCCCAAATACTTTTTACAAGGGTAAGAAATACTCCTCAAAAACACGACCCCGCGAGCTGCTTGCAGCTCGCGCAACGCCCAAATACTAGTTTTAATATAAAATTCCTTGAAGGAATCGTCAATGACGTCAATCATGTTCATCAAATCCTTTTTTTTCTCTGCGCTAATTGCGCTAGGGACGTGCCTGTGCCACGATATTCTCTTTACTTTTTACGGAAGCATCTTGAAAACTCGATTATTTTTTAATACAATTTAGGTCTATATGTTGGCAACTAAACATATTCATTTAATGTCAAAGTTTCTTGTAACCGACACTTAGTGATAACTATACATAGTACAGACGCCAGCACATAAACCTACCCGAAACTGTCAAATTTTCCCAATCAACTTTGAACCTTATGCTATAGCGATAAAGTTGAAAATCTATCAAAGAAATTTGACAGATTGTAGTCGCTTGATGTGCTGGCGTCTGTACATTTAGGGTTCAGAGCTTAGCCGACCGTAACTGGACATCTCAATATATCACAATTTAAACAGAAATATTTCGGTTGGCTATAACTTGACATCTCAATTTGTCAATTAAAAGAGAAAAATTTTATGTGTATAAGTTGAGATATCAAATAACAAATAATATTTTGGTTACTGGCATCGAGATTTATATCTCGATGGTTACTGTGGATAAGTTGATAATTATAACAAAATATCAATGTTCGTTCACAAAAACATGTGAATCGTTAATTTGACATGTTGTGTTGTCAAGTAAAACACGTAAAAATGCGAGATGTCAACATAATAGTCGATTGCTCCAAAAGTTATGTATATTTTGAGCTGTCAATTTTTTTCATATAAATTCCTAATGCATAGGACGTATTAAGCCAATAAAAAAAAACATACAAGTCGAGTTGTCAATGTATTCACGCCAGCCACGGATTTATGCCTTACGTTGACAAACATATAATATGAATTAAATACGTTCGTATCTACATACATAAATTATTTTGTATCTAAATTAGAAAGAACAACGAAAGTTTTGTTAAGTCTTGATTACAATTTCTGATAAAGTATTGTATGGTGTGCGAGTGAGTTGCTCACAATACTCTATGTACAGACGCCAGCACATCAAGCTACCCGAAACTGTCAAATTTTCCCAATCAACTTTGAACCTTATGCTTTAGTGATAAAGTTGAAAATCTATTAAAGAAATTTGACAGATTGTAGTAGCTTGATGTGCTGGCGTCTGTACATAGAGTGGAGGTGAGTATTGTGAGCAGGCGATCGCTGCGCACTCTGTGCGCTCGGCGTGCTCTGTGCGCTCTGCACGCTCTATGCGCTCTGCGCGCTCTATGCGCTCTGTGAGCTCTGTAGTGATCGAATGTACATAGCGCGACGTGATAAGTTACTAGCAACAGATATTAAATATTTTTATAAAAGCGCGGAGTTTTATTGTAGCACATTGCGTCTCGTACAGTGGGCACAGGTACACGCTCGTGTGTCGAGTCTCAGCAGCAACAGACACGCGTACGCCTTTCTGTTCCGTGCGTACGCCCCCCGGGTGCAGCCCGGGTGCCCCCCGGGTGCCCCCCGGGTGCCCCCGGGCGCCGGCGCCGCACATATTGCATTAGTTTGAAACATAGGGAAAGCGGTGCTGCGGCTAGGCGACAGCGTCGTTTGTGTTACCTAGAAACACTTCACCAATAAAAAATTAAATTAAAAATTTAAAAACCCCCGATACAAAATAATAATAAAAAAATAGTATGAACGTAAAAAGACAAGTTGAAAAAACCCACGACGGGGTTAAATGTAGTTGAAAAAGGATAAAATAATTTACAAACCCCCGACTTAAAGTCGGGGGACCTCTTAGAATAGAAGGTGTTCCAATCACATTTAACCGTTGTGGGTTTTTTCAACTTATCACGGGGGGGGGGGGTTGTGGGTCTTTTTACGTTCATACTATTTTTTTATTATTATTTTGTGTCGGGTTTTTTTTAAATTTTTTATTTAATTTTTTATTTCATGCTTTTTGTAGGGATTCCTGATTTTTTTATTTCAAGCTTTTTGTAGGGACTCCTTAATTTTTTTATGTCATTTCTTTTATTTTTTTGCGTTTTAAGAATCAGGTAATTTGGTGTTTAATCAGGTTTTTATCCGTCAAAAATAATTATTAATTTACAGTTGAAGAATAATTTTTATTTATTTATTTATTTTATAATTTATGTAGGTACACACAGTAAAATACATAGGGATATGACATGATTATAATTTGAGTACAAAGGTAGACAAAAAATATAATAGAAATGTAGACAATAGTGTGTGAGAACAAGAAGAGAAAAATATGAATGTGTGAAGTCTAAAACTAGAATATTAAATAAACCTACACATATAATGCAAAAAAATAATTAACATAAATATACTTAAATAAATACATAATGCTAAAATATATTATATGTATATAAATACTCACAGTATAGAAGATAGGTAATGCTCTTTCAATCGACATTTAAATAGAGAAATAGTTTTTAAATCACGAATGTTATTTTTAAGACTAAACAGATTTTTTTGTTTTATTATTCCTTTTTCTAGTTCTTCCTTTAGTTATTCAACTTTCGTACAAGTATTTCATAGCTGTTAGATATCCAAGGTATTTCAGGTCTAGTTTATAAAATGGGACTGCGCCAATATCTGTGTAGAAATACGTTTGTTGACTAGGATAATTCCATTCGTAAAAATGGTCAAACTCAGTGGCCGTACCTGTCATCACTCCACTTTCCTCATCAATCTAGGGCATTGATCAGACAAAAAAAATATTTTCTAGTTTTTAGTTTTCATTTCGTCAGTTAATATTCCTCATTCCCTTTCAATATAAGGTACAGTATTCAACTTGTCAAGCCCTTTCATTTGATACCTATATTGAAGGAGTTTTGAAAAAGAAAAAAAATGTAATTTGCCCTTCATTTGATACCCATATTGAGGGAATTGTGAAAAAAAATGCAATTTGCCATTTTGTGATGGCGGCCTTCTTGGATTTAAAAGGACATTGTTCAAAACCAGTCTAGGAAAGTTGCACGTATGAAAACCAAATTAATATACAAATTATTTGCTTATTTTTTACAAGCTTTTCACTTCAGGAATTTCGTTTTCGTATCCGGAATTATGATTTTAAGATAAACAGTAAATTAACGATTGCATTTCCGTATAGTGATGATGGACGTTTCGTTCTCTTAATTTGTACGAGTTACGTAAGTATGAACCTTTACATAAAAACATCACAAAAATGATATTAAACTCATAAATAGCTAAATAATTAGTAATATCATTATTATAACGTAGGTACTGTATATGTATTTCATAGTTCCGTTGTGAAAATATTTATTTTTGTGTTTCGTCTCACGCAGATGCAACTGTCAAGGCAGATGACAGACGTACCGGTAGGGATGACGATTATTCCTAAACAAGATCGATTTTTAAATCTATCCGAATCGCAGGAAAGAATCGATTCAGCAATAAATTGAGTTCTGATAGATCTATTCCCGCTATTATTCTACATCGACAGCTTTACCAGCATAATTAGTCAAATGTAATGAATAATCGAATACAAAATAAATTAAATAATATTGTTGTTTACAAAAAACAGAACAAAGAAACAGCGTATCAAAACTTAAAAGTTGCAATCCGTAGGAAAAACATTGGAACTCGTTTTCAAGTTTCTAAAATCGATTAAAAAATCGATCGCCATCCTTAAGCGCCGGGCGCCTGCGGAAGCCGCCATTACTGTTTATTATTGTTTAAGTATGTGTCGATTGAGAATAGTCACCGCGATTAATCTCTCCACTTAAATGGTAATACTTACGGAAATTCGTTGGTGTGTTTGTTTTAAACAACTTAGCGTGTTTCATGTAACTAACGATAGGACGTTTTCATATTTAATTGTGTTTTATTACGCCAGGACGTTTTTAGGTTATCTCCGAATTTGTTTAATTACTTTAAAACTCGGATACTTGTGTGAAAATAAACACTTTTATTTAATAGTATATAAACCGTAGTCTATAATAAATAAAGATTTATTGTGTTTCAACTTAAGACGGATTTCCATACATCAACGGTCATGATCCTTTATCATAGTGTATAGTATTCTACTAGTCAAGCCCTTTCATTTGATACCCATATTGAGGAAGTTGTGAAAAAATATGTAATCCGCCATTTCGTGGCAGCGGCCATCTTGGTCCGATTTTTATTAAACATAGCTAAGAACACTTCCGACTAATTCACCTTTCAAACAAAATCAAAATCGGTTCATCCGTTCGGGAGCTACGATGCTACAGACAGACATACACACACAGACATGTCAAACTTATATAACACCCCGTCATTTTTGCGTCGGGGGTTAAAACTTCCACGGTTAGCAGCCATAGCGAGTACGCTCGAGCCAAAAGGATTGTGCTCCAGTATGGTCCAGCAGTTGCCACTTTGTCTGCGTTGTCCCTAAATATAATTAATACCAACAAAATAATGTGGTACGGTCGGCAACAAAACAAAAAAAAATATTTAATTTTATACTATAATAGGTAATTTTACTTTTTATTAACCGACTTCAAAAAAGGAGGAGGTTCTCAATTCGACGGTATGTTTTTTTTTTTGTGTGTTTGTTACGCGATTACTCCGCCAAATGTGGACCGATTTTCAAAATTCTTTTTTTGTTCGAAAGGAGATACTTCTGAAATGGTCCCATAGTCACCAAGTCAGGATCTGATGATTGGATCATGGAGAAATCGAGGGCAACCCTCAAATTTTATGGGCCCAAACATCGTTTTTCGCAAATCTTGTGAAGTAATTTAAGTACTTGCGTATGGTGATCATCATCTCATGTAGCTGAGCTGATGATGGAAGTTACGACTCCTTAACAGTAAGGAGTAGGCATCGACTGATTTAGTAATTTTTTTTTTTTTTGATTTTTGGAAGGGCGTTTGCCATTTTGGTCTCGTGATCATCAGGTCAGGAGGTGATGGACTAACCATAGACGATAGAAATCTTAAAAAATCGACAGCACATGTCTCGCGATTGCTGCGATTGTTTGTGTATGCATAGTTTAAGCCATACCATAACATAACATTACGCCAGTTTGCTTTTAAGGGCGCTTTTAAATTGTAACAATAATACAGTAAAGGTGTAATTTATCATTGATAAAATTGTGCCGCTGAGCATGACCTTCTGGACTCTCATTAAGCCTTGATAATCTCGTGTTTGCTCTCTTCTGAGAAAGTCTATACGCTCGCTGCTCATCACTCTCATTTAAAATGTTTCTAGTATTTCTTTCCCTACTTTTCTTTAAACGTTCTTCCTTTTCGTCGTTACTTTCTTCCAAACGGCGCTGTCTCATTTGAGCAGCGCGTTTAGTAGGCCTACCCATATTATACAAAATTAATTTTCTTTCTATTAAACATTGAAAAAAGAAACTTCAAACTATGAATTATGTACAAACTAAAACTAAAAACTAGAAAATAAAATTATTTTTAAAAAAAAAACAAAAACCGACTTCAAAAACCTAATAAACACTAAAAACTTAAAAATAATATTAAATTGAAACTATAATTAAGAATAATTTAACCTAAATAACCTTACCTAACTTTAATCTACACTATATTTTACAATTTAACAGTTTTTGGAGTCGGTGCCAAGCCCGCACTCACAAAATATTAACCAAAAAAAAGGTACTATATCAGCAAAAAATATTAACAATCAACAAAACAAACTGAAAAAAAGAAATTACAACACAAGACAGAAAGATACACTTGGCACCGACTCCAAAAACTGTTAAATTGTAAAATATAGTGTAGATTAAAGTTAGGTAAGGTTATTTAGGTTAAATTATTCTTAATTATAGTTTCAATTTAATATTATTTTTAAGTTTTTAGTGTTTATTAGGTTTTTGAAGTCGGTTTTTGTTTTTTTTTTTCGAATTTGTTTTAATTTTATTATAATTTAAATTTTTGATCTTAATTTTAATTGTGATGTTGATTTTAACTGTGTTGTTGATTTAAATTGTGCACTATGATCCTAAGTTGATTGAAAATAAATAAATAATAATAATAATAAAACTCCATCAACACTGTCATTTTTACATGTTATTAAATTGACTACAATTTTTTTCAATAAACTGCTTTTCATGTTTTCACATAATAGCAAAAAGTTTATATTCAAAAAATTGTACTTCTGCTGCAATGTTGAACAATATATGTATTTTGCTCACTAACTAAGATTTAAAAACCGGCCAAGAGCGTGTCGGGCCACGCTCAGTGTAGGGTTCCGTAGTTTCCCGTCCGTCACAATAAGTGTTCCCACTTATGAGTTTAAAAGTGGGTATCCATTATGTTCGCGTAATAACCCAAGTAGCACAAAATAGCTTTATAATCGATGGATAACAGAATTAGCATATTATTATAGCTTTATAAGAAGTCTACATATAGGCATTATAAACCACTATACAGCTCTTGTAATGCTAATTTGGGCCCCAAATTATACAGCCTTAAGTGTAAGAATGGCATTTTAGCAGCATTATATTGGTTGTCTACCGGAATGATAAACGCATTATAATGGGCTGTGAAAACAGGTTAAAACAGTGCGCATATGTTAAATGCGGCTCTTATACAGCTTGTACCATTACAAAGGCAAAATAAAAACATTTTCAAATATTATTTTTAATTTCTGTTATTATTAATAAATCTTGTGTAAAAAGAACATGGATACTTTCAACAAAAAAATATAAAGTGCTACAAGGCAAGTAATTAAACTCTTGTTTTTGTTCTCTATGAGTGAATTAAGGTTGCGAGTATCAGTTTACTGTGAAAGTATGTATATATTTGAATCAAATATTTCATGCGCCTTCAAATTAAAGAGCTATTTATTACAAAAATATTATAAAAATATGTGGAATTGTAAAAAAAAATATGCTCTTACGAAGAAATCTTTAGTTTTAGTCATTATGATACCTGTATTGTACCGGCCGGTCAATACTATGGGTTGAAGTCCTTTCTAAAGGACTATTTACCATAAAATTAAATTTTAAATATTATCGATACAAAAAGCAAAATGGCGTAAGCATAATTAAAAACTTTAGGCATGCGGATGACATGCATACGGCTTATTGCTTGTTAAAATTCTTGTCATTATACGTTTGTATAGATAAAGGCTATATAATATTATGATGAAATGCTTTTAAAAAGCTGGCATTAAAACAGCACCAATGTACACCGTTAAACAGTTGTGACCCATGCGAAAGGTCGTTATAAAACATAGAGCAGTTTTAAAGAATTTTAAAATGCTTTTTAATAGCCTAAGCCGTAATTAAGGCTTACATACGGCCTATACTTTTGTATAATGCTTACAGCTGTATTAGAAGCTGTATAGAGACATAAATTATGTCTAAAATAAAACCTTTAGCTGCACAAAAGATTGAAAAAGAGAATTATATAGCTTTAGGAACTACAAAGTTAATAAAATGCTGTTATACAGAAGCAAGACATTGCTAAAACCCTTCAAATTCTATAACGAAGCTAGAAGAAATTTTCTGGTCATCACTTTTTCCATTATATCGATTTTGTGTTACTTGGGAATCGTAGTCGATCATTATAGATCTTAAAATATTGGGATTCGATTTTAATAATTCTTTTTTTGTTTTTGTTTGAAAAAAGATACGTTCAGGATAATAAAATATGTAAACGAAGTTAAAAAACTGCTTGCATATACGATTATACTACAAACTTAGTCCAGAAATTATTTTGTACAACTTTTTGTCTTTTTTGTACAAAAACTGTTGCTTTCATCAAGTTCAAAATAATTTTCCTAGAAAGTCCTTACAAAGTTCTACTTTTCAGATTTTTTTCATATTTTCTAAGCTTATGGTTCAAAAGTTAGAGGGGGGGGACACATTGTTTTTTACTTTTGGAGCGATTATTTCCGAAATTATTGACATTATCAAAAAATGATTTTAGTAAACCCCTATTCATTTTTGAATACCTTTCCAACAATATATCACACGTTAGGGTTGAAATTAAAAAAAAAATCACTTCCCACTTTACATATAGGGGGGCTACCCTAATAAAACATTTTTTTCCAATTTTTATTTTACCACTTTGTCGGCGTGATTGATAAACATATTGGTACCAAATTTAAGCTTTCTAGTGCTAACGGTCACAGAGATTAAGCGAGGACGGACAGACAGACATGGCGAAACTATAAGGGTTCCTAGTTGACTACGGAACCCTAAAAACTGAAGTTTTAATCGACTTTTGTTGCTGACTGTACAAGTTATTATTGACACTGAACATTGATAGCCTAGAATTGTCAACGAACCTAATCAAAATGACACGCCATGAGCAAGTTTACAATGGAACAAGTTTCATTTAACTTTTATGTAATGGGTACGTGTTTGTAGTGAACAGTGTTTGTGCGTCGTCGTAGCGCGGTGCTACGCGGCGTGTAGCCGGCTCGTAACTCGTAGCTCGTAGCGACACTCTATAAAAGTTGGAGCGTCTTGAATTCACCGAAGCTTTGTGAAATCCAATTTAAACTTAATAAGAGATAAAATTTAGTTTGATTTAATTTCTTTGCATATGGATTTATGATAAGTGGTTTGAAGAGGAAGTCAAACAGTCTGCCCGTGAAATTTCTGGAACTGTGGGCACATAGCTCTGCGGAGCGTACACGCATACGTTATCCAACTCGTTGTCTAATCTTTATAGAAACTTACTTAAAATAACACAAAATCAGAAAATACAGACCGTTAACAGTATAGTAACAGTTGCGAGAGTTACTCTGACACTACATCACAAGTACAGCTATGACCTGAATGTAGTGCTTTTGTAATTGAGAGTAGAGTCGATGACGCTTCTTTTTAATATATGGTATTTAGTGAATCTCGCTTGTTTGAAATAATTATACACGTTTGATGCGTGCGCGCTACTTTGGTCGTTCATGAAAACAGCTAGACATGTGCTAGACGTATGTCCATGCTATGTAGTGGCGGGCGAGGTGGCGGCGGCGTTGCGGCGGCGGCGGCGCGCCATCTCCGCGCGCGGCGAGCGCGACCGAGACGTGCGCCTTCGCACCTAGTGCCCACTATGCGCGGTGTGATAATATCAAAATATACGAGGCAGGCGTGTAAGTCAGTTCCGTCACTTATGACCGCTACGCTCCTGCGTTAATGTGAACGCTAAGCCTACTACATATGGCCCGTTATACGATTAGCTACATGAACGAGGTCCAAGCTCCAAAAGTTTTGCTACAAAGTCAGTGCGTTCACCACGGAAGATGGTACTTTTTGGTTCATAATCGGCGCGTGCGGCGCAGACAGTGCTAATTTAACCAATGCACTATGCAGTTTGATGCATTATTCAGTATACTAAAACTGTTTGATATGTCGAATATACCGCCGCCGCCGAGTTATCGCTTAAACAATTGCCAATACGCATCTCAATTAATGTTTTAAATATTGAACATCTGTGTAATGTTAAGACATTACAGTGTCCAACGATGCTGGTGGGGCAGAAGCATTACACATTTTCTTTTGTTGCTTGTATGTTTTATTATTTGAGATTCTGAATGATGATGTTCTGTATATTGACTAACATGGTTTTAATACTGTATTACTAACAACTATGGACATGTAATTAGTCTGCAATAAATGTATTTATTATTATTATAATAAGATCACAGTTGCAGCACCGTGTGCACCGCGCAGGCATAGTTCTGGCGGAGCTCGGGCTCGGCGACGCCGCGCGCCGGGCGCCGGCACAAAGGTTAATGGAGACGGAACTGTCGCTACTGCCTGTGCTACTGCTGTTCGCGCGCTCATTAAACGGCGCGACATTTTTCCAACAGCTCGCTCCCCCCGATCCCCCCGCTCCCCCCGCTCCTCCGAACACGACCCGCACGACTAGCTCGATGTTGTCTCACTTGTGTTGTACAAAGAATTACCTTGAAAAGAAAACCAAATGCATTAGATTTAAATGTGACATCATACTGCATGGAGAAAAACTGAAATTTGTTGATCAAACGGTTTATTCACGCTAGACGAGAAATTACAATGGGGACCTCACATAACATCTCCTGCGGGGCGGCTTAGCTCGGCCGCTTATGCTGTTAGAAAGATAAGACAGTTAACTGATGTAGAAACCGCGCGTTTAGTCTATTTTAGCTACTTTCACAGCATTATGTCGTACGGCATTTTACTATGGGGTCGAGCTGCTGACATTGAATCCATCTTTATTTTGCAAAAGAGAGCTGTCAGAGCCGTTTATAATCTACGTCGCCGCTAATCTCTCAGGGAACTTTTTAAAAGGATTAATATTATGATTGTTATCTACCTTGCCAATTCATTTATGAAAATATTATGTATGTAAGAAAAAATCTACATCTTTTTAATACAATAAGCGATAGACATAATTTTAATACTAGAAATAAAGATAAAATACATCAACCATTTTTCAGATTAGCCAAAGTACATAATCTTTTGTGGGGTACTGTGTTATAATTTTTTTTTTTCTGTTTATTTATTTAGGGACATTTATGATCGCAATGCGTATGTCAGTCCCATCGTAACCTAAATACTCATTTCTCATATCTGGGCCATGAACCTAAACAGACTCGCCGCATCATCACCATTTGGTTGAGCCAGGATTTTGTAGAATGCTGGCTCAACCAAATGGTGGTTATAATGTTACAATAAAATACCTGCAATTAAATGAAAGAAAATTTAAAACTCACATTAAACGCACACTTTGTAAACACGCATAGGTACTATAAATTAGAACATTTTATCCAAGATAAAAACGCTTGAAACATGTTGGTCCTGCTCTATAGGACAATCTAGAGTCTAGACAAAATCAAACTGGTTGTTAATTTAACTGTAATTTTTTTTTTTACATTCATGACATTGATTTACATTCTGTAATTACTTTAACTCACACCCTGACTTATTATTTGTATTTTTTTTTATTTAAATGAAAATCGTTTACTTTTACCATGTTTGTTAATATGTGAGCACTTTTACCTATTGCGGTATAGTAATTATATTTTAGGTGCATCGTCTTCACATATTATTATTATGTAATTTATGTATGCAAAATATTGTAAAACATTTTAAAAGAGTAACGGTGGAGTTTCTTGCTCATTCTTCTCCATACGAAAACTCCCTTTTGGAATGGGCGACTAAAATCAATTCTATTTTGTTGTAATTTTTGAGGTTCAAAGATGCCTTTTATGTGCCTATTTGAAATAAATGCTTTGACTTTGAACTGCTACACTTTACCTATGTTTCTGTTGTGTCATAAGAGATTATCATTATTCTAAAATCTAAGGTAACCAGTAGACTTTCTGGACTGCTGTGGGCTCATGATGATGATACCCTTACATATTTCAAACCCAACATGGCGAATCTGGACTGTGCCTAGCCAGCCTGGCAGGGATTCTCTCTTCGTTTACTAAATCACCAAATCTGTTCAACCGTTTTAGCGCCGATCCGGAACATAAATCCAGACAAACGTAACCCTGGTAGCAATTACTTTCTTTTGAAAATATCCAATATACAGTTTTGACCACGTTACTATTTAATTATCTATATGTATAGAAGTACTAGCCTCTGCCCCGACTTCGTCTGTTCCCCCGACTCGCCCCGTGGCATCACGTCGCCTACCCCTTCACTTCCGCTTAGCTTTCTTTTTGACCCTTTTCTTCATGCGCGGCTCCTAAGGCGAGATATTAAATGAAAAGTCTATAGCCTTCCTCAAGAATTGGGTTAACAATGCAAACATGTTTTTTTAAATCCGACTGTTAGTTCCAAAGATTAGCGCGTTCAAACACATAAACAAAAAACAAACAAACTCTTCGCTTTATTATTAGTAAGTATAGAAATAGATAGATATAATATCACAAGCTTTTATTAAATTTGCAATGTTTGTTTGTATGTTCTATGTTATTGGTTTGGTTTCCGCACTTAGTCCTTCAAGTGGACCATTTGTGCGAGTTAAATCTTGCAAGCTGAATTAAAACCACTCTCTCTTATCCTACAGAGTTAAAATTTTACATGCTGATTTTGTTTCGAAGACAATGCATTTATATGATGCATGACCTGATTCTACACCTAGGATTGGCTTATACGCATTAACTTATGAGAGTCCGTTCTTTAGTCCACCATGACCTGGCTGCTGCAACCACGACTTGCTTCAGTCGAGGGAGCTCCTCAACGGTCAACAGTACAGACAAGAAATTTTATATATATACGTTCAATTGTAATAGCCTGATCTAAAGTCCATCATGACCTAAATGCTGCACCGAGGGATGGCTCCAGACGAGAGACGTCCTAAACGGTTACAGCACACACTAAATTTTATCTACGCATTCATACACAATGACATGTCTGCTGACCCAGGACTGGCTAAATACGAGAGATCTCCTCAGTGGCCAACAGCACAGTCACGAATTTTTGTATACTCATTCAATTATGATAGTCCGTTCTAAAGTATGGCGTGACTTGGATAGTGCAACTCGGTTGGCTTCACACCTCGACTTGTGTAAAGGCGTGTTTGGATTCGTAGGATTTGTCTTTACAAGTATCTTTCAAGTGAAAATGATAGAACGCATATTATTTAAACACATTCTGATCCTAAAAACACAAAATAAAAATATTATTATATTAAGTAAAATATTTATAAAAATAAGGTTTTATTGAACGGAAAATTACTAAATAAAAGTTACGATAGCATATAACTTTAGGCTTATCTTGAAGTGGAAAAAGCACGTTCACGCCTCAAGCTTTACTTAGTTCATTAAAAGCTTGTTTTTAAAAAGGTTTTTACTTAATTTTTTGTGACATTTCCGTCACACAGCTTGCACCTGCAGCAGAAGGAATATACCGGTGTGCTCTTACTAATTATCAAGTACTTAATGTAAGAGAGTGGCACAAACCAGTTGACGAGTAAGGAATCAGAGCCAACCAAGTTCACCAGACGCGTCACAGTGCCGCGGCACCCGAGTGTCCTGCTGCCGGGCGCGCTCACAGCACCGACACACACCCATGGATCATCAATGAATGAAACACGCGTCCAACAAAGGAAATTCCATAAACATTGAACCCTGGCTGTGGTAGACTGGCTCTTAATATTAAATATCGATATTATGTAAAACGATTCGTATTGAATCGGCCCCGACAGCTCCCGACAGCTCCCGGCCCACTGCCGCTAACAAAGCTTAAAACTTATGCGGGGGCTTTGTAACGAGCCCTCAGTAGCGGACAGTAGAAGTTTTGTGCTCGCTAATACCCGCGGGATTACTTTCACATTAGGGACGAGCGAATAGCCCCGGCGGCCCCGGTGGCCCCGCTGCTGCTCCGGCGCGCCGAGCACGTGTGAATCAGCTCAGCATTGCTCACGCGGTACTACGCCACTCTCAGCTGACTGTAGTGCAATCACACGCATTGTGGCTAACTTGATTCGTATGCAGGCCACCAGTAGGTACCTACGTTCGTGATATTTGAGTTTTACTTGGCGTACCTAATATGTTGTACATTGATTTATATAAAAGGTGGGTAAACAGTAGTATGTCACCTCCACTAACCCGCAGCGTTCACGACCCACTTTACATAAGATAAAATGTGAACCGTCCCCATGAGATGCAGAACATGCTAATTAACAAAACTATATCGTATTGTGATATTAGTGGATCTCCTGCAGCTGCAGCCGCGCACTGAGGTGCTGCCCGATGATTGATAGCTGCTCATACTATATCAATAATAATATCATATTTATTAGACCAAAAAGAATAAACGTTTTACCTATCTTAGCTACTTATGCTTAAAGAATAATATTATTTATCTATAATTATATATTTTTCTTTTTATTTTGTTGGTTCCGGCTGTTATTCGTGGATCTTTGACTGTCGTTTCGGGTGGTCAGAAGCCCGAAAATCTGACAATCAGTGTTCAGACAATCAGTCCAAGGGGTATCGTATTACCGAGTAAGTGGGTTGTGCGTTTCAGATTGTCTAAAGTAAAAACTTCTTTAAGGGGTTACTGTGTAAAATGTTATAAAATACCACTCGATATTCTTCAACTAAATGAGAACATGCATTAAACGCACACTATGTAGACAAGCATATTTATACAAGTTGGATGATTATATCATAGATAAAGATGCTTGGCATTATTCTTACATATAGAAGCAACAAGAATAATGTACCCAGGATTTTGTAATATCTTGATTGAAAAGAGTGTCCATGGAGTTTCTTGCCCGTTCTTCTCCATAGAGATCTACGTTTTGGAATGGGCAACTAGCTTCATCTTTCTGACTAACTGACAGACTATTTAATTTTGACAATTCAAAAGTGCCTATACAAGATTTAATTGAAATAAATGCTTTGAGTTTGAGTTGAGTTTGAGTGTGGGGTCAGATAGGCTCCATGAAAAATACCTACTGGTATTTAGCTGCATTCAGTTAGACTGGAAGCCGACCCCAACAAAGTCGGGAAAAGGCTAGGCTATGATCTTTATTTTTCTCTCTTCACAAAGGTTCACATATTTATACACCTATAGACAATTATAGTGTTTTGAAAACAATGCACAAAATATGATCTTTTTGTGAGAGCGTCCATACTAGGATACTCGTGATCGATACTGGTCACCCGTCACACAGGGTTGTATGACGGATCACCAGTATCAAAGTAAATCAATTACTATTGTGTCTAATTATATTAGTATCTGCTGCCGAACTAGGCTCAACTACGTTAGGTCATAAACTTTATAAGATCAAAGTAAGTCTAGTAACTGCATACACAGGTACGATGGTCAGAATATTATCCTCTGCTTTATCTTTTGTCTGTAAAATAAAAGCGCAGAGAACGGTATTCTCCGCAGGCCGGCGGCGGCGCGTACGTCACCGGCGGGGGCGGCTGACTGCGACCAGTGCGAGCTATCTCGCAGCTTTCTTAATTTTTTCTCTGACGTCTCACGAGTCCAGCTGGTCAGCTCATTACTACTTAGCTTAGCGGTCAAGTTATTGCTCCCTGGTGACATAGAAAACGTTATTATGTCCCACTGAAACACTATAATTTCTGGGTATTCGCCTTTTCATAGAATCTGATTGGATCGCTAAAAGTGTTTATATAAAAACAATATAGAGTGAGTATCGCGAGGCGGCCTGTGTTGGCGGGCGCCGGGCGACTGATGTGCCTGCAGGCGCGCTGCCTGGAGCGCCACCCTCGCACGAGTACCGCGTCGCAGGCTCGGATGATCTGGCGCGGCTAGAAGCATTGCCGTGCCTGCAGGGGGGCACCCACTAAGTGCATTCATTATTCATGCCTCGGTGCGGCGGTCCCTGCACCGCCGTGGGGGAGGGGTTCGGTATGTAAATCTGTATGCGGGCAACCTTCTCTGCGCTCATCAACAGTGCCGCACCGGTATTACAAACTGACACTGGCGCTTAACACGTGAACACTGACTGCTGGCCGCCGCCGCCACGCCGCCACGCCGCGCCGCCCTGGCGCCCTGAGAGAGACAGGAAATATAACGAGTGATAATTTTCTTTATTGCCATATAAAACAGGTTAGAGACAAATGCTCTACCCTGGCTCCAGAGCTACGTTGGAGTACCTTGAGACCTTGAGTATTTGAGAAGTCAGTGGCTTCGTCCATTTAGGTTAAGATTAAGCAAGTTTTATGCAACAAAAGGTAATAAAATAATATTATTTACATAAAATTTAGTTTAATAGTAAATAAACATTTAATTTAAGCACTAAAACAGAATTAGAAAATAAAATTAGAATTATAGCAAGTTAAATAATCTCATTGAATCGAAAATCAAAATTAGAATAAAATCTGGACTAAAACAAAGTCGTATTGTTTGTTTGTACGTGTGTAATATTATATAATCTGCTGTGAGACAGTCGTCTGGGGACATCACGAAACAAATTCCTGCATATGTCACACAATAACTTGCGAACTAACCTCGGATAACAGACTGAGGTTTGCTCGCTACGTGCAAGATTTACAAGCTACGAATCTCGTAGCACTTACGTAGCAGCAGGTGCTACGTCCTAGCACTTCTACGAGGCATAAGCTGAGGTGTAGAATCTTTACACCTTTTAATGATGATAGTTGAGTGATACGCAAGAATACGTGATAATAGAATTTATTGATGATAATATTAATTGAATGATAATGAGTGCACGCGATTTGAATGATATTTGTGTACTAAAGTATAGGCCGCGCGTAGCGAGTAAAGTGCTGACACAATGATGTCAAATTTGTACGTGTTTACACTGTACATGCTCCGGGGCCTGATAAGGTGTGAATGAGATGAAGGATAATGATTCACAAGATGATAACTAACAATTGGGCTTACAAACTTAAATAAACTAAGCTTAAGGTATTTCATTGAAGAAGACCCTCTGTTTGTGGTGAAGATGGTAGGGCGACCCGCAGCGGTGTCGGCAGGAGCCACATAGCTCACGTTAGCCTCGGCCTGCTCTGTTGTGGGAGGTGCGGGCGCTGGACGCGGCTGGCGCGCTCTCACGCGTCGCCATGCGTACAAGATGGCGCAAACCACGATAACTCCAGCCAAGGTGTAGATGGCGACATAATGGTGAATGTCATGGAATGTCACTCCATCCGCCAGTTCTTGACTGGTTTTCATCTCTTTCAGTGATTTTTCAATCGCCTTTATGTCTTCCCGTTGCTCGGGGATTTCATCTGTCTCATTCAGTGGAGTGATGAGAGGTATAGACAGACTAATGATTTGATTTATTGGTGGAATCTCTATGTTCATAACATCAATCTTCGTTTTAATTGAGTTTGATAAAGATTTGTGTGCGTAGATCGTAAACATTCTGTCTTTAATGACGCAACTGTCACCCAGTGTAATGACACCTGTTTTGCTGAGTTGTTCGTTCGTAATGTTGTCGTCGCATATGACTCGCACACTGCATTGTCCACAACAAAAGTATAGGTAGGAATTAAATAAATTCAATTCAGTCCAGTAATCTCGACATTCCTTTGTTTCAGTCTGACATTGATTAGAGGCTTGATATTTCTGACATAGGTTGGTGTCTGACGTCATCTGATAGACGGGCGTTTTCAGTGGACAAATGTACTCGTCGGTTTCGTAAGGAACGCATCTTTGTAAATCGTTTATAGACACCGGAATGTAAGAGTCTTTGTGTATGTTAATAGCCAGGTAGTTTGCTACAGGCACTATGTTGACCATGCTTTCATTGGCTTGTTGTGGAATCGGTATGAGGTTGTATAGCTCATAGTCTTCCCTGCTCACAAGAGGAATTCTAACTTCAAAAATTAGGTACTCCCTTGTTGCTCTCGCTTTCACTTTCAATAGGTGATAAATTTTTGCCAAGTCAGTCTGAATATTATTAATCGGTAAGGCTAGTTCCTTTGAGATCTGTCCGGTTATAATATTCAGTTCGTTTCTCAGTTGTGCCGGTGTTAACAAATGAAAGTTGAACTTCTCATAGAAAATGTTGGCCACTGTATCAACCAACGTCTCCTGGATTTCTTTAAGATTGGTCATGATGTTATTGGCTATGAGTGTTGATAATGTAAATTCTGCTTTGTTGTCGGTGTGTTGGATTTCCTCTTTCAGTTTTCTCATGCCCTCGTTGCATTTGGTAATGTATTGGTTGATTATTTTGTGCTGTTTGTCCAGGGTATTTTCAATTCTTTTGATAACATTTAGCTCAGCCTCCACAACTGACGTCTGGTTTCTCCACAGCTTGCTAAGATGTTTTTGATTGTGTCTGATTAAGGCAATATCTTTCTGATATTGTTCGGCAAATGTTTCGTCCAATACTCCGAACAAACTATGTGCGACGTAGCCAATGCCGTTGATAAGCCCGCGACGTCGACGAACTTGACCTTGCTGACCAAGTAAAACGTTGTTGTAGTGTTCAAGTTCGTTGTACCCGTGACGCAGTTGTAATCGGACTACGTCGCATTGTGGTATTTGATCCTTTGAACATATGTTGTCCAGACGAGTGACAAACTTGTCCAGTAGGTTAATTCCTTGCCAATACGGAGCCATATCGCAATAAACGATGAGTTTCCATTCTTCACGTTCCAATCTCATGGTTGCTAGTTTGTCGAAAAAAATGTATTTATTTTCTGCAACTTTGGAAATTTTGTGTTCGCATGTTCCTGAGCAAATAACCATTAGAAGTACGAGTGTTGTAATTATAAAGTTGCATAATTTTGATGAAGCTGGCTTGGAATATTTACTGTCTGTTGTTTGACCTTCTTGGTTTTTCTTTTCTGTGCCATGGCTTAGATTGTTGTTGTTGATCGGCAAAACGGATAATTTCGTGATTGGTCTCTTGAGTGTCCCATTTTTCATCCGTAGTGTCACTGCTCGGACGTATCCGTCTTTCCCTGGATGAAGTTCAATAACTCTGCCCATGGGCCATTTTCCCGGGGGAAGATTGATGTCGTGAATGATGACGATGTCATTGATCTTCATATTCTGGTGAGGCTGGCGCCATTTACTGCGAGCTGATTGTTGGCACAGATACTCAGCTCGCCATCTCTTCCACAGGTCATCAAATATTTTTTGTGTGAGCTGCCATCTTGTCCGTAGATCTCTCTCCGTCTCGATGATAGTTAACGTCGGGCCGCTTGCCAAAAAGTGCGAAGGTGTGAGACAGTCTAAATCTTCTGGATCTTCGCTGAGTGCGCATAATGGACGGCTATTCAAACATGCTTCTATTTGTGCGAGCAAAGTCGAATATTCTTCAAACGTCAACTTCTGATCTCCTATCACTCGTTTGAGATGATGCTTCAAACTCTTGACGGCAGCTTCCCAGAGGCCTCCGGCACTGGGCCAGGAAGGGGCATTAAAATGCCAGGTAATCTCCATGCTGGTAATAGCCTCATAAAACTTGTCGTCCAAAGTGTCTTGAATGTTTATGAATTCTTTGTTGAGAATTCTACTCGCTCCAACAAAATTCGTGCCATTGTCGCTATAGACATGGCCTGGAGTGCCTCTTCGAGCTGCCATTCTCCGCAAAGCCGCTAGAAACGATGAGGAGGTCAGGTCCGAGACTAGTTCGATGTGTACAGCCTTGGTTGCCATACAAACGAACACTGCGATGTACCCTTTCGTGGTCTTGATACCTCGGCCCTTGTTTGCTTTCACGTCGATAAACCCGGTAAAATCAACCCCTGTGTGATAAAATGGATGGATGGATGGGATGGATTTGTTGTTATGGACTGCTTCTTGAAATAAGTCCTTGAATGATATCCATTTGTGATAGTTTCCCGAGAAGGTCGGAATATCAATTTTAGGTGTAAAACTTTCCCGATATGAAACGGAATACATCTTGCTATTGACCAACTTTTTGATGTCAACGTACAGTTGTTCGTACTTGGTATATTCCTGTTCATACTGCTCATCTTCCGAGTACATCTCACTATCAATTTCCCAGTGCAGGGAATCGATGGTTGACCATTTTGCTTGAATGGTTCTGAGCGCATCTTCGAATTCCCATTTTTCGGAGAGGTTCTCTACGTCCACGCTTTTGATTGCTCGTGATAAAGCCTTGAAGTTACTCTTCTGTTTGCGCAGCATTTCTTCTAATTTACTGGCATTCCCCTGAGAGACAATCTTCTTGAACAATGATGTGGATTGGCTCCCACTAGGCTTGATGTTCGGTTGATCTGGATCAACCGACCATGTCTCCGTTTGCTGTCGCTCATCTGCAGTGTCTGATAGCCGAATTGATGAAGCGCTAGGTGACTTATCCCCTTTTTCCAAACTAGTTGGCGGTTTGTATTGTTGAATGATTCCCTGAGCTTCATTATAGAAGATCATTGCTTTATTGTAGAAGTTTTCCGAAAAGTAGGTATAACCACGATCTTCAAACTCACATAATCTAACATGATTCTCTTGAAACTCCCGCCAGTATGTATCCAGGGTTTGCAAACGTTTCCTGATGTTGGCCGGAGTTTTGCGTTCCGCAGAATCCTTTTTGAAATTCCGCAGTTGCTGCTCCATGGCTTGAATGATCTGATCTTGATTGGCCAAAATGTCCTCCATGTTGGCGCTCATGATTGTTGTTGGTTGAGACAGATGTTACTGTGTCCACAGGTCGTAGTCGCAGGACTTGTACTTTCGCGCCGACAGTCTTTTAATTTTTCACTGTTAAGAACGCGATATAGTCCCGCCTATACGGAAGCTCGAAGGACCAAAAAGATGTAGAATCTTTACACCTTTTAATGATGATAGTTGAGTGATACGCAAGAATACGTGATAATAGAATTTATTGATGATAATATTAATTGAATGATAATGAGTGCACGCGATTTGAATGATATTTGTGTACTAAAGTATAGGCCGCGCGTAGCGAGTAAAGTGCTGACACAATGATGTCAAATTTGTACGTGTTTACACTGTACATGAGGCATGATTTAAATTATAATGAATTAAGGCTACGCCGACCGCTTAGTGGCGCCCTCATCGTTTGTTTGGTTATTTCTTTTATTTTAGAATGAAAATGCAGAAAATAAGCACGTTAAGTTGTGCTCCATAAGATTATACGTTAATATTATTATAAACGGTTGTTTTACACTGTTTAGTTTTATTATTAATCATTAAAACGGATAATAGTGGCCACTATTTTCCGTTTCAGTCAGTAATAGTCTGATTACTGACTAAAACCCACCCGTGCTTCGGCCCTAACGGGCCCCTTCATATGATGCTGACATCTCTTTGAGGCGCACGTGGAACACGTACGCGGTGCCGGCACGGGCCTGGTAATGAGTGGACGGTGAGCTACCCATTACTCTCCACCCGCAGGCCCGCGCCTACGGTGGCCGGGAGTCGTCACGCGGCTCCCGACGCCCGGAGCGTCTCCCGTGGCGGCTGGGACGGGAAGCTCTCTCCCTCAGCCATCCCGCCGCCTCCTTCGCTAGCATGACTGCTTCGCAGAAGGAGGCGACTGCCCCCCACTCCCTCTCGCCCCGGACCATGGCTTGAACCAGGGCCGGACGCGAAAGGTCGCCGCCGCTGCCGATCGCCTCTACGAGGACACGGCGGTACTCCGCCCAAGCGGGGCAGACCTCCACCATATGCTCCACCGTGTCCTCTGGGCGATCCTGGCAATGGTGACACCCATGCGTTTCCTCCCGCTTGTTGATGTGCAGGAATCTCCCGAAACATCCGTGTCCGATGAGGACCTGCGTCAGGCGGTAGGTGAGGGCGCCGTGACGCCTCTCTAGCCACTCCTCAAAGAGGGGTCTTATCGGCACTATCGTGGCGTGCCCTGCGCTGGGTTGCGACAGTCACTCTTTCCATGCCGTAGCGCTGCTGTGCTGGCGCATACATCCGCGATGATCCCGACACGCCGCGCGCCGCCCGTTTCATTATATTAGCTGGGATTAGGATCAGCCGCATTAACAGATTACATTTAAGACGCACGTGACATCCGGTAAATATTTAGCTGCATCCACATCTACACTGGAAACCGATCCCAAAATAGTCGGGCAAAAGGGTAGGCAGATGATGAAGTAGCTAAATACAAGAATACAAACAATATCGTTATCGTTAAGAGTATACGACACAAAGCCCGTCGATTTTCCTGGAATACTTAATGATATAAAAGCTTGGTCACCCTTAACTAAACATTATGAGAAGTGCTTGTTAGGATTCTGTGGAGCGCAGGGGGCGGGGGCGGTCTGAGGGGAGGGCCTCGAAGGTCAAACAAGGTTTTTACTAATGAGCGCGTATAATATATCCGTGACGTCAACCGCGCTACACGTGGCTGTGTCGGGTGACGGTGGTTGGTGAGTTTAATTATTCGCGCAGGTCGCTAGGTGGTGCGGCAATCAGTGTATGGTAGCCTCCGTCTCTATGGCGCGCAGCGGTCATGCTAAAGAAAGAAAATACATTTATTTATTTTGCTACAAATTATAGAATAGAATAGAATAGAATACTCTTTATTATGTCTGTTTTCTAAGATCCTTGAGCGTATAGTGTATTACTATGTATATGCGGCTATGGTAACTTTGTGGAGGAACCACATGTTTTTCTCAAAAAGCGATCCACTACGTCTAACTTGGTGTTATCGCATGAGTTTATATCGGGTGGTATGGAACAACGCGCGCAGGTGGATGTCATACTGACACTGATGTTTATACTAACTACAGCAAGTGCTTCGACCGTATCTACCATCGTCTGCTGCTGGAGAAGTTGCTCAAAGCACTGGCTTTGAGCAACTTCGCTCCTTCTTCCTTCTTCTTTGACTCCGATTCTCAATGTAAGACGAAAACCATCTATATAGGTCACCAGTATACATGGCGACCTATATAGATGGTTTTCGTCTTACATTGAGAATCGGAGTCAGGCTGTGGTTCTCCAGGGTTTCACTTCGGGTTGGACCTCGGTCCCCTAGGGTGTAGCACAGGGTTCAGTTTTGGGGACCGTGCTTTTCACTATGTTTATTGCTGATGTTGTAAACTACTTCAAGCACTCTTGCGTGTTGCTAGACGCTGATGACATGAAGTTTCATAAGATTATACGTGATATCTCTGATAGGTACTAACCATGCAGTTGCAAGCTGATCTTAATAGCTTTAAAGAATATCGCAAACATAATTTGCTACAATCGAATGCCTCTAAATGTTTTCAAATGACCTTCACACGCCAGAAGTCTATAGTAAATTCAATCTATAGTCTCAACCGACTAACCTTGGGCAAGGTTGACAGCATTAGGGATTTAGGTATTATACAGGATAGCAAATTACTATTTAATCAACACATTGACAGTGTCGTGAGCAGGGCCTCGAAAGCACTAGGATTTGTAATCAGAGCCTCAGTCTGTTTCCGTTCTCTGAAGCCGATCAAGGGTTTGTACTGTTCGTTCGAGCGCAGCTACTTGGAGTATGCATCGCAAGTCTGCAACCCTCAATATGGGATCTACAATTCGCGCTTTGAGGGTATCCAGAAAAAGTTTCTGAGATTTCTTGATTATAAGGCACACCAAGTTTCCATAGATTACAGTCACCATTGCAAGAGGTACCATTTTCTTCCATTGGATCGTAGGCGACTCATTAATGATATGTGTTTTTTGATTAACATAACGAATGGCTCGATCGACTGCCCTGAACTATTGGTAAAGTTAGCATTACGCACTAATACTATGGGATTACGTAGAAGGCTGACGATGATGTATCTTTATCTTCTGAACATGATGTTGACTTATTTTGCACTAAGATAAGCACAGCAAGGACGCTCTTAGCCAAATCATTTTTTGTGAATGATGCGCCGGCTAGTGGTTCTTAAACTCATATGTAGCAACATAAATACTTAAGTACTTAAATAAATAAAGTAACCTAACCTACTTACTTATGTACACAAATTGGAAAGATAAAAAAGCTCGGAAAGTGGGTACGGTATGAACTCACTGAACAATAACAACAAAATCGCGTCGAAGTACCGCACAACGGATCGTCTCAAAACTAAGGAGTTACCATTGGAAACTCTTCGTGACCCTCCATACTCACCAGACCTTGCTCTAACTAATTTCCGTTTTTTATTCGGAATCTGGATAACTTACAGGGAAAATATTTCAATTCCAACGAGGCGGTGAAAAACGCCTCTAAAGAGTTCATCTCCTACCTACTATATACAAGTGACGAACTGTGCGCGCGCGCCGTCGTTTGGTGCACAGTGCGGGCGCCATCACTACACGCGGTCACTCTCATGGATTACACTTGTCACAGTCGTCAGGTATACGCTTATTGTGGCGACGACTTGTTGTGTGCAGTAACCACACGCAGCCACTTCAAATTAATTTCTTCGCACAGATCATGCACCTCGCTAATGAAATTATATAGGATTTAGTTAATTGCGCGCCAACCGAGTCGGCTCCGTGCACACTCTGCCGACTGCTATTTGCGTATCATGTTGTAATTACGCTTGTGATAATTTTCGTATGCGCGGGTTTACATGGACACATATTAATGTTGAACGCGGTATTATTAATAGGCAACTCGAACACGTCCGTTAATCAGTCAGTCCAGCTCGACGCTGTCACGTGTCTATGACCCCCGGGTGTACCGCTCCGACAAGTTCCACACCGGTGCCGTGGGGCTTGTGCAGCTGAGATGTTGTGTTTAGTGCATCTACCCCATTCTACTCCATTCCGATGCTCAAAGTGATATCGTGATAACATTAAAAAATTAACACGATAACTTCATTCATTTTAATTCGCCTTGTTTGTAATGTTAAATGAATATTACGAAATGTTTCATCTTACAGAATCAGTTCATCCTGATTGTTTTCTGTCAGAGTATCGTAGATTCGTAACAGAGTAATTATCTTGAAATGAGGTAGAACACAGCGGCGGGCGGTGCGTTCGTAATTCTTCCAAAGTAAATTAGACGCGGCGCGAGCGTGTGCCGCCATAATTAGCGGCGTGACGAGAATCACGAGCGGACGAGCACGAAACGAGCGCCAGAAGCTCCAGTCGCGGGATAGTCTGCACTACTAGTCGCAGGTTGCAGATGTATTTGCTACCGTTTGGCTTGGTTCGTTCTGTGCTCGCGAGTGCGCCTTCTGGCAGCGCCGGCGCGGTGTCGTCGAGGCGCAATCAGCGATGCTAATGCTCGCACAAGAGCGCCGCGCTGATCAGTATTCCGCGCGCGCGCCGATCAGCTGCCGATGGCGCATGCGGCCCGCTTAGCAATGCGAGCTACTCTCGCTTCACCTGTCTTGCTGGTCTTACAATTCAATATCTCGGATCACTGTGTCCGCGCTCGGCTCTGTCTTTGTGAAGGGATTTCGACGAAACTAATGTAAAATGAAAATGTGTGTATCATTGCGTTGGATAAGTTAATAGAATGTAGAGTGGTCGTGTCTTATGTTTGTTGAGATTTTACAACAGACGCTCCTTTGAGAGCGTTCGAAGCAGAGCCACGACAAGCTAGCGCTGATTAGGAAACTTTCAGGTGTCGACACGCGCTGCACATGAGACACACGCGTAACATGTACAGCATATTGTATTGTTCTCTTGTCAAGTCGAGTGCCGCATCGCTCATTGTGCACAAACCATAAATAAACGTTTGTAGTCACACGACGCGCGTGTCGCGACTGAGCCGAACAATACGCCAAGTACTCAGAGTCACACGTCACACAGGATACTAATGTTACTACGAGTAAACAGTTCTCTTTACGGAGGCTCGCAAGCTAGTGACTGGTCACGACAGCTACAAATACTAAATCATTCAGCGATGATGTCGTCGAGTTAGTCCGCATACGAGTTAGTTAGTTATTATAATAAATAATTATAATCAGTCTACGAGCAGTGGTGGCGCAGTGGTAACGACCGCCTACGAGTTAGTTAGTTATTATAATAAGTAATCAGTCTACGAGCAGTGGTGGCGCAGTGGTAACGACCGCCTACGAGTTAGTTATTATAATAAGTAATCAGTCTACGAGCAGTGGTGGCGCAGTGGTAACGACCGCCTACGAGTTAGTTAGTTATTATAATAAATAATCAGTCTACGAGCAGTGGTAACGACCGCCTACGAGTTAGTTATTATAATAAGTAATCAGTCTACGAGCAGTGGTGGCGCAGTGGTAACGACCGCCTACGAGTTAGTTAGTTATTATAATAAATAATTAATCAGTCTACGAGCAGTGGTGGCGCAGTGGTAACGACCGCCTACGGGTTAGTTAGTTATTATAATAAGTAATCAGTCTACGAGCAGTGGTGGCGCAGTGATATCGACCGCCTACGAGTTAGTTAGTTATTATAATAAGTAATCAGTCTACGAGCAGTGGTGGCGCAGTGGTAACGACCGCCTACGAGTTAGTTAGTTATTATAATAAGTAATCAGTCTACGAGCAGTGGTGGCGCAGTGATATCGACCGCCTACGAGTTAGTTAGTTATTATAATAAGTAATCAGTCTACGAGCAGTGGTGGCGCAGTGGTAACGACCGCCTACGAGTTAGTTAGTTATTATAATAAGTAATCAGTCTACGAGCAGTGGTGGCGCAGTGATATCGACCGCCTACGAGTTAGTTAGTTATTATAATAAGTAATTAGTCTACGAGCAGTGGTGGCACAGTCGTAACGACCGCCGACGAGTTAGTTATGACCAGCCCCAACTGACGGCGCCCGTTCACGAACATGACGCAGGCACTAGGCCGGGTCTAGTCTAGGCAGACGCGGTCACTAATCAGAAACATAAAACAAAAATATCTATAAAAAAAAAAAAGGTTTTACAGTTGGCATTTTGGATTTTCATTTTGACTTTATATTCGGCTCCACCTCAAAAACCATGAAAACGACGACACCAATGACGAAAAATTTGAAAATTTTTGCAGCCGCCATCTTGGATTTTCATTTTTACTTCACTATCGGCGACCTCAATATCCATCCCTTTCTGTCTTCACACGGCCAAATTACGAACGAATTACAAATTACGATTTTAGCATTCATACTCGCTTGGTAAAATTTGAGTAGGCATGCCCACTTTAGGGTGATAAATTGCGAAGGTCGAACGTCATTACGCGTGAGACGTACGTATTTTTAAATTCGTCGTATTAACTCGAACGAGTAGACCAATGACAATGTGCGAATAGTACGGGAGCCGAGTAGGCCGTCTGGCGACTGCCTACTGCCGCGCGTGTTTGTATAAAGATTTTGTTTTTTGTTAAAGATATTTATTTATTTTACTATTTATGTACACACATATATAAACAGACACGAAATAAATCAGAACAGAAAAATAGGTACAAAGGTGAGTTTCTTATTTGTGGGGCACACACACTAAAATGTAATTGATAAGCTTATGGTGATTTATTGAGGTAGGCACTGCATATATGCCTTTAAGCGATGCACGCCACTACATAGATCAGCACAATTCAGTTCAACCATTTTGAAGGGAGCTAAATGATACAACACACACGCCACCGTCGTCAGCGAGACATTTGTGTGAGCATGACACACTATCAGCCGCCAGGACAAGTCAATGAAAGACATATTATCCGGTAAATGGTAGCTCTATAGTACATACATAGAACTCACATCTGTGCTACAATACAAAAGAAATTGAGTTTATACAATGCAAAGATAGTCCTACAATCTTCAGCAGCTCCAACAGTATTTTCAAGTGTTAATCAATTAGTTGTGGTTTACCCGACTTTATTTATTTTGGGTATGGTTGGATATAACGAACTGAGGGTCAGGAGGGATCTCGCACTCACCTCGTACATATTCAAAGTACTTAGAGGGAGGGTGCATAATGCGGACATATTAGGGCACATAGGTTTATGTGTTCCAGACAGGTACGTGTGGCGACGACGACAGCCACGGCTGTTGGCGGAGCCGCGCGCTCGGACCAATCTTTTAAGTGAGGCGCCACTGACGCGCGCACTCCGCACTCTCAACCTCATAGCTAGTGACTCGGACCTATTCTGTTGTTCTCTGAGTGAGTTCACAAAGAATGCATTGTTTGTAATAAGTTACAAAAATTAATTATAATAAGGAGTTAGTTAGTAATAAGTTAGGATAAGAGTTTAGATAAATGTACACTATCGCAATAGGTTTCCCTGTAAGGATAGATGTAAGTTGAGAAATAAATAAATAAATACATTCAAGAAGACATTAATGTTAAAATGCTCCAGTCAAAATCTAACTTTAAAAAGAGTCCTAAAGAGCGTCTAACTATTTGTTATATAGAAACTAGGATTGAAAACTTAGAACAGCAATGGGAATTATTCTATAACACACATGTAAAAATAAATAATGAGGTAAAAAAGTCTGATTTACTTAGTTCAAATTATCATAAGAATGGCTTGTATGATGAGGTCGAAGAGTTTTATATACAGTTTAAAAGCGAGCTGAAAGAATTATTAAACAATATGAAAATGTCTAGTGAAACGTGTAATGTTAGTCCAGGAGCTAGCTGTAGTACAGGATTTAGGAACTTTAAGTTACCTGAGGTTAAGATACCTGTGTTCTCTGGAAATTATAGTGAGTGGCAGACGTTTAGGGATTTATTTGTAGGGTTAATACACAATAATAAAACTCTAGACGATGCGCAGAAATTATATTATCTTAAAGGGTACTTAACCGGAGATGCAGAACATCTATTAAGAAACATTAATGTAACATCGGATAATTATACGGCTAGTTGGGCGAAATTAGAGGCAATGTACAACAATAAACGATTCTTAGCAAATGGAATTTTAAAACGTTTGTTTAATCAAAAGAGTTTAACAGTAGAATCAGCCACTGAAATAAAAAGATTACTTAGCACCACATCTGATTGTTTGGGTTCAATTAAAAATTTAGGGATAGATGTTACTTCTTGGGATATACTATACTAATAATACACATTGTTAGTGCCAAATTGGACAAGGACACCAGGAAAGCTTGGGAATTAAAGGTAGCTTCGGATGCATCGGATGATTTGCCTACTTTTACTCAATTTACTGAATTTTTAACTGGCCGCTTTCGAGGTCTAGAAAATTTAGAAAATAAACCTCATGTTCAAAAGAGTTCGCAATCGTTCCATGTAGTAGGGGAAATAAAAGCGGAGTTATCTTGTCCTTTTTGTTCTGCTGCTCATAAGGTAACAGCTTGTAAAGGTTTTGCTAAGGAAAATAACGATACTCGACGTGATTTCGTACAGAAAAATGGGCTATGTTTCGTTTGTTTGGGTAGTAACCACTCTGCCAGATTTTGTAGAAACATCTTCAAATGCCATTTATGTAAAAGACGCCACCATACTTTACTCCACCCTAGCGGTGGTTCTGGGTCTGTTGGTGAGGACACGGGCGTTGTTCAGAAGGAAGCAGCGTCAACTGCTACTGGGAATAATACCTCAATGGAGGATATTCAAAGGGCCGCTGTACAAGCGGAGGGATCTACTAAGCCAATAGTTTCATGCCTTTCGACAGGAAATTGTAAGGATACGGTTTTAATACCTACGGCTTTAGTAAAAGCCAAGTCAAAGGATGGAACATATCGTGTGGTTCGCGCATTAGTAGATCAAGGATCACAAGGATCTTTTATAACTGAGTAGCTAAATGGCTAATGTAGTGGCTCAATATTTAGGGTTAAAGAAATCTTTAACAAAACACCGTGTAACAGGTGTAGGTGGTAATAAAACAGTTATGTCTAATTCTTCCGTTGTTGTTGATATACGTTCTCGAGTGAATTCAGATTACAGCGTTCAAGTGAAGGCATACGTTTTGAAGTCCATCACATCCCTTCTCCCAGTTGTAACAGCAACCAGGGTAGAATGGGCAAAGTTGAGTAAAGACAATTTAGCAGATCCTGAGTATCAGACGCCTAATAAAATTGACATTTTATTAGGTGCTGAGATATTCAGCCAAATTATTCAAGATGGAATCAAAAAGAGTACCAGTGGATCGCTCGTAGCACAACAAACAGAATTCGGATGGATTCTTTCGGGTGTTGTCGGTACAGAAAATTCGTCCGACATCAATTCATATCCTTGTATCACTGTCATGCATTCCAATATTCAGGCTGACGACCTCTTACGTAAATTCTGGGAGCTAGAAGCGGAGCCATCGGGAACTGAAAAAATACTTAGTATAGAGGAAACGGAATGTGAGAATATTTTTACAAATACCACAAAGCGAGACGAAACCGGACGTTATATTGTAAGGTTGCCGTTCCGGGATGGTAACCAAAGTTGTAAGGATGGTGAATCTAGGTTCATATCTGAAAAAAGGTTAAAGAGTTTAGAATTTAAACTTTCAAAGAATCACAAATTAAAGGCGGATTACACTGCGGTGATGCAAGAGTATATAGAACTTAACCATATGGTAAAGGTATCTCCAGAAGATAAGAATAAAGGGTTGTACTTACCTCATCACGCAATACTCCGGGAAGATAAGCAAACAACTAAGGTGCGCGTGGTATTTGACGCTTCCTGCAAAGGAATAAATGGGGTATCGTTAAACGATAACTTGATGGTTGGCCCAACCTTGCAAGCAGAATTACGACATACGGTTATGCGTTGGAGAACACATCCAATTTGTATAGGTGCTGATATAATTAAAATGTATAGACAAGTTCTGGTCAATAGAGATGATACAATGTTTCAGAGGGTTCTTTGGAGGGATAGTCCTGAAAAAGAAATTGAAGTATTTGAGTTAGTGACGGTTACATTTGGTACTTCATCAGCGCCATTTCTAGCAGTGCGTTCTTTACATCAGGTTGCTTATGATGAAGGGAAGGATCATCCATTAGCAGCAAAAATCATTCTTAATGATTTTTACATGGATGATTTAATGACAGGAGCAGAAAGCGTAGAGGAAGGATATAAAATTCATACAGAAATAAAAAGTATTCTAGCTAAAGGGGGATTTCCATTACAAAAATGGATAAGTAACAACGAAGAATTACTACATAACATAAGCGAAACCAAATGGATAAGGCTGAGGAAGTAAAAATAAAAATAGATAATATTACAAAAATACTCGGACTTACCTGGGATCCTCGCGCTGATGTTTTCAAGTACTCTGTAGAACTGCCTCCCCCGACGGAAACTGTAAGTAAATGGAAAATTATATCGGATATTTCTAGGCTTTTCGACCCGCTAGGTTGGTTGTCACCTAGTATCATTTTAGCAAAAATTTTGATACAAAAGCTATGGTTAGCAGGCATAGGTTGGGACGAAGAAGTGCCCAGTAGTTTATTAAAGGAATGGATTACTTACCGTAAGGACTTTTCTTCTTTAGTGAACGTTACAATCCCACGTTGGCTTAACACTAAATCCAGCAATGTAAAGACGGAGCTACACGGTTTTTCGGATGCCTCAAAATTGGCCTACGCTGCAGTGGTATACGTCAGAGTTATAGATGCAGAGGGTAACATACAAGTTGCGTTAGTTACCTCGAAAACCAAGGTGTCTCCCATCAAACAGGTGTCAATACCTAGGTTAGAACTATGCGGAGCCGTTCTATTAGCTAAGTTGATGGTGGACGTTGCTAAAACTCTGGATATAAATATATTAGATGTGCACGCTTGGACGGATTCCGAAGTTGTTCTCGCATGGCTTAATAGTCACCCAAGCAGTTGGAAAACGTTTGTGGCCAAACGCATTTCAGAAATCTTAAGCACATTGGATACTCAATATTGGTCACACGTTCCATCCAAACAGAATCCAGCGGATTGTGCCTCTCGCGGCGTGGCTCCAGGGGAACTCGGTAATACTGCGATATGGTTCAATGGACCGGAGTTCTTAAGGCAGTCAGTAATAGAATATAAAAAACCTAAACACTTGATTACTAAATTGGAGGAAGTGAAGGTCCATTCGGGTATCCTTGACATTTCCTTTTGGGACAGATTTTCATCGCTTTCAAGGATGATTAGGGTAGTAGCCTAGTTCATACACTTAAGAATCAATTGTGCTAACAAGGAAAGAAATAAACAGTTGTCTACGACAGAACTCGAGGAGGCGATGGAAGTATGTATTAGAAAAGGTCAAGAAGAAGAGTTACAAGAAGAAATACAAGAACTTAAGAAGACGGGATCTTTAGGTAAAGGAGGAAGAAAGTACAAATCGTTAAACTTATTTTTGGACTCAAGGGGAGTAATTAGAGTGGGCTCACCAAAATCCAGAACCAGCCATAGGTGGCATAGTTCTGATAAAAGAGGATGATTTACCTCCTGGTAAGTGGTTGCTGGGGAAGATCGAGTCAGGCCAGGTCGGTCGGTCGGAGTCGGGCCAGGATGTTTTATCCTGGCCCCGACGGAATCACTCGAGTCGTTACTGTTAGAACTAAAAATTCCCTGATAAAGAGACCTATTACGAAATTGGCTATTCTTCATGTAGCAACTTAAACTTTGTTTTTGTAAGGTATAATTTAAGAATATGTATTGTTCATAATAGGATGCATCTCTTGTAGTATGTAAGAATTGTTTTTTTTGTCTTTATATACTTTCACCCATGTTATTATTATGTTAAAATTTTGTACCTGTGCGCCCCATATTATTAGACATGTTGCACGGTGGGCGGTTTAGAATAAGAGAAGGATATTCTGCAATATGTCCTTGGTGGGCGGTATGTCTAATATTTCAATATGTAAAAAGTTTACCTGACGCTTCCCTAGATGGCGTTGGGATCGAAATACATCTCGCTATGGTTTCGTTACCGAGCAAACCATATATAGTTTTTGGAATTTTTGTTAGGGAGGATTCCTTGTGAATAAATTGTCCTAATTGAAACAGTTGGTGCGTTTCATTGGGTGTTCTCGCCTTCGGACCTTGAAAACCTGTTCACGTGTAAGTTTTAAAAATCAGAGAACGAGTGAGACGGGCATGTTCTTTTATTGACTGCAGACGCACAGCTCGTTCGTCTTGAGATTGACTAGCACGCTTATTGCGAGCATATTCAGACATCCAGCTTAATTTTAATACAATTTTCGTCTGAGTCTCAGCTGCCCGCCGCTGCCAGCTGCCTTTCGCGTCGCTCGTCAAGCCTCTTTTTGCGAACAATGTTCAATTCGTGCTTGCAAATCTTCCTTTTTTAGCAGGACCTCTTGACAAAGATCTCTCCATTTTATTAATAAATAAAAAAACATACGTGGACACGTCGTTGCGAGTGGACGTTTCGATGCGATTTTTTTTTGTGATTTTGAATGCACTAAGTTATAGTCAGTCGTACTTGTATCACATTGTTATTATAATTATGTACTTACGTGCATACCTATCTAACTGTACGTAGTATTTGTACTAGAGTTTTTGTATAACATAGTTGTACTTTTTGTTTTTGTCCATATTGCAGATTTTTTTATTTTTTTTATTTAAGATAGGTACTTTTCTGAAGTGCTGGCACCGACCTCAAAAAAATTTGTAGGCCCTTAATTTGTTTCGTACCTACTTTTGCTTTTGTTTGATAAATTCTTGTATATTATGTAAAAATATTATTTCATACTTTTGAGTTAATTTGTTTTTTAAGTCGGTTTAAGTTTTTTAAATTACTTTTGACACTATTCTTTGGCTGAATTTAAAGGTCGTGCGTAAAAGTCTGTGCACGGAACTGAACTTAAAATTATTAAGGACTTCTACGTTAGTAATCAGTTGTTTGTGTGAATGGAGACAAGAAACTATTTAATTTTTGTTAACTTTATCCGAAGACAGCCATGTCCAGCGGCAATGAGGTTTTTGGTAGAAATAACTGTTTGCTAGGCTTAAGTTCTGACCGAACGCGAACTGAAGCAGTCTTGTACCGCGTTCATTCCTTACGCCTAGTCCGAGGGGACCTACTATGTTGCTATTGTTCTTGCCTAGCACCAACTTTGGCGTTGAAGTCTCCCCAATCGTCCACATGGCTCGGTTATCGTAACACGCTTTATTTAGGAGGTCGAAAAATTTTTCAACATCGTCTTCAGGATGGGATGATGTTGGCGCATAGACTTGAACTACCGCTAAGGTTTTCTTGTTGGCTATATTGAATCTAAGGACAGCTATTCTATCTGAGTATGCTTTAAACTCTAATATGTGATCGTTCCATTTCACAAACAAGTTTCCAAACTAAAAATCCCACACCGTATCTACTGTTAGTCCCACCGGTATAATAAAAGGTGTTAGAGCTTCTTTCTAAAGTATCTTCTCCATCCCGTCTTACTTCAACCATACCGATTATATCCCAGTTTATGTTTTCTAGTGCATATTCTAGTTCGGTAATCCGTTCTTCCGTTCTAAGGGTCCTAGTGTTTAGCGTTAGAATGTAAAACTTATCTGAGTCCTTTAAGCATGCATTGGTCGGCTGACAAAGGGATGCCACTCGGGGATTTTGAGGCCCCTTGGTTCCAGAGAGAGTCTGCGTAATGTCGGTCTCGGCGTCGGTTCTGCTGGAACCGATGCCGGGTACTTGATGCGCATTTTTATTGTTGTGTGTCATGAGAGAGTTACAGAAGGGGTTTAGACAAACTAACCCACCGCGCTTGTCTAGTGCGAGTTGGTGGGAGTACAGTGGACCGCCTGACTGGGTCTTAAGTTAGTACTTAAGTACATGTTAATTTATTAACAAAAACCGTTTAAACTTGTAAACTCCGTAAACCTTTATCCAATAAAGAGGCTATTCTTCATAATACAATATTTTTTAATTAGGAAGCTCTTATCTGTGAAGCTTTTGTCTTGAACCTTTCACAAAAATGACTCGCTTAGATAGCTTATCTACGTGTTCAAAGATTTTGTGTAAAAGGGTAATTTTGACGGGCGTGGCCCTCCCCCCGCAGCTCATTGGAACATCAGTGCCGCTCGTGAAGACTGTGGAAACTTTAAGCTGATGAAATTGTGCCAGCGGAGCGTTAATTGTAATAAATTGAAATACATTGTACGTACTACGGAGTGTTTCATAAAGTTTTTCATTTGCATGAACATTGCACGTGGTACTCTGTGGATAAAACGATAGCGTCACTTTGTAATGGAAATATGCGAAAACGATTCGATATCTCTCTGACGTAGCGTTTCGTGGCACCGTGTAGCTGTGAGTTAAGTTCAAACAAGAACAGTTGAGTCAAAACGTCAGTCCAAAAGTGACAGTATTTCGACGATATTGCGAGCATTGCGTAAAACGACAGTGAACATTTACAGTCCGCACTCCTTGTGTGTTGAACAAGCACGCGGGTTTCACTCCCGACACGAAACTAATTTGTGTTAATCAATGCATTTTAACAAAACACTGACAGGAACTGAAATTAAATTATTACAACAAGCTTTTACGAACTCTTAATATTTTGTTTGTTGCAACTTTGTATTTGTACAAAAGTTAGCAAGGCGAACTTGCAATTCAAAGACGTTTCGAACACGAGCTGGTATAGTTTCCAAAAACTATGAAATCTCTTGCATTTGTTTAATCCGGCGGCGACTCCCCAACAGACGGCGCGGGGGTCTGGGGGGAGGGAGGGGGGTGAGCGCATTCCTGAACAAGTACAGGAGAGGTTGCGCAGTTGATTGAGCAAACCATTCTCAGAAGACAGTCCAGTGTCCCACCGTCTGATCCCAACAAACGAACTAATATTCCCCCAGGTACACGACACAAAACCGCTTTTGCTAGACACCAATACTTCACATTAAGTACACCAATCTACAAGAAAATTCATAAAGAACTAAATATGCTCGATTGCAATAATTTTAAATTAAAAGCTAAGGTGTTGGAATATACACAAACTGAATCACTACTAAAATACATACCTCACACTCACTACTCTCATACAAAAACTCACCACACATACAAAACTACATCAGGTATATTTTTCCTTTTTCCTTTCCTTTTTATTTAATACCTATATAATATTTTTAAAAGTAAATGTGTTTGTTAACACGAACAATTACACACGCACGCACAGTCCGCAATTGTAAAATCCCTATTTTTAACCCTAGAACACTAACCTTCGTCGATTCGACGACGCGGGTTTAAAAAAATCGCGTAAACTTCTAGGCGCGCGATCGTAACTCTTTTATACTTCAGCTAATCTCAGTCGACCCGTTGCCCCCGCGATGGCCGCTACTAGTGTAGCGGGTAGATACGTGTGCGCCATTACAGCAACCATGGCTCGTCGAATCGACGAAGGTAACGGTAACGTAGTAACGTTATATTTTGTACTATATGGTTTGTTTTCTTTTACATTCTTTTTTCTTTTGTAGATATGTTGTTTATGTTTAATGCTTTTTATTATTTATTGTTTAAGGTACAATTCGTCAGTTATTATTGGAAGATGAAAGCGATGACGAAAATTCATCAGGGGTGAAAGAGAAGACCACGTTGAGGTCGATCCACCATAATTATGTTCTACAATTGAAACTGAACAAAATAATACTTACAGCTAATGTACTACGGCTTGAAGCAAAAAAGAAAAAAGGAAAATATGTGCCTTATGTCCGTCCTACTGCAAAGCGACGGATGACGAAAAGTAGTTGCACCAAGTATAAAAAATCGCTGTGCGGAAAGCACGAATTTCACAAATGTCACAAATGTATTAGGTAGTTCTTAGATTTTTAACAATGTTTTTATTTCATTAGTTTATAAGATTAATTATTTTTCATATTTTAAGTTTGTTCCTCTGAATTTCATTATAAAAAATAAAAAGTAAGAGATTTAAATATGTTACGATTACGATTTTGCATGAAAACTATGATCACATTCATATGGCTGTTTGATAAATAAATATGCCATATAATAAATACAAATATTAAAAAAAATACAAATAAATACTTATCATACACAATAAAAACAAATCTGCCCCCGATAGTTAAAAAGACGTATCTAACAAAAAGTAAAAACGGAGAAATAAATGTTTTAATGAATAAAACGGGAAATCGTATGCTGTCTTCGAGTAAATTAATATTTTACATACTTAAAGTTGAAAATAATACCCTCTAATAATAGGCTTTAACCTGGTTTAATAATAATATGAATTTATTAAATTATTATAATAAAAATAATGAAAAAACAGTTTCATCTTAGCATAAAAAATTAAGGAAAATATTACATACTTAATTGAATAGACGTAAACGGCTAGATGCGTCCTTTAAATTTCAAACGCTTTTGGCTGTACTTTTTATCTAAGTATTTAGTTTATCTATCTAATAAATGATTTTAACATAAATGGGCGCATATAGGTATTTCCGCCTTTTTTCTTAAGAATTAGAAAGTATGTAGATAGCCCTTGGCTTAGGTAAAATGTTTATAAAATATTTAATAATCCTTTTATCTAAGGTAGTATATCAGAAATAGTACAGTAGGTTCGTGGTTATCATATAAGTCATAGCCTAATTTATTATTTGTAAATAAAACACAATTTTTTATTCAACGTAAAGTAATTAAGACGATTATGGCAAATGCGCCTATGCTAAAACAATTTTACGAAGTAAATAGGGCGCAAGTGGTCAGATGTGGTCTTTTTTTCTTAATGTAAAAACAGTTTTTTTTTAGCGCGTTAGTCGCAAATACCTATTTGCGTCTTATTAACTTCCTTTTAGAAATAGGTACAAATATGCGCCTTTTATATTACTGAACTAAAAAAAAACTATAAAGTATAATGACATTATCTACATAAATGCGACTTTTTAATTAAGTTTCACATAAATTCGTCTTTTCATCTTCAATCGGGTGTAAAAAATGAACAGAAGCGCCCTATTTTGTTGTGCTAAAACCGCACTGGAGGAAGTTAGAGAAATATAAAAAATACAGGCAGATGCACGTTTTTTTTCTGATTTCGGCAATATACATAACTCAAATCTGGAAAAACTGTTAGATGCGTCTTTTTTCCTATCGGGGGCAGAAATATGAACACAGTTTATTTTAATAAAGCCCGTAACCCCTTTGAAAAAATACCGTAGTCGAAACGACGAAGGTTAGTATTAAGCGTCGAAAAATATGGTTAGTGATCTAGGGTTAAGTAACCTTACAGCTGAACACTGTCTAGGTTATCCTAGTTTAAGAGGCAGGGCTCACAAAATCTGTATACAGACTTCTGCAGCGTAGTTAGTATCATGTTACTCATTGTATACTAATGTAAGTAATGTTTCTTTGTGACATTAAACTATTTGTCGGTGCACGTACAACGATTTGGTTGCTGACAATGCGACCTCAATTTATATATAATAATATTCACTGTACATTAAAGTTAGTTGACATATTGCAATCATCGCGATTGGCACGGATTGGCATCCAACTTATACTACTATATTTTGTAACTTTAAGAAATAAACTATTTCTAGTGATCAACCGTGGTTTACCGTCAACTCACCAAAACTCTAACTAGCTCTGAGCCATACATAAAATTGGTCCTTCGAGCCGGATCTCTCGCATCTCGATTTTAACTTCTTTGTCTGTTCCTTTCTGTTGTTCCAGTTTAGTGCTTGCCGTAGAATTCTGATTCCTAATTATTCTTCGTTTCTTGATAATGAAGTAGATGCCAACTGTAGCAAGTCCTCCCAACAACAAAGAAGTCGCGGAGTAAAAATACACATCGTGCGGTGAAATACTTGAAGCCGCAGGTTGGGTTGTTGTTAAATAATCTATAGCCTTCCTCAAGAATTGGGCTATCAAATGCAAAAAGAATTTTTCAAATCCGACTGGTAGTTCCAGAGATTAGCGCGTTCAACCAAGCAAACAAACAAACAAACTCTTCAGCTTTATAATATTAGTATAGATAGGTACTTCGATATTCAATCCCGTGTTTACCCTACTTCCTAAGTGATTGTAGGTAAATATCGTGGCATTTTTTTTTCTGTAATAAGCACTTAGGTTTCATGGCAATGACTCCTGTTCCGTCAATGACCGCCGGTGTCACCTGATCGCTGCATATTACACGCATCAGCTGTTTGTCGCACAGCGTAAGTAACCAAACGTTGGGATTGTGTAATTTTATCCAACTCTCCTTACAAGTTATGTCATTAATGACGCACGATAGTGAAGTTTGTTGGCTAAACACCTTGGTCTCACACGGCGCATCTTTATCAGCTTTGCGCTTACAAGTTTTGCGCTTATAAGCTTTGCGCTTACAAGAATAATTTTGTTACACGCGGTGCTCCAGCGTGTGACGTCATTTGACCTAGACGACGCGGCTCGTATTCGCTGAGTACGTACAGTACCCGGCGATAAATATTGCACATCGACCTTTGGAAAGAGACAATCGGTTAATTTCGACTTCGCAGAGCGTTATCTCTGTCGCACGAAATACAAACAGTCCGGTAAAAGTAACAGTCAGTTAGGAGCTGTTAAAACAATTATGATTTGCTTCTTTTGATAATTATTTTTATTCTTTGTATAAAATACAAAAAAAAGGTAAAGGTCGATGTGCAATATTTATCGCCGGGTACTGTACAAATTCATTGGCGTGTAGGCACTTGCGCCGCGCGAGTCGTTTTTTGTTTATTACACGATGGCTGAGGTTAAAAAGTACGTCTATAAAATATTGTATTTGAAAAAAATCCATCACTGAGTATATAAATCAATATAATAAAGGCAAATTATCTTTTTTTCCTTTTATGAAGCCTTCTTCAAATACAGTGAAATAAAAACTACACACTCATAAAATATAAATTTAAAACCTCTATAACTAGTATCTAATGGCATATGTTTGGTTAAATATAGTATTAACAACATCATGAAACTTCTCCATTGTTGCTGAACTTTCAACAGAAATGTAAATGATCGAGAGCACGCGACCTTCACTCATTACACTGCGGAGTCAAGGTCAACAATACGCAAACACTCTGTTTTTGTGTATTACTGAGGTTAGGACTAGTTTGGATATAGCTGAACACAACACAGTGTGATACACTTATTCCAATAATAATGTTCGAAAGCTTATGTTCGACCGGTGTCACTCTTCTGCCATGCGGTGTGATGTGAGCCGGGCTGGACAGTCATCGCTCAGTGTTTTTCCTTCATGTCAGTCATACATTTGTTGTGTATGTGGCTCCTGGCAGCTGCCATGATGTGCAGTGACAGCGCACATTAGCACCACGGCCACGGCTCCTCAATACGGGTGCTTAGCGGTAATCCCTATAACGACGCCCTACGAACAGTTAGCTAGCTCTTGTACTATCGCTACACCAGAATTTGACCTCTCAGATTATTTAAATACCTCTCCTGTTATAATGTCGGTAAACATTAATAGTCGAGTATTTTCGAACATGAGCGATAACCCAAAAACAAGCCTTACAGGCCACGGCAATTGATTTAGCAAAATAAATAGCTCGGCGGGTATCTGATTCCCCCCCCCCCTGGGGGGGGGAATCTCCACCCACTCACGCTTACCGCTCGACCGCAGATTAGCGTGATTGTAAATCTTAGCTATTCGGTTGCGAAACACTTCACCGAAACGACTTCAACTTACAAATACTTCTCAAAAAATATCTGTCGAGTTTGAAGAACTTTGAATATTCGTATAGTAACTTTAACACCCTAAGTTAAAAATGTTGGCGACGCCAAACGAGACATCGAGAACTATATTGTTCAAGGAACGAGAAAGTCAGTGTATGTTATTAGTATTATTTGATTCTCCCTCTAGTTACTAGCACGCATTATATAGTAAGTATGTAGCAGCGCGACAACAGCGATAGCTCGTCACATAGTAATAGGAGGCGCGTGGATCTGCTGAGGTTCGATCAGACTTGCGCCCATTACGCGGAGCTCCCGAGCTTAAGTCTGCCGCGGTCAGCAGAAATATGACCAGCGCACGCTGACCCGCCGCGCCGCCGCGCCCGGAGCACCCCGGGGGTCAGGCTTGCTGGCCGCGCGTACTTTACGAGCGGCCGGGTAAGCCGCCACTGTATCGGCTCATTGAACGTTCATTAAAGTTACTCGTTTTATTTGGTGCGGTATAATCGTGTCGATGACAACTAGCAGTTAGTCCCCCCCCCCGCCCCCGCATAGCTCGGCACAGCTTCCAGCGAGAACATTAATAAAATAAAGCGACAGAGGGAAGGATTTACGAGAGCAAACTTAACGTGTTGTTGGCGACATTCTATTATTTCATTATTCAGCAATTATTACGTAAGAGAGAGCTAACGTTTTTAAGCAAGCGTACTCGCGCGCGGCGAGTACGCTTGTTTAAAAACGGGTTGATGACAAGCCGTTTTTGAATATCAACACTCTCGCAGTCAGCCAACATCCTATCGAGATCAGTTCCTAGAGCGAAGAACAATAGATTTATTCGATTTAATGGAAGTTAGTGTTATAATGTAGAACTTATAATGCAAACATTGATTTACCGACAAACGTACTCAGCTTACAATTAAAAGACAAAGCGCCGCATTATCGCATCGAAATACAAAACCGTCAACCAGTTCATACGAACTCGGAAAATTATTCGATTATTCGTTTTTTTTTTCGCGCCGAATCGTTCCGACGCGCCTCAAACACCACCCCTGTTTTTACAACAAATAGAAACTACTCCAAAAAAAAGTTATTTAATAAATAAAAAACCCGACTGCGTAAAAATCTTAAGTTAATAAAAAAAACAGAAAAGCTAAAAACAAGCCCATTTTAAATTAAATTAAAGTTGGAAGCAGGCGGGACCCATACCATTTTTATTATATTTTCAAATTCAAATGGGTCCCGCCTGCTTCCAAATTACCTAATAATACTCCACAATACTAACCCATAATACACATACCTACATACACTCTAAAAACATAACCCTCCTTCTGGCGCAGTCGGGTAATTATTTTTGGTTTTTCGGGATAAGGCCATTTTTTAATCGATCAAGTGCAAGATGGTCAATACTTGAGGTAGGTCTTCAATACAAGTAGATAAGTATACTATATGGCTGCTCGGGAGAGCAGCCATTTGGCACGGTAGCCTACCCTGTAACGCAGGAGCGCTACAGGGTAGGCTATAATACCGTGCCAAATAGGAGGTGGATATCAAAAGGTAATGGATACACAATGACAACAACATAAGCCCGATAGTAGGTATTGATATTTAATTATGGGAGTTTTAGCCAGTTAAACTGTTACCGCCTTCACCGAGTGGAGGTACTCCCAGCTTATGTTGTGTTATGATTCAAAATTTATACCCGGTGTCACTTTCACAATTAATACGAATCTAACGACACCTTTGAAGCTAAAATTCATTGAGCCGTTCTGGCCGCAAAACGTGCCGAACATTTGAATATGGCGCCAAAAATCCGCCATTTTTTATTACGATATCACTTTTACAGTAATTACGAAACTAACGACACCTCGCAAACTAAAATCCATCGACCCGTTCAGGCCGCAGAGCGTGCGAAACATTTGAATTTGGCGGCAAAAATCCGCCATTTTGTTTTTTTTTATTTTGATATACCCAGTGTCACTCTCACAGTAAATACGAATCTAATGACACCTCTCAAGCTAAAATCCATCGAGCCGTTCAGCCTGCAGAGCGTGCCAAACAATAATACATACATACATACATACTCTCGAAAAACATAACCCTCCTTTTGGCGTAGTCGGGTAAAAACTTGTTGAACATAGAATGTCTCGGAACATTGCAACTGTGACGAGTAGACGCGCGCGAACGGCCGCCGGTCACCCGATCGGTCGCCGGGCGTGCGGCCGGCCGGACATTCGGCCAGCTAATTGAGTTCACTTTTTATTATTTTAATTCGTAATTAGCTTCAGTTGGCGTGCGGCGTTCGAGTATAAATTAAATTGGAGTCTAATTACGTCAGAGCCGGCGCCATTACAATTTTAATCAAACACGCATCAGTAGATCGTGAGCGATATTACGTGTTGTACAGTCTGTTGACTGAACGAGCCACGACAAGAAGCAGCCGTGGCTTATTGATTCAATGTTTATAATATATTATACCTGTTCGATATACACGGACGGATAAAGTCAAAGCCAAATATTTATTTCAAATAGGCACATAAAAGGCAATTTTGAACGTCAAAAATTACAATATAATAGAATTGATTCTAGTCGCCCCTTCCAAAAGATAGTGTTCGTATGGAGAAGAAAGGGCAAGAAACTCCAACAAGGTTTTGTATATATAGGGAAAGGTATAATGTGTGTCTCGTTATTATCAGGCATATTTTAAATACTGTGGGCGTACTATGGGGGTAGTGTTGGTTAAAAATGAAAAAATATAAATTAAATTAGCAACCAGTTTGATTTTGTCTAGACTCTAGGTATATTATCCTATGGAGCAGGACTAGCATGTTTCCAAACATTCTTATCTTGGATATAATCTTCTAATTTGTGATATCCTTGTTTACAAAGTGTCCTTTTAATATGAGTTTTAAATTTTCTTTAATTTAATTGCAATATGTCACAAGGATAAAGCGCCCTTCTATTTGTCACATTACTCACGATGACATCAACATTCACTTAGCAATAAAGTATATAACGTAATCGTCTATCTAACATAACATAATGTTCCGCAGCGAGCACTGAACAACGCGCACACCTCCAAGCAGCTCCGGGTGTACGTTAATATGAGATGGAGAGGATCACGAATAACACGTATTTGAAGCTAGTAATCGCCACTCGAGCCGCGCCATCACTCCGCGCATATAAGCTCACCTGTACACTGACACACTGCCCCGACCAACTAATAAAACCGAGGGAACTCAAACTACAATCACAAAAACGCCTCAAACTTTAACGGTATTGTTATTTATTTTGGCGCCTTGTGCTGGGCTCGTTGTATAAAGTGAAACTTCTGCTTAACTATTTGTTGTAAACGCTGAGTTACTTAATAGTCATAGCCCAGACGACCAGTCATAGCCCACAGGGAAACACCACTCAAGCTCAACGCGCTTTACACTGCCTATTGTTATAAGACACTGTACAGCTGTAAAGCGCTGTAGCTGCAGCGTGCACAACGCCGTATTGCTTCTAATAATAATGAAAAAGGATTTACAGTGAAAGTCGGCGTTTGATGCAATTTAGTTGTGGCGCCGCGCGCCGCGGGCTATCGAGGGTTTAGCTAGTGTGGCGAACAAACAAACGGACGGCTATTGATTAAGGCTAAGCTTACCTACCTGTATAACTTACATTTCGATAGTGAGAATAATTTTTATTTAAATTAGCTCGATAAATCGAAAGTGTTTACTCAAGGATACCCTGCACTAATATTAAACTCATCACCTGCCTAGCCTTTTCCCAACTATGCTGGAGTCGGCTTCCAGTCTAACCGGATGCAGCTGAATACCAGTATTTTACATGGAGCGACTGCCTATCTGACCTCCACAACCCAGTTACTGGGTAATATGATACCCCTTGGTAAGACTGGTTATCAGACTTTCTGACTACCCGTAACGATTGTCAAAGATCCACGAATGACAGCCGGGACCAACGGCTTAATGTGCTTTCCGAGGCACGGAGGGGTCACGGTATATTATGCAAAGATGTTTACCCATCCACAGACCAACCGTGGCAAGCGTAGCTTAACCTGATCGATCGACCTGTGCGGCTGTTATTATTTAGCCACGGGCCGCTCCACTATAATGCACTAATATATTAAACTAACTGACATAATAACATAATTTGAATATCGCTATAATAGCACGGCTCGTTGCAGCTACGGCGTAGCCAGCGTCTACGCGCTCGTAGCCATGCATTTGTCAGAAAGGGGAATGAAAACTACTCTATGTATAGGTAAATGATATCTGGCTTCATTAGCAAGCTTTGAGTGTCAGAATGGTTACTACTTATTTACTGTGTATGAAGTAACTATGAATTAGCAAGCTTTGAGTGTCAGAATGGTTACTACTTATTTACTGTGCATGAAGTAACTATGAATTGGTGTTTGGGGAAAGGGTTTTATGAAGAAAAGCATAGAAAGAAGACAAGGCATTTATTTTAATTAGGCTTGACGTTAAATATGTTAATGAGATGATAATTTAAAGCTTAAAATGCCAATGCATTCTACAACATTTTTCGACAAATCCTTTTCTGTTCAGGCCGCTCGTTTATGGAATGCATTGCCAGTTCAAATAAGACGCGCGCAATCGTTAGCTGTATTTAAGAGACTCGTGAAGGAACATTACTTGTTGTTGTGATTTTGTTTTCCTAGCTGCAATAATTTATAGTCATCATTTATTTTCGTTGTTTATATGTATATTTAGTATGTATTTATTTATGTATCTATTATACAGCAGTATATATATATCTATGTATCTATTATAGTATATTATGTTATGTTGCACCATTAACAACCCCATTTTTTTATATCCACGCATTCACTGTCCATTCCAAGGTTGCCTGGAAGAGATCGCAGAAAGCGATAAGGCCGCCCATTGTATGTTTTGTATTCATAATTGTATTTTTTGTTATGTATTTTCTGGTGTACAATAAAGTATATATAAATAAATAAATAAATAAATAAATAAATGAGAAAACTGGTTGTCCGTTCCAAAATTAGGTCATCATGGTGAAGGAAGGACAAGGAAACTCCATAGCAGCTTGTTTTAAATATTGTATCAACACATTTTTACATTTACATAAACAATTATTGTTATCACAGTAATCTCTTGGACCACTTCTCAAAGCTATAGCAACGTATCAACGGAAAGAAACAAAACATGAATATTCCTTAATTCGATTTAACACATAAGCAATATTAGACATATTATACCACATATAGAAGAACATAGCACCAATAATATAAATTAACCTACGTGAACGGTAGTCCATCTTTCACAACAGTCGAAAAAAAGAGTTTCCAGAATTGGCGGGTACAAGTATTTTTATAGCATCCCAATATTACTCAAATACATCCCATAATGCCGCCGTTTTTAAATCAATCATAAAGTTTAACCAATTTTAATATTGACAGTCATAATCAAATCTAATTTCGCAGAATTGTTTTAAAACGATATCAGATATTCAATGTATTTTTATAACAATTTATCCGACTGTGATTAAATGAAGTTCCTTAAACATACATCCCACTTTACTTTGCATCTTCAATCTGGAATCTGACTTATTTCTCGCATCTGTGTGACTGCAAGCGTTGGGGCCGGCAACTGTAAAGGTCATCGCACACGCATGAGCTCGGCAACGGATCGGCATCAGCTCTCACGGAAATGTATCGATGAGCGATGATGATGAGTCCATTACAAACATTTTCAGGTCCAGTTGAAAATCAGCGTCAGGCACTAGTTGTCTGGCATTTTTGCTGAACTGGGCCTTTTTGGTGCATCTGTGAGGCACACTTTCCTGCTAATTTCTTACATCGGACTTTACACTTTTTATTTGATCGTTTTTTTTTTTGTTTTTATTTGCTGCTGTATGTGTCTGGTGTACTGTGTGTCTTTTAGTCTGTGCTAAATAAATGTATAGGAAAAGGTATGTAGGATGAGTGTTTTTAATATACGAATGAATATAAGGTAGCGTTAGGTGATGGCAGATTGATGGATAGAAGATAAGACCCTAAAAATTTTGGTATAACTAAATTACTTAAGCAATTATTGATTAATGTTAGGTTAGGTTTATTATGAGGAATGGAACGCAACACATGAGAGAGAGAAGGAACGACTGTGAGAGGGAGAGAGGAAGGGAATGAAGGAAGATGATACGAGAAGGGACGTTAGTGATACGGTGTAGAGGAAAAGACGCTAAGATTTAACATTGTATCGAGATCTTACCAGTAAAGTTTTATTAAACCACGGTAATTGTTTATTTGAAAAACATTTTACTTGCCCCACGCTCCTACAGGTATAATGTGTCTTGTTATTATCAGGCATATTTTAATTACCTACTGTGGGTAGTGTTGGTTATTGCGCAATAGAAAAACGGTTTGCAGTTCAAATCAGATTATAATATCATGAACAATTAAATCAGACTAGCAAATCACACACGATACAACCAGATACGGAACGCGAGACAGTTTCAGAGCACATATTGTCCGTACGATGTCCAATGATGGTGGTGGTCCCTCGCCTGTGTTGGAGGTCATGACGCCCCGGTGAGGGGGCGTAGCAAGCGGGGTCAGGGCTTCGCCCCCTGGCCGCGAATTCCGTACGGCGGCTCGCTATTACGGGCCTCTCACTCTTTGTGCCACATTGGTCAATGGTAATCATTGAGCACGAGTTTTGTTACGCGTGCCCATGTGAACGATTGCATGTAGTGTTTCTGTAGGCGCGCCGCGACGCTGTACCACGCCGCTTTCGCTAACGTCCACTCGGGCGAAGTGTCGCTCGCAATTGATAGCGGATTATCATCCAACAGACACAACGTTTGGGAAGATTTATCACTTCACGTAGCGCCTTTAGCTGTAGGCCAAACTAACATCAATTGCGTGCGACAATCGAACCTGGTGCCCCAAGGAGATAATAAATATTTAGTGCCTGCGCCAATCGAGGCATCGAACTTCAATGAAGTGAAAATTAACGTAAAAAAATACGTGTTACTACGTCAGCCTGTAGTACACGGAGCAGCTACGCTCTCGTAGCGGTTCACCGATCAGCTTCGCCTGGCCATGAGCTTGCTACACGTGAAATACGTAATTAATTTTAAATTATTTGGGCAGTAACAGTAAATATTATAGACAACGGAAAAATTCGAGAGATGACTGCCATGATGAGGTCACCTAACGCGGAACAAGTATCATCTTACTTAAAGGCATTGCTTACGGAGAGCTCGCTGCCGGTCGCCGGTCGCCGGTCGCCGGCTGTAATTAGTGACAGGCAATAATTGCCCACCGGACGCCCCCCCTGCCCCCCTGACCCTCGCCCACGCGGTCTCCAGCTCCAAGCTTTGAAACACGATTCTTAGCGCTAATTGAGTTACAGTTAGACGACTCTTCTCTGAACTTCTTACGGAGGTTTAGCTGCGAGCTGCGACCGGAGACTGTGACGTTTAGCAATATAAGAAAGACGAGTTTTTTCTATTATTTCTGAGAAACGATCTGCAGATATCTGACAATAAATGGACGTAAACTTTTTTTTTTTTTTTTTTATTAGCCTATGCTGTCCCACTGCTGGGCAAAGGCCTCCCCCAAATCCTTCCAGGACGTAAACTTACCTGGGACTAATTCAATAAAACCCCGATACAAAATAATCAGCAGCAGTCGGGGACCTATTAGAATAGAAGGTGTTCCACAGAACGGTCCCCCGACTTCCTTCCTTCATGAATTTATCTGTTTTAATCTCGTTACATAAATTCTTTAGTTAAGTTTTTAAATTATTTTATCCTTTTCCAATTCCATTTAACCGTCGTGGGTCTTAAAAAAAAATGTTACCTTTTTTGTTCTATTTGTGGCTATTTTTTCATAGTGTTTTTTACTTGATATAGTCTTTTTACGTTCATACTATGTTTTATTATTATTTCGTGTCGGCGGTTTTTGAAATTTTTAATTTAAATTTTTATTTCAAGCTTTTTGTAGGGATTCCTTAATTTTTTTTTCATGCTTTTTGTAGGGACTCCTTAACTTTTTTATTTCATTTCTTTTATTTTCTTGCATTTTAAGATTCAGGTAATTTGGTGTTTAATGGTTTTTTATCAGTAAAAAAATTATTATTAATTTACAGTTAAAGAATAATTTTTAAGGCTGAACAGATTTTTTTTGTTTTATTATATCCTTTTTCTAGTTCTTCCTTTAGTTATTCAACTTTCGTAGAAGTATTTCAAAGCTATAAATGATAAATGATTTTATTTTGTAAGTAGGTTTACACAAAACACTTTTACACGTCAATCATATTTTTTAAACTAGATGAGGTCGGCGCTTTCCTATCTGACTACTCTGAGAAGAAAGGCCGAAACAAACTCAGAGGTCATAGTCTCTTTTAAAGTCCAGACATAATCTTGGTCAGGTTATATGAAGACCATGTAGGTCGATGTCTAAGAAGGTCTTTTGAGGAAAGAACCACACAGATTAAGAGTACCTGTCCAGTCAGTGCACTCATTTGTCAGAAATCGTGCAACTCAACTCAATACTTAAGGAGCTCAACGATTCGACGAACAATACCAAAGAAAGGACATTTGGGTAGGCCACATAAATTTCTCAAACTGCCAGACCATGGAGAGAATTATAAAACAATTTAAAATGAATAAAATAAATGACCCACATCGTCTTCACATTCACAATAATTAAAATAATGTATAAATACTTTACAAAGTAAGCAAATGTCATTGTTTAAAAAAAAAAACATTAATGTCAATTATAATAATAATAATTTTTATTTAATTCAGACACGGAGATCCATATTTTTGTTAGTAAACACACTTAAAAATTATGTTAGTAATCAGGGAATAATCAGAAATTCATTCATAATAATAATACATTCATTCATAATAATAATACATAGGAAAAATACATAGAAAATTACAAGAAATTCAAAAAACAATAATCACTTAATAAACGGTGACGAACTGGCATGCAAGTGCATCCACCTCTCCAACATCACCGAGTCCCACCGCTCGGACAATACGCTCAGGATACTGTTAGTGCTGCGTCGGAAGCGACTTAGTAGCGAGGCGCTCCGCTTCCTAATAATAGCAGAAAAGTCATCGGTTTGCGCCTGTGCGAACATCGAAGAGGCGCTGCAAAACCGAGGCAGCCCCAGCAGTACCCTAAACGCATTGTTGTACTGTACGCGTAAGGCGCTGTATACCCGCTGCGCATAGTTGGCCCATAGGCTGCACGTATAAAAAGACTGACAATAGGCTTTAAATAAGGTCACCTTTACTTGTTCAGTACAGCGTGCAAACCTACGTGCCAACATGTTGCAGCGAACCGACAGCGCCCTACGTTCCCGCTCGATGTCCTCATTGTCAGACAAGTTATCTGTGACCCAGTGGCCCAGGTACTTAAAATGGTTAACCCTTTTCAGAGTAGCACCACAAAGGGTGATCGGAGGTATAAAAGAGAAACATTTGGTACCAGCTTTGAAAATCATGTACTCACTCTTTTTAGGGTTGTACCTGAGCCCATGAGTCCCAGCATATGTCTCACAAATGCGCAGGAGTTTCCGCAACCCCCCAACCGACGGGCTCAGCAGCACCATATCATCCGCGTAGCTGATGTTATTAATAGGCACTCCGCCTATTGAGCAACCCGCATTAGCACTGCTGAGCTCGCCGATCAGCTGGTTCATGTACAGGTTGAGCAAGCGGGGCGAGGTTATCCCCCCCTGCCTCACACCGCAGTCCAACCCGTACACGTCGGAATATACTCCCGCCCATTTCACACTGTTCCGCTGGTGACTGTACCAATACCTAAATATCGACACTACCTCACTCGGCACCAGTGTCTCACTGTGCAGCTTGTGCCACAGCATGTCATAATTTACCAAGTCGAACGCTTTCGAGAGGTCTAGGTAACAAGCGTACACAGGAGTATTTCTAGCCGTGTAGTACTGTACAGTCTGCTTGAGACAGAGGATAGCACTCTCAGTCGACACACCAGGCGTGAAACCAAACTGAGCGTCATGTATATGAAGATGCTTCTCCAGCTGTCTGTCAAGCAGCCTGTCCAGCACCTTGGCTATGACAGTAGCGAGCGAGATAGGCCTATAGTTAGATACATCCGACACATCACCCGTTTTGTTTTTTACGATCGGAACTACCACCGTGTACATGAGATCATCAGGTAAGTAACTATGGCTGATGCACAGACTAAACAGCATTGCCAGTACCCTCGGGAGATGCACACCAGCGTGCTTCAAGTGCTCGATGCTAAGGTCATCATGACCTGGAGACTTACCTCTCACCATCTTCTTAATAATGACAGCTACATCCTTGGCTGAAAAGCTGATACTAAAGTCTCCATGCTGACACTCAGCACCAAGCACCTGCGCCGCCGGCCCAAGCGGCGACTCCACTTTAAAATGGTGCTGGAAAAGGCTAGCAATGTCGCATGGTTCATGAGCATTACCTACACTCACTGGATTATAATATATTACAAAAAAAAAAAAACACTCAAAATGCAGAAATTGGAAGCAGCTCAATCCTAAGCCTTTTTGTCCTCAATATAATCTTTAACGGTATAAAAGGCTTTCTTGCACAACTTAGGTACGTATAATAAATGATTTAAATTTATTAAGGCTTTTTTTTTTTTTTTCTGGGTGGGAAATCATCAAATGACTCCTCCCGCTCTGGGTGGAGCGGAAGGGAGTGTCAGACTCTTACTGACTAAAACCCACCCGTGTTCCTTCCTTCGCCCTTTATGTTCCGGGCCAGCGGTAACCCTTTCGGACAATCCCGCTGACCCGGCAGGCTTCGGCCCTGACGGGCCCCTTCACTTGATGCTGACATCTCTTTGAGGCGCGCGTGGAACACATACGCGCTGTCCGGCACGGGTCTGGTCCTGATCGGACGGTGAGCTACCCATTACTCTCCGCCCGCAGGCCCGCGCCTACGGTGGCCGGGAGTCGTCGCGCGGCTCCCGACGCCCGGAGCGTCTCCCGCGGCGGCTGGGACGGGAGGCTCTCTCCCTCAGCCGTCCCGCCGCCTCCTTCGCTAGCATGACTGCTTCGCAGAAGGAGGCGACTGCCCCCCACTCCCTCTCGCCCCGGACCATAGCTTGAACCAGGCCCGGACGCGACCCCCCCCGGTGGGTTCCCGCATTGTCGGGCGGGGGGGCTCAGTAGCCGTGGCTTGGACACCCACGGTGAAGCTAAGAGGAACCCGAGGAGGGGCCGCTCGTCAGGGCTTTTGCTGACAAGCCAATAACGTAGCGGCCAAAAGTAGGTTGCGGTGCCGCTTGGGCGGCATCGCAACAGAGGCGGGCCGCGATGTCGTATCGGGGGCGTCGCGGCTGAGGGTTGAAGGCCGCGGCGGGAGAGGAGTGCCGGTATTACGGTGCGCCGCTCTCCCTACCTTCCGCGGCCTTGACGGGGTCGCCACCGTATGATGGCGGACGCGGTGGGGCTGCAGGGGAGGAGGAGTGTCGGTATTGCGTTGGCCGCTCTCCCTATCCTCTGCAGCCGAAAATTGGCAGGCGGCGGGGCCAATGACCTGACCCGTCGTAGGGGGACCAAGGGTGCCTAGACACGGGGTTGTCTGGCGCCCATGTGCCGGTTTGGTCCCTGGGGTGGTTACGGCGTGCTGTGTGTTCTGGTACGCCGGTGATGGGGAGTACTCCCCAGAGGAGGGTCCGGCAACGGACAGCCGCGGCGGGTTCACGGATGAGTGCTAACGCGTGCCCGTGTTCCCGTCGTAAGCGGCAGTGGAGGACACCGTGGAGTTTTAGTGGGTTAGAGTCCCACATAACTGCACTATCTCCCCGTGGTAGTGCAGTATGCATGAGCATTTCTCCACGATAAAAAAAAAAAAGGCCCGGACTCCGGACCGGAGAGGTCACCGCCGCTGCCGATCGCCTCTACGAGGACACGGCGGTGCTCCGCCCAAGCGGGGCAGACCTCCACCGTGTGCTCCACCGTGTCCTCTGGGCGATCCTGGCAATGGTGACACCCGGGCGTTTCCTCCCGCCTGATTATGTGCAGGAACCTCCCGAAACTTCCGTGTCCGGTGAGGACCTGCGTCAGGCGGTAGGTGAGGGCGCCATGACGCTTCTCTAGCCACTCCTCAAAGAGGGGTCTTACCGCCGCTATCGTGGCGTGCCCTGCGCTGGGTTGCGACAGTCGCTCTTTCCATGCCGCCATGAGATCGCGCCGGAGGTCCGTCCGCTCCGCCGCGATTTGCTGCGGAAGCGGAGTTTCCCCCCGGCGTAGTGCCTCCGCGCGCCACTCATACAGGCGCGCGAGGACTATCGCCTCCAGATCCCATGGCGGCAGTCCGGCAAGGAGGCTTGCCGCCTCGCCCGAGATCGTGCGGTACCCCCGGATCAGCCTAACGGCTACCACCTTCTGGGATTTATTAAGGCTTAGATCTTGAACGTGGCTTGGTAGTTTATTATAAAAGCGTATACATTGGCATCTGAACGAGCCACCTATTTTCTTGAGCCTTGTTGTAGGTACAACAAATTTGTGTTTGTTTCTAGTATTTATATTATGGATATCACTGTATTTTTTGAACAATTTAATATTTTCATGGGCATATAAAAGATTTTCATAAATATACTGAGAAGGCACAGTCATTACATTAATCTCTTTATTTGTCTCTGAGAGAGTGTCTCGGACTTAATTTATAAATTGCTCGAACAGCACGCTTCTGCAAAACAAAGATAGTCTGAATATCGGCGGCATTTCCCCACAATAGAATACCGTACAACATTACACTATGAAAATAACTAAAGTACACTAAACGGGCACTCTATATATCAGTTAAATTACGAATTTTTCTAACAGCGTATGCTGCGGAACTTAGCTTTTTTGACAATTTATCTATATGTGGACCCCACTGAAGCTTAGCATCCAAAGTTATGCCCAAGAATACTGTGCTGTCTTCAGGATTCAATTCCTCGCCCTTTATCAACACATTATTTTTCACCTGCCTAACGTGGGGTAGCGTAAACTTAATGCATTTGGTTTTCTTCTCGTTTAGAAGCAAATTATTAACATTGAACCAGTGGACTACTTTCGAGATCACGCTATTTACATCGTCAGTAACTAACTACTGACGTTTAAGTTTAAACAAAAGTGAAGTGTCATCTGCAAACAACACTATATCATGATTATCCTTTATGAGGTACGGCAAGTCGTTAATATAAATAAGAAACAAGAAAGGACTGTTGGGGAATTTTAGGTGACTGAATCAAAAAAACTCCAAATATGCTAATTATAATCAAACATGTATTGCGTTGAAGACGAACAAAAGTGGAAGAAAAAAAAAACAAGTACACTTCCATCTAATTACAAACTAGTTACATAGCAAGACGTTGAATTGCTCATTCTAATCGAGCAGGCGTTTGGCTCGAACATGCCCCCAGACGTTGGAAGCAGCAGAACCGCTTTCAACCAGACGCAGAATCAACGGGCAGTGGGCAAATCCTATTAAAGGCTCTCCTGACGACTCCAGCGGATGTTTTGACGTCTGCCACACGAACAATTCCATCTGACCCTGGATGGACGGCGACGACTCTTCCCAATCTCCATTTGAGAGGAGGAAGGTGATCCTCCTTTATGATGACCAAAGAACCCAACTTTAGCGTGTCTTTGCAGGTATGCCACTTGGTTCTTTGCTGCAGCTCGGACACAAACTCTTTACTCCAACGAGCCCAAAAATGCTGGCGTAGCTGCTCGATCCGTTGGAAACGAGACAATGAAGCAGTGGAGTAGTTCTGTATATCTTGCTGCGGAAGTAACGTCAGCGGCCGGCCAACAAGAAAATGACCCGGAGTCAGTGGAGTGCAGTCCGCTGGATCGGATGAAAGCGGCGTCAGTGGACGTGAATTCAATATCGCCTCAATCTGGACTAATGTGGTGTTAAGCTCTTCAAATGTTAATTTACAATTTCCCAACACTCGCCTGAGATGATATTTTGTTGACTTAACACCCGCCTCCCAGAGTCCGCCAAAATGAGGAGTGTACGCGGGTATAAAATGAAATTTAATTCCGTCATTAGCCAATTGCTCGCCCAAGGAATTGCAATTAGATTTAAGGAACTTCGAAAGTTCGTTGCAGGCACCGACGAAAGAGGTACCGTTGTCGGAGTAGATGTCACTAGGTTTTCCCCGTCGCGAGATAAATCTAGATAAAGCTAGTAAATACTTATTGCTGGTTAAGTCACTCACCAGCTCTAAATGAACAGCCTTTGTGGTGAAGCACACAAAAATGGCTATGTACACTTTTACCAGCCTACATCCCCGACCTTGCCTACTAGCGGCCATGATGGGACCAGCATAGTCCACACCAGTGCTGTCAAAAGGATAACCACCTGGAAGGAGACGCTGCTGTGGCAAATTACCCATCACAGGAGTAACTGTTCTACCCGACATGCGACAACAACGCACGCAATTACGATAACAACTCTTTGCTAGGCTTCGTCCGCCTATTGGCCAGTATGAATCCCTAATCGAAGCCAGCAATAACTGCGGACCTGCATGCATCAACTTTACATGTTCAAATTCGAATAGTAATTTCGTAAATTTGTGAGTGGACTGTAAAAGAATAGGGTGCTTTTTATCAAAAGAAAAAGTTGAATTTGCTAAGCGTCCTCCGACACGCATGATTTTATTATGATCTAAAAATACGTTAAATTTTATAAGAGCGCTTTTATAAGGCAACTTCTGATTAGTTATGAGTAATTTATACTCGGGAAAAGACTCAATTTGGCTTCTAATTATAATAATATTTAATGCATCCTGTAACTCGACTTGTGATAGAAAACTACTAGAAGGAGTTTTCCTACACAGTTTTATAAACCTTAAAACTGTTGCTACACTACGGATCAGCCTTAAATAACTAGAAAAACGATTAAAATCTATGAATGTATGACAGCGACTGTTATCACTAACACTAGCGCTCAATAAAACATGGGGTCGAGTTTCAGGCAGCTTGTCTGACTCTAACGATTTATGTTGAGACGGCCAATGAGATTGGACTTGCTTCAAAAAACTGGGACCGCTCCACCACAAGTCCAAAGTTTGCAGAACACTAATATCCACGCCACGAGATATTAGGTCTGCAGGGTTCTTGGCGGTTGGGACGTGTCGCCAAGTACAGTGCCCCGCCTTATCTAAAACTTCAGCAACGCGATTACGCACAAATGGCTGAAGCTTAGAAGGCAACATCTGCAACCATCCCAACACGACGGTGGAGTCAGTCCAGCAATAAACATGACTAAACTTTAGTCGCAGTGAACTCACAACCTTCTCGCACAAACGAGCTCCGACTACGGCGCCACACAATTCCAGTCTTGGAATGGTGGTCGGCTTAATTGGTGCCACTCGACTTTTAGCAGCTAACAGACGAACCATGTACTCACCTTGGGCGTTGGCACTACGTACATAGACGCACGCACCATACGCACGCTCAGATGCGTCTGTGAATACATGTAGTTCCAGTATAGTATGCGCATCACATATAACGAGTCGTGGAACACGATAATATTAATAAGTGGCAATGCTTTGACAATAGCATTCCAAATAGCATTAAGTACCGGGGTTAATGGCTCATCCCACGAGAGCTTGTCTATAACCACATCCGTTGTAATAAACATTTTCATTGTGACTACGCAAGGAGATAAAAGTCCTAAAGGGTCAAAAATACGTGCTATTGCAGAAAGTACATCACGCTTTGTAACAGAATCCTTAGAAGGCAACGTTAAACTTGAAAACCCAAATTCATCGGAACTAGAAAACCAGTCAAGCCCTAATAACTTGTTGGGTTCATTAGATCCCATATCTAAATCTAATGACGACTGAGAAGTTCCGGAAACTAAGTTAGGGACGTTGGACCTCCACTTTCTAAGCGGCATGCAAGCAGATGCTAGTGCGTTGGTGACCTCTGTGCGGATAAACATTACTTCATTTAAATCATCAGCTCCTGTCAAGAGGTCATCAACGTAAAAATCATGCTTGATGACGTCAGCAATCCTATCTCTGCTAGCTGAGGATGACTCACCCACAGAACACGAAGTGATCTTAGTGTCATTGGTTTGATAGTCCATCCCTATTTGCTTGAGGCAACGTGTAGCAAGAAATGGTGCACTAGCCGTACCATATGTGACGGTATTCAATTTATAAACCTTGACAGGATCGCATGCATTATCCCGCCACAGAACCTGTTGCAAGTACAGTCCGCTTCACAGTGATAGTTACCCCCTTGGTAAGGACATCGAACCTATTTAAGTTTTTTGTAATGTAACGCAAATGGCGTGTTGGTCTAGTGGTATACGCTGGCTTAGCAATGTGATGGTCTCGAGTTCAAATCCGCGCATGAGAAGGGTTTTTTTATTTTATTTATTTACCTTTATTATTTATTTTTAGTTTCTTTAGTAGGTGATTTTTGTTTATTATTATTAAGAAATCAAAAGGAGGTTTGTAATAAAAGTTAGGCATTTTGCATAAACAATATTCATTTATTTTTCTAATTACATTTCTAGGACTTTATGGAATCCACTTCCTGGTTGAATATACAGATTCCTGTCTATGTTAAATTGGGGTTGTTTACTTAGAATATTAACTAAACACAAAATAGATACCTTATTTTGTCTTAGAACGTTTAACAGATAACGGTTCGTTTATAGATATTTCTAGAAACATAACTACAGTAATATTTATTTATTTAAAGTTGTGAAAACATACATTTTTTATACTCTGTATGATCTTATCGGAAAAAAAGCTTGGTTGAAAATGAAATGTTGTCATTTGTGCCTGTGAATTACAGAGGAAGAACCAACATGCTAAACTATAACAGTATAGCAATATACATCTTTCTCTTTTATCACATTTTCTGATTAGCCTTATTTAACACAATATTAGAAAAATATGTGAGGTCAGATATGAATCGTTAACAGACTACTTGTAAACAAGAGTAACTGGATTGATAATAATAAAGGTTGTTTATTTTTGATTCTACGATATAATGATCCCACTGATTATGGAATGGTATTGGGAATTATTAACACTTGCTCATATAAATGTTCCAATGCAATTTTATCAAATAAGTTACACAGTCAATCTGCCGAGTTGCCTATTCATAACGGATAGGATGGCCGTCACTGTCTAACACTTCTTGAAGTCAGCATTTGAACGCGTAGTTTTGAAGGGTGCCACTGAGTGAACTTTCACAATACATATTACGTTGTCGCTTCAATTCATTAGTGTAAGCAATCGGGCGAGGGCCTTGGTGATCACATTTCACATCACCCGTCGCTTGATACCTTTGTATCCATCTACGAACTGTTTTTCTCTGTAATGAAAATAATAATATTAGAAATACATTTTAAAAAATTCAACTTTTAAGTAATAATGCAACATGATTGCAACAATAAATAGGTATATGTGTAAGAATAACGTAAATCTTACCGTTATGATCATATCTCGTGATATTTACTTTGTTTTGTTCCTTTTCCCACAGAACAATTAGCCTTCAATAAAGTTGTTAATCGAACCATACCATCGATTAATAAAATCAACTGGTCAAAAACATAATAAATTGGATAATATTACGATGAAGATAATTAGACACAAGCGAATCGGCACGAAAATGAAACCATTTGAAAAGTAAAAATACCCTCAATCACAGTTTAGTAAATAAGGCGAAGAAGTATACTAAATTCAACCTTAACTCGCAGTTCATACGTCAGTTAAGTTTCTGAAGTAAAATGAGGGTAGTGCAACAATCGGAATCAACACATTCTATTCAACCAAACAAGAAATCTATGCTAATTTCAACCTTATGTTTTAGTTAATTGAGGAGTTGCGTATTGCATTTTGTAAAACAAGACGGTAAGGTGCTAGTATTAAAATAATATAACACGGAAGTTGAAATTTAAACCTTAATATCTAGAAGATAAGACCGTTAATAACCTTGTTCGATAAAAGGAGTAATGCTATTCAAATTTTCGTTGAGGTTGATAACTGAGTCAATAGCCTAGTGGTATAAGGCACGGTCTAGTTGATCGGCTGGCGCCTGGTGAAGCAGGTTCGTATCTTAATCGCACGCAGTGTCTTTTTGTAAGTTATTCTTGGTATCTATACAGTTCGGCCAGAAGGAAGCCGATAAAATACCATATAAAATTATTAAATACTTGCAAATATTATTTGAGGCGGATCGGTGGATGCACGCGGGCAGAGATGGGTGCGGCGGCGGGGGAGGGAGTTGCTCAAGGCTCACGTGACACGCGGGCCCGAGCTTGCTCGGGCGATAATCTTTAAGTCTTGGTGGGGTACCTTTTCTCTGCACTTGACTGTACCTATCAGATGGGTGGACGTATATACATCTATACATCTTCGCAACATCGGCTGACAAGACGAACTTGTGTTGTCGAAACCGAAGAAGTATAGCTACAAGATCGTCCTGCACTGTAGGACCCACCATCTGCACGTCGTTGAAGGATACTCCTGAAGAAGTAACACAGCTTGCATTAAAAACTACACGGAGCTTGGTAGTTGTGCTACATTCACGCAGTACCCCGTGGTGTGGTATGAAATATCCACTGGGACTGTCATTATCCTTTTTTTCGGTCATATGTCCTAAAGTCTCATATTCAGACATGAAGTCACGATATAACTTACCGAACTCAGGCTTGATCTTCAGTCTGCGTTCTAGAGAATATAGACATTTAGAAGCCCTTTTGAAAGATTCTCCTAATAAAATAGCAGGATCTTGCTTAACAGGAATACGAACGCAAAAATGACCGTTCTCTAAACGTGTCATATTCTTAACAAAATGCTCCTCACACAACTTCTCCTCGGGTAAATAATGTGAGGATGGTGAATTAATTTCTTCTAGATTCCAGAATTTTTCTAAATCGGTGCGAATTTTATTTAATTCACCGTCACTAGAGGAATCAGTTTGAGTAAAATTGCATGAGATAACATTCGAAATTAATTTACCATTATTATAGGTAACAGGGCCAGAAACAATCCAGCCTAACAACGTTTCACACAACACTGGCTTACCTACTCCTAGTCGAATTCTCTGTGAGCCAACCAAGTCCCAGAAGAGATCCGCTCCTATTAAGACATCTACTTCTGAAGGCTTGTAAAAGGTGGGGTCAGCTAAACATATATTATCTGGAATATTCAGATCTGAAATGTCGACTTTACGACTGGGCACAACAGTCGTCAATGATGGCAAAACAAAACAATAAAACTTAGCAGCATAACTATTGTCTAATGACGTCATTTTTACATGACATGTTTTGCCTATACGAGAACTTACGTTATTAATGCCATAGACCGAACCATTTATCTGACTAGTATTTAAGTTAAGCCGTGAACATAATCGTTCCGTCATAAAACACGATGTACTACCACTATCAAGCATGGCTCGCACTATGTGCTCACGATCATTGTGATCACATAACTTGATAAGAGCGGTGGACAATAACACAGCGCGTTGTATACATTCACTACTTAACGAACTGAGCTCCGCAGACAAAGTTAAATTATTTGCACTCGCATCAGTAGTGCTAGCTACGGCGTCAGTGGGTAATGACGTTGATACGGAATGGGACGAGCTACCGTGTGATTTGTTGTCATTATTGCAAGAATTCGCCGTACCTTTATTCTCCGAGGAATGAATCAAAGTGTTATGTCGGCGCTTACATATCTTGCATCCTGGCTTTTTGCATCGGTTAGCAAAGTGACCTGCACGAAAACAGTTATGGCACACTTTATAGTTAGGTATTAATTTGAGTCGCGCGTCTATGCTAAGTGCAAGGAATTGTGAACAATTACTTAAAACGTGATCAGCTTTACAGTGCGGGCACAACTTATTTAATTCAGTGCTGGAATTATTAGAATCGTGTGATGTAACCATAGATTTTACCTTATGAGAATGTGAACTAGACTTAGCGGGAGTGGGATTACTGCTATTTCGTGCTGTTTCTAACGTTTCTAATAAGTCAGCGCGAAAGCGAATGAATTATAATAATAATAAATAATAATAAATTTTATTCAAAAAACATAAGGTATGGTGTTAAATACAGTTTTCTTAAATCTATGTTAAATTCACACATAATTTTGAGCCTGAACTAGGAAAACCTGTGTTTCAGGCGATTTCAGGTAACATTAATTTATAAAATAATCACATTATTTATTGAATAAATGCAGCGAATGTTATAGTGCTGTCTTTGTCTATACGACCTTTGTGCTCCTCCCACTCACGATAAGTTAACTGATCTAGTTTCCGAGTTACTATGAATATTAATAAAGTGTCCCAATACTTGATGGGTTCATCTAACGATTCCAACGCACGGAGATTTTTATTAAGTTGATCAATCAATCCTTTCAACGCAACAGAGGACTCCTTTGCAATAGCATTCAAGTTAAATAAGGATGACACATGATTCTGGACTAACAACCTCTTGTTATCGTAACGATCACAAATGAGCTTCCAAGCTGTATCATAATTGCTTGCGGAAAACTCAATCGCATGGATTACAGCAGCAGATCCTTCCAGGGACGCTCGCAAATAATGGAATTTGTTAACCTGATCGATTTCATCGTTACAGTGAATGAGGCTAGTAAAAGTGTCACGGAACTCCAACCAATTGCTAAAACTCCCATTGATTTAGGTAACTGTATCGTGGGCAACTTAACAGGCTTACGTTGACTGATACGGGTACATTTTTCACTACTCATCGACTCATTATCATTGTTATACTTACATAACAACTCCTGTGACCTAGACAGTGCTTTGTAGTATTGTGACTCAAATTCAGTACGCTCAGAGAATTGAGCTTGAACATCTTCTACTATACATTCCAATCGCAACTGTACCTCATCGTAATGCTCATACAACGACTCGATTCTTCCTATCCGTAACTGCAATTCCTTGACCTCACAACTAGTTAATTTCTTGTCACTGGACGCATCAAGGTAATTGATGAATGCAGTTAAGCGTCCCTTGAAGCTTCCTCGTTTTTTGACAAGTTCTCTTTCTTCGGACATTCTGGGAATCGAATGTAGTCAACCTGAAATTTGTATAACAACAACTTAGGTATATTTTTAGAAAATACTTAATTTAAGGTACCTACGTATTACTACTATGATTTAACAATTTAATCAAAGATGAAATAGTGACTATTACCTGTTGTAAATATATCGCTCCCCCCACCGAATAACATGGTAATGTGGTACTACGACAGTTTTCGTTTTATTGCATATTCGGTGTCTAAAGCATTAATTACAATCTTGTAATTTTTTTGGTATTTTTTCTATGTATATTTATAAAAGTACAATAATTTCAATGGTACCGTAATGAACATAACAACATTATTCCCTTAAAATCTAAACACACTTTTTGCACGAATAATACCATAACATGTTATTACAGATCATGCAATCGTTAACTTTTTCGGTAAGCGACGATTACCATTATATTCGCGTAAGAAATGCATGCCTTTTTCCACGTAAAGTATAAAACAATTATATTTGTGTATTATTTTTGTTTACAATATAATAGAAACGGCTTATTCGATTTAGATGCGGTTTTCACTAATATATTGTAGTAAGCTTCACTTAACATTTAGTGTTTATTTCATGTCAATCGGTTCATAAATAAAAAAGTTATGTCAATTTAAAGAATCACGGCGGACATTTTTAAGGTATACTATCAGAGTACGTATATGGACGCGCACTCTCGAGGCTAACTGATGAACAGCGTTTGATATTTGATCTGGTGAGCGTTGATTGTACTTTGGAAGAAATGCTATTTGTAGATGCACCCGGTGGAACGGGTAAAACATTTCTTACGAAAGTTATTTTGGCGAAGGTACGAAGCCAAGGTAAAATCGCGCTTGCTGTCGCTTCATCAGGCATAGCAGCCACATTGTTGCCAGGTGGGAAAACTGCTCATACAATGTTCAAAATTCCGATCGATTTAGACCGCACAGAAAGCCCTGTTTGTAATATTTCAAGAAACAGCGATAAAGCTAAGGTTCTTCGTGATTGAAGCCTTATTATATGGGATGAGTCCACAAAGGCCAATCGAAAAGCAGTAGAAGCAGTAGACAGAACGTTGCGTGATCATCAAAATGATCAACCCATGGATGGCATTACTATGCTTTTTTGTGGCGATTTTCGTCAGACTCTCCCTGTAATACCACGTGGAACAAGGGCTGTTGAAGTTAGAGCCTGCCTAAAGAGTTCTCGACTGTGGCATTACATTATACCTTTGCATTTGACATTAAATATGCGTGCGCAAATTAGAGGCAACGAAAATGCTCAAGAATTTTCAGATTTGCTACTTGAGATTGGTAACGGTGTGTTACCGCAGGAACAAGGAAAAGTTGTTCTTAATGAAAACCTATGCAACATAGTTTCATCAATGCGAGACCTCATATCATCTGTGTATGGAAACGCAACGCAAATACCAACTTGCGAAAATTTCTGGCTTTGCGAAAGAGCTATTTTGACGCCACGAAACGACCAAGCAGCAACAATAAACGCTGAAATTTTGAGCTATGTTCCGGGGGATTATGTTGAGTATATCTCCATTAACAGAGTCATGGAAGAAGGAAAATCTACAAGCTACCCAGTAGAATTTTTAGAATCCCTCAATGCTCCTGGACTACCAGCACATAAATTAAAATTAAAAGTAGGCGTACCGATAATGCTTCTTAGAAATTTAAGCCCCCCAAAACTTAGCAACGGCACCAGGTTAAAAGTGACCAATTTACAAAGAAATCTGATAGAAGCAGAGATTTTAACAAGGTGTGGAAAAGGTAAAAGTGTTTTCATTCCTCGGATTCCTCTCATTCCAAACAATTTTCCATTTAGTTTTAAACGAGTCCAGTTTCCAGTCAGCCTATGTTTTGCGATGACAATTAATAAAGCCCAAGGTCAGACGCTGAAAGTTGTAGGTGTAGATCTAAGTATCAGCTGTTTCTCGCACGCTCAGTTGTATGTGGCTCTGTCACGGGTTAGCAATCCTAGGAGCCTGTATGCTTTCATCCCCGATGGCCATACGTCAAATATCGTATACAGAGAAGCATTACTGTAAAGTAAATTTTTAGCTACCCAAACGACGGTATATGTAATTCAAAATATATGCTGCCCGAAAAGTCACTATTCCACGCTGACGAAGTCGCGGGCACAGCTAGTTAATAAATAAAAGGACTGATTATGATAAATAATAAAACCTTTGTTTTATTTCATAAATTTTAATAAAACGCTATTATAAATTATCCAGTATTAATATCAACTTCCTCTATTATTGTTATTTTTCTGCAAAATCAAATAATAAGTACTGGATTATTTAATAAAACATGTATTTGCAACATTATATTACTGTTAATCTTTTGACACCACACATCGACGAATATTACTGTAATGTAATATTACATTATACACTATCGCTTGGATTTCACACGAATAATATCGTAATATCATATTGCCGTTAGGTTTTTTGACACTGTATTACAACAAATAATACTATAATGCATTAATATTGACTACGATATTGTTGCGTTTACACGCGAATAATATGGTAATGATGCGTTGCATACTATACTTTTGCCATTTAATTTCAGTAACATTATTTTTGTCAATAACTTTATTTTTATAAAGTATTACAAAAAAATCATAATATAAATTAGATTGTAAAAAAATTAGCTTTGTTTTGACGTTTAAATGACTACCTTACGATCTACCAGTGCCGAGATATACGCATAAAACAGTTTTTTATTTTTCCTGTAAAATTTTGATTTATCGATTACCATATTATTCGGTGGGGGGAGCGATATGTGAATACAAAATGAGATTTTTAATTTTGACTTTTACTTAAGCTACATATTAAATTCCTCAAACTTGAACACTTAATTACCTAACGTCGAACTTTAACACAATACTCTAACAAATAATCAATTTAATTGACTAATACGGGTTAATTAACTGAATAAAGAATAATTAAGACTTGTAATATATATCTAACACCAACCTATGCACATAAGAATAGTTAACTAAAATACTGCTATACAATTATAAATGTAGCAAATCTACTGGACTTTTCACTAAAAGAACGTATAATCGTATTTGCAATATAAGTAATAATCATCAAATAAATGATAATTATGTACTTACTAGAAACTATTTACAATGAAAGTAGGTACGTACACAAATATGTTAATTTTAACAATTCAGGCAAATTAAACACTAACCTTTTAAATCCTTAATTATGGTTAAATACTACCTGAACGAGTGTTGGGTGATGATATTTTACTCTAAAATTCTTAACACCGTAAATTAGCTTGACGTCCTTTGTTCACAGTCACATTGCCGGCGTATAACCTCTTCGGCAAAATTCCACGATAATAATATATGTAAATCCACAGATTTTTAGCAAATCTTCTTGTGATTATCAATCCGGCTCGGTATGGACCAAAATGTTGGGGAATTTTAGGTGACTGAATCAAAAAAACTCCAAATATGCTAATTATAATCAAACATGTATTGCGTTGAAGACGAACAAAAGTGGAAGAAAAAAAAAACAAGTACACTTCCATCTAATTACAAACTAGTTACATAGCAAGACGTTGAATTGCTCATTCTAATCGAGCAGGCGTTTGGCTCGAACAAGGACCATGAATTGAGCCCTGTGGGACTCCCATCGTTACTATAGATCCGGGTGATCTATTAGATATCTTGGGTATTTCAGATCTAGTTTATAAAATGAGACTACACACACTATCTGGTGTAGAAATACGTTTGTTAACTAGGATAATTCCATTCGTAAAAATGGTCAAACTCAGTGGTCGTAGGTACCAGTCATCCCTCCACTTTCCTCATTAATCTAGGGCGTTTATCAGACAAAACAATATTTTTCAAGTTTATAGTTTTCATTTCGTTAGTTTATATTCCTCATTCCCTTTCAATATAGTGTAGGTACAGTATTCTACTTGTCAAGCCCTTTCATTTGATATCTATATTGAAAGAATTGTCAAAAAAAAAATGTAATTCGCCCTTTCATTTAATACCCATATTGAGGGAGTTGTGAAAAAAAATGTAATTCGCCATTTTGTGGTGGCGGTCTTGGGGCTTGACTAGTATTCTACTAGTCAAGCCCTTTCATTTGATTTGATGTCTATATTGAAAGAGTTGTGAAAAAATAATGTAATCCACACAAACACACACACACACAGACACACACACACACAGGCACATCAAACTTATAACACCCCGTCGTTTTTGAGTCGGGGATTAAAATATGAATTACGGATGAAAAACGTCGATAGCAAGTGCTAATGACCTTCTTGAAACAGACTTGTTAATAAAAGCCAACTACTTACAATAACTTATTACGTCGAATTCTACTCAGTTATTATTATATTTCATTCAGTGTAATAGCCGAGTCTGTCATGGCTGGTTGTAGCTAAAATAGTCATCCAGGAGCTCGCTGTGGTACATTTCGCGGGACTACAGACACGTTTGTACATAATAATATACATGTAGACATCATTGTACTTAATATGTAGTCACTAAGTATTCGTGGGACATATCCACTGTGAGTAATCGTCCGTGTGCTCCCAGGTGCAGGCGAGTCAGTTCGCGACTCGCTGTAGGTAGCTGAATACAAAATGTGATGGAACGTACATAGAGTCCGGTGCACTTATTATAATATTACTCGAAACCAAAATGAATGAGACATAGATAATTCACGTCCAAGTTGTAAAGCGGAGTGAGCACAGAAAGTGAGCGAACTTTGAAAATATGACATTAATATTTGCGAGGCGTAAAGGAAAAGAATTTACTTTGCAGTTTTAAAAACACGAGTAAAAAACGAGTGGACCTGGCGAGTGGGGGGAAGGGCGCAGGGGGGCACCAATCGGAATGTTTTAGAGACGAAGCGAGTTTTATACTTATTGCGAAGAACTAGTACTTAATTAGTTTGTGCGGCACTGAATACAAATGACGGCAAACAGCACAGGAGGTTGTGGGGCGAGGCTTGTTGTGTTCACACGCTTTCATTATGCACAAACGATGCTCATTAACAAGAGTAGTTTAAAATGACTAAAATGAACCATTTTAGGAAAATGCAATGTAGGTCCATGCGCATTTTTTTTAACGATTATAACGTAGCTTTGAAACGATGAAGCAGAGTGTTATCTGTAACTAGAGGCTTGGGAGCGTTCCCACACTTGTAGCAGTAGTGAGAGACGAGAGAAATTCCATACGACGGTCACTGTTTCAATTTGTTGAACGGTCGTGGGTCGCCAATAGATTCCCGCAGTAAAGTAAACAAAAGCAGTTAGTAAACCGTCGTTAAAGTGCGGCGATGGAGTAACGAGTGGCCGTATAGTGTCGCGTCGTGCGCTCACAACGCACGTATAGTGTCGTGTCGTGCGCTCACAACTCACGTAATAGTGTCGTGTCGTGCGCTCACAACTCACGCCCACCGTGTTTACCGATGTTACTCGATGTTACCTTTACTAAATTAAAAAAAAAAACTTATTTTAAACCAATTGCAAAGATTTTTGATAAAAATAAATTACTCCATAATAAACAGTTCGGTTTTACAAGGGGTCGTTCGACTACTGATGCATGAGTTGAACTTTTAGGACATACTTATAATAAATGGGAGGACAAATGCGATGCTTTGGGGGTCTTTTGCAAATTTTCCAAGGCATTCGATTGTGTTCTTCATGAAACAATAGGTACAATAGAATACAATTCATTTATTTGTCAGAATATTGTACAAAGTTGTTATGTGCATTTAGCCAGCATTATGTGTTACGATCATAATATTCTGCCGTTCCCGGCATACAAATATGGTTTCTAAAATAATGGGTCATCATTGCATTAAAATTAAATTATAGTAATTAGAAATATTACAAATAATTTAAATATATTGAACAATCGCTGTAAAAGAGAATAATTATATAAGTGCACTGACTGGACAGGTCCGCTCAATCTGAGTGGTTCTTTCCTCAAAAGACCACTCCAGACACAAATCTACATGGTCTTCACATGTTCTGACCAAGATTTTGTCTGGATTTTAAAAGAGACTGTGACCTCTGAGTTTGTTTTGGCCTTTCTTCTCAGAATAGTCAGATAGGAAACGCCGACTTGAACTAGTTTAAAAAAATATATGATTGACGTGTAAAAAAGTGTTTGTACATACAAACTTACTTACAGAAAATAAATCATTTATCATTTATCACCCGAAGTTGTTCGATGTTTGCCGACAGCCCGCTGACTTCAACTTTTGGATTTCTTTTAAAGTTTTTGTAGTTGTTAGTTGTGCAGCGGTGATACTATCTTGGTACTCTAAGCATGTTCAGTTGGGAACTACACTGAGAAAAATTACCTCTGCCGCACTACGTAAAATAAGGACAAAAATCGACCACCATGACGTGTGTAACCCGGTCCATTACGCGTAAGTAGTCAGTCATACGTAGTCGGCATACTGACGCTCATCATGGAGCGGGTTACGTAATTTACTCGTGGTCGATTTTTGTACGTACATACGTAGCCCGACATCCGGCTACGTAATACGTAGTGCGCAAGTCGCACTGAATACTCCTGAAACTACGACTGCAACACCCGTTTACTATTGTTGCGGGCACAGTAGAACGGGGTGAAACTTACGTGTGTAACATGGCGGCTTACGTACGATACTGTAGCGGGCATAGTAAATAATGATGAGCCGTACCTGTGTACCACGGCGGCATACGTACGATACTGTAGCGGGCATAGTAAATAATGATGAGCCATATGTGTGCACCGCGGCGGCATATGTATGATATGGTGGCGGACACAGTAAAACACGGTGAGCCGAACGTGTGTACCACGGCGGCATACGTACGACACTGTAGTGGGCACAGTAAATAATGGTGAGCCACATGTGTGCACCCCGGTGGCATACGTACAATACTGTGGCGGACACAGTAAAACACGGTGAGCTGTACGTGTGTACCACGGTGGCATACGTACCACACTGTAGTGGGCACAGTAAATAATGGTGAGCCATATGTGTGCACCCCGGTGGCATACGTACACTACTGTGGCGGACACAGTAAATCACGATGAGCCGTACGTGTGTACCACGGCGGCATACGTACGACACTGTAGTGGGCACAGTAAATAATGGTGAGCCATATGTGTGTACCCCGGCGGCATACGTACAATACTGTGGCGGACACAGTAAAACACGGTGAGCTGTACGTGTGTACCACGGCGGTATACGTACGGTACTGTGGCGGACACAGTAAAGCACGGTGAGCCGTACGTGTGTACCACGGCGGATGTGACTTTCGAGTATTTAATATTCAAAAGTATCTGAACATATTTGTATGTACCATGCGCCAGCATAAGGAAAATACAGGTGCGAGTATCTTTCCTTATGCTGGCGCATGGTACATACAAATATGTTCAGATACTTTTGAATATTAAATACTCGAAAGTCACATCCGCCGTGGTACACACGTACGGCTCACCGTGCTTTACTGTGTCCGCCACAGTACGTTCTTGAGCAGGCGGTCGAGCGATGCGGGGCAGAGGGGATGGGACAGGCCAAGGAAAGAAATAGTGTAAAGGGTAATTTTAAGTAAATAGACATAAAATATTCATATTATTTATTTTCAATCGTAAAATTGAGACATACAAAAAAAAACACAAGCTTAATTATTGTCAGTCACATAATTAATTGTCAGTCTCAATGCTGTTTAGCAATTCAAGAGAGGAGCGAGACAACCCCAACACAAGTGTTATTAACTACTTACTGGGGCTGTTTCTGCTGCTTAATGCTCATTTAATAGTTTCAATACCTGAAACAAAAAAAAACCTAATCTTAGAATTATTACAAACATACACAGGTACGGGTTCCGTACCTCAAAAGGAAAAACGGAACCCCTTATAGGATCACTCGAGTGTCAGTCTGTCTGTCCATCTGTCACAGACATTTACTCTGAAAATACTGGACCTATCGAGTTGAAATTAATCGTACTGTACAAGGCCTAAACTTTTCAAGAAAATACAATAAATAGTTCTTTGCCTAATAGATTACAGGAAAACCTATAAGAAAGCCATAACAACAACCAATAAATTAAAAAAAAAATAAAGGGTATCGCCTACTACGATGGTGCGGAACCCTTCATGCACAAGTCCGACTCGCACTTGGTCGGTTTTTCAAGCCAAGCCACAACGCTGGTGAGAATAGAGCGCCAGTCTATTTTTCAAGGCAGTGAGACTGGCAGCCAGCGATGGCCTTGTGTAAACAATGCTTTTGGTCCATATCACAAACATTACCAAATTAAGCTACAAAATGAAAAATTAAGTGAGTACCAAAAAAGGGTAGGGCCGCCTGTCAGTATTGTATTACAATTACTGTAAACTATGCAAAAATGGACTTAGCAGGTTAACGAATTAGGCCGACGAAATACGTTTTGTTATCAAGCTGAGTAATGTTATGATTATGAGTAACTCACAGTGTTATTATCTGCAATGGTACAATCTGTAGAGATTTTTGCATTATCACTGACATCAGTGTCCCATACAGCGTTTTGAGTAGAGTCGTTTAGTAGCTCAGCATTCTTAATTTCAAGGTTCTAGAAAAATAATTTAAAGGCTTTATTACAATGCATTACAAAAGTATGCGGCATCGGTCCAAGAGAAAAAAACAAAGAAAACATTTTTATTAGCTAAAATACAAGTAAACAAGTAGGTACGTACATTGACACCGGTCGCTTTTTGATGTTGTAGTAGCCAATTTTTAAATTTTATTCTGGGGCCAATCTTTGGAATCAGTTCTTTCAAATCTTCGTTTAACAGAATGGCAGTTTCAAGCGTTGTTATATGATTGTCTGAAAAATACAAATACAAACATGTACAAAACTTGTTATGTAAGTAGGTACCTACTACTTATAATTGCCTACATGTTCAGTCGGAGGGTCAGGTTCAATTGAAAATTTAGTAAATTAGTAAAATTATCAATCACTACATAGTATAAAACAAAGTCGCTTTATCTGTCCCTATGTCCCTTTGTATGCTTAAATCTTTGAAACTACGCAACGGATTTTGATGCGGTTTTTTTTAATAGATAGAGTGATTCAAGAGGAAGGTTTATATGTATAATAATAATAATGTTTCCGTGCGAAGCCGGGGCGGGTCGCTAGTAATCAATAAAAACAAAACCTACTAAAACAATACAAGTACCTACTTGTCAAAAATACGTCTGTCTGTTGTTTGTCGGTGAAAAAGCTATCAAACAAGTTCAGTTCAAACATGCCACACCAGAGAAAAAAAATCTTGACTAAATAAAACCAAGCAACTGGCTTACGTACCTTCAAGGATTGTTATTATTTCTTCTAAACCGGCGTTTAATATCTCTTCCATAAATTACATGATGGCTACGCTCCGACGCGTTTTAGCACAAAATCACTCCAATTTTCTCAGAAGACTGCAGGATCAAACTGCCGCTACGTACGGGCGACCGCTGCACACACAATGCGATGCGAATCACTGCGAAGCGAATGCCGCGAGCCGGCCGGCCGGGGTGGGAGTGGGACCGCCCGCGCCGGTTGGCGGGAGTGGCGTCACCGGCTGATGCAACACATTACCATATATGGTAACGTTTCGTGAGTTTCGCGATGCTTCTTTTTTTTTTTTTTCTTACCCTTGCGGGAAGGCAAGGGAAAGGACATGCAGCCTGATCTTATGTTATTGATTAAAATATTTTGTAATCAAAGGCAAAATTAAAAGTCTTTTATTTACTTACACGTTTTTTTTACGTCTCAGAGACGAATTTTAAAGATATCGTTATTTATGATTTTGTCAATAAAAGAAAAATAATAAATTATTTTATTGTTAAACTTCTTTATCGAGCTGTTTAAAACTCATGAGATAAAACAAAAATATATTCATTCTGATCATTCCAGACACATCAGGCCACGGTGGTCCATACCACGGGCGTAGCCAGGTTTTAGATTCGGGGGGGGGGGGGGTTCAGGAAAATAAAACGACTAAATGTGCCTGCAGTGCCGTAAATAGCCTTTTCTGCGCCCTGTGCTAGTTGGTGGAACAATTAATTATCTAATATTTTGGAAGAAAAATAGAACTGATGTGGGCCATACACAGGGGCGGTCCCAGCCTACGATTTGAGGGGGGGGGGGGGGGTCACAAAGAGCCGAACTTATGAAAACCAAAAGTTTACTTATGCAAACGTGCAGATGATCATCCTATGGTTTTGTGTGTCGATGCATGCAAGAAGTACCTACTTTGTCGAGCACCCAGTATTTAAACAGCCAATGTGAAAACCTTTGAAAGAAAAGAAAAATTGTATGAGCGAGCGTAGCGAGCTCGAAAATTTTTTCACATATTTTAACATCCTCGGATAAATTTGATTCTTTTCATTCATTCACCTCGGATACGATGATCGCTTCAATTTCGGGGCGAGGGGGGAGGAGGTTTCCCGAGATGAGTTTGATTTCAAGTTCTAAATGAAGATAATGCAATAGCGAGCGAAGTGAGCTGGCCTTCGATTACGTTAGGGTCTTTTGGTGCTTTCATACAGAGACACGATTACACACAGTAGTCGTTTGCCATCACGCCATGTATTTTTTTTAGTCAAAGAGGTCAGAAAAATGATCGGATAGCCTGGACCCAGCCCAGGGCGGGGTGGTCATGACGCCCATGACCACGTTTTATAATAGAGTAGTAGAAGATTCACACGAAAATGACTGATATCGGTTACGGTCAAGGCACAATCGGACAATCTTCCGAAAATTGATGTGTTTATGATGGCCACGTATTTCGCATCAAATTCGGATTTTACGTCTACCGAAATAAAGGGAGTGAAAAAAGCAAGGTAATTACACAATAAATATTATGTTTAGGTATTCGATCTTCCACGCCTTTGGATAGTTTTTACCTGTGTCAAGAAAAAGGGCATACTTAACCTTAAAATATGAATGAAAACTCAAAGGATGGAGGTTATTAATGAAAAAAAAACATTATTTAAAGCATAAGCTGTTTTCAGCATGAAGTATTATAATGAGCCCAGTGGATTTGGCAACCAGTTACTGTTTTAAAGAGCCTGGATACTGAAATAAGGCGGCTGTATAACGTCGTACGTATAGCGCATACATATTTTATGTTACGGGTTAAGTAAATTACGTATGCTGCTCTGTGCGGAATCAATGAACCGCATACGTAAATGTTAAGAGTGCGCCGCAGTAATTTCATGATGCGACTGACGTCATAAAGTTTATACGCACCGAACACAGTCAGTAAGTAAACGGAGTTCGTAACATGAACCAGGATACGTAATAACACTAATAACTGATGATGTAGGCGGAAACATTATTAATTATCCAGTGTGCGTAAAATGTATCGGCATATCCCTTACTCTGCTCGTACATTATGTACGTAGGTAACCGGAACCATTACTTAATGAGTCGGATTCAGTACAATGATTTGGCAAGCAGTTACTGTTTTAAAGAGCCTGGATACTGAAATAAGGCGGCTGTATAACGTCATACGTATAGCGCATACATATTTTATGTTACGGGTTAAGTAAATTACGTATGCTGCTCTGTGCGGAATCATTAAAACGCATACGTAAATGGTAAGAGTGCGCCACAGTAATTTCATGATGCGGCTGACGTCATAAAGATTACACGCACCGAGCACAGTCAGTAAGTAAACGGAGTTCGTAAAATGAGCCAGGATACGTAAATGATGATGTAGGCGGAGACATTATTAATTATCCAGTGTGCGTAAAATGTATCGGCATATCCCCGACGCATGCTCGTATATTATGTACGTAACCGGAACCATTACTTAATGAGTCGGAGTCAGTACAATGATTTGGCAACCAGTTACTGTTGTAAAGAGCCTAGATACTGAAATAATGCGGCTGTATAACTTCGTTCGTATAGCGCATACATTTTTCCTGGTTCCGGGTAAGTAAATTACGTATGCTGCTCTGTTAATACATATGCGGCATCATTAAACCGCATACGTAAACGTTAATAATGCGGGCACAGTAATTTCATGATGCGGCCTCAGTACAAGTAACTTGTTTACATGGTCTTTACAGAGCATTATGCCGCATACTTACTTAACATGGTGTCGTTTCATTATAAGTATGGCTCTTATAATTTTCATGTGAAAAGCACATTATACGTATCTGGCTGCCGGTACATTACAAATTTGCCAATTTTAAGTAGCCCGTTTTTCTCAGTGTAGGAAACCTACGAAGTGTATTTGGCCTTTATTTGACATTTATCGTTCTAAGCACCAAAATGTAATGAAACATGAGCGTATGCACAATACAGAGCATTGTACATTGTCATATCAATATCGTAGTACAATACTAATGTTATTCCCAGGTGTTACATAATGTTTTTCTCCGGGTGTACCCGCACTGTCCTTGTTGAAAATGTGTTCCCAGGCGACCGCCGCCCGCGCTATTTAAAATCCTTACTTGTAATCTAGACACAAATCTTGAATAAGTCTGAAACGCTGAGGATTCCTATTTGTATTCTACGCAGATAGAGAACGCTCGTGTTGTGAAATCTGTTTGACTTGATCGAGAGTTTTTACTTTAAATTATTGTGGGTGTAGAACTCAAAGATATATTATTGTGGGTGAAGAACTTAATGATATTGTGTGCGTGAAGAACTCAAAGATATTGTGGGTGAAGAACTTAAAAATATTGTGGGTGAAGAACGTTTCCAAGTAGTAACGAGTACTTACCGTACCGTCTCGAGTGGCGAATTATTAATAAATCTTTAAATAGCATGAAACATATTATGTTGTTCTAATACTAAATGATCTATTTCTACAATTCGAAAAATTAAAGCTAACATTGTTATTCAACTGTATGTAGCGTCAGCGTCAGTGTCAGGTAATCAGACTCCGCTGAAGTCGGTACGCGTTCACTGAACAATGAGATGCTTTCTTTGCAGAAGGACAAACGACAGCGTGGCGACGCGCGACGTCGGAGCCGCGCGCGTCTCATCTCGCAACACGCGTGACGCGAGTGCATTCGTGCACTGTTTCATTAACACGTCGAGTATTTGGAAGAATGTTGCGCCACACCGTCGTGTGCTCATTCCCGTAGCATACAACAACAACTTAGGTTTCCAAAGTTATACAGTATGAATATTATGTGACCGTACCAAGTTATTTGACCGAGCAACGCGCCCAACGGCTCTTCCATTTATTTACATGACTGTTATGTTGTATCCCGCAGATACATATTAAATACATGTGATATTTATCAGTCATGTGCGTGTGTGAGGCGACGATAGCGACGGTAGCGGTGATTGTTTCATTTGGTTTGTGTGACTAGTGGCAGGATCACGTGGCGCACCAGCCTGCAGCAGGCGTCGATTGTAGGCTCAGCGATGCAGAATGTCATTTATTAGCACCGGCAGCACTTCTAACCGGCGGCGGCGCGCGGCGGCTAACGACGTGTGTGAATCAATCGCAGCGCGCCGCAAAAACTGCATTTAGTTTAGTATCGCATAGTGATGGATTAATTAGCATTAGCATTCATTTTTAGCATGCGAATGCTCATTTAGCATTTAGCAAATTAAATGTAGTTGCGAAATTCTGTGAAGTGCGAAGTGAATTAATTTCGCTTCGTATTTCGTTCAAACTATTGATGCACGATAATGCCGCGGTACTCAGCGAGACAGCGGCGGCGTGCGCTCTCCGTCGCACCCACGGGAATACTAAATCTATCTGTTTCACGTGACTTTTAGCAGGTGCATTTGATGCTAAGAATAAGGTTAAGCAATTATTATCTTATTATCTTTGATTTGCTCGTACTTAGGGTCGTATATTGTATGAATGCGTGTGATAATTTAATTCGTTAAAATTATTAGCAGGGTGATGCGAACTGCGAAGAATGGGATTAAGGAAATTATTACCTTATTATCTTTGATTTGCTCGTACTTAGGGTCGTATATTGTATGAATGCGTGTGATAATTTAATTCGTTAAAATTATTAGCAGGGTGATGCGAACTGCGAAGAATGGGATTAAGGAAATTATTACCTTATTATCTTTGATTTGCTCGTATTTAAGGTCGTATATTGAATAAATGCGTGTGATTATTTAATAATAATTTGTGTGACACGTGCGTGGCTCGCGTCGTATTGTACCTAATTTATTGTGTCAAAGTTCAGTACGTTTTGGCAAGTGATAGTGAAAGTTTAGTTTTTTTAAATTACATTGTTACGTTACGCTTATTATTGTACTTAAATTGATAATAGTGTGAACTCATTAGTTACCTATCTGTAAATAATAGTAGGTAAGTACCTAGCTAAAAGTAGTGAGAAGTGGCTGTGTATAAAAGTGTAAATAATAATTTTAGGTTTTGTATTATAATTATAGGTAAATATTTTAGTGTAAGTAGGTAGGTACCTAAGTATAGGTAAATAAACTTTTGAACGTGAACATGTCTCACCGTAAAAACAAAATTCATATAATTGTTTAATATCAATTTTCGTTATATTAGCAAATAGCATAGCAATAGCAGTTAACATGCTAAGACTCAAGAATTCGCATGCTAATGAAATTTATGCGAAATCGCATTAATTACCATCGCTAGTATCGCAGCAGTGCACGCCCCCTCCCTACCCGCATCCTGGGCGCCCCCGTCCCCGCCCCCGCTCATGCCTGCAGCTTGACGAATGGCCCGCGTCGCGTGCACTATCCATTGAGCGCGGGTCCTTGTTTTGACGTGTTTTGACGCTACTCGGTTTCTCGCATACATTCACAGTGAGTTTGTACATTTGGTTACCACAAGTAAAGCTCGTCGCTTCGTAAGATAAAAATATACTTACATTGTTACTTAGTTTATTATTGTGACTGTATAGATTTCACTTTTGAGTACAAATAGCTGGTAATAATAGTTGAATGCTATCATGTGCATTCAACAACTCTGTACAGATCCTCTTGAAGAAGCGCGATATCGCTCGATGATGTACCTACACACTGCAAAAAAGTTCGATTTACATCCCACACACGGATAGCTGTGTCGGTATGAATAGTTACGCACACAGACGTTAAACTCATCTCACCTTTCAATTTTACCTAAATATTGCAATACATAGTAATATTAATATACCAGAATATAATAAATGTATTTTTATCATAATTTGATTTTGTTAAAATTTATTTGAGCCAGCCCATTTTGTCTTAGGCATCTGCGTGGGCCTTTAGTCGGATTAAAGAAAAACATTCAAATTATATAAATAAAATAGTTATGATACACATTGATGTTAACTTTTATTACATTACTAGCTTCTGCCCGCGACTTCGTCCGCGTGAAATTTCTTGTTTCCGACCCACGCCGTCGCATCGCATCGCATCGCCTGCCCGCGCTGTCACTTCGTTTTCGCTTAGCGATCTTTCTGACTTTTATTCTTTTTGCTCGGCTCCTAAGGGTTATAGCGTGATGTTACATAGCCTTCCTCAAGAATTAGGCTAGCAAATCGTCGCTGCGCCTGCAAAATCCGCTATGGATAAAAATTCAACTTTTCAGGAGAAGCAAAAAACTGTTTCTTTTTCAAACTGGTAATATTATATTAAAACTAAATATGCAGAAAATTAGACTTTATGTCGGGACATTCAGAAATATTTATTTTTCGCCATTTACTATGATATTCCAGGAGCTAGAATTTTTTTAAGTGAATTTGGGCACATTGCGGTTTTTTTTCGGGTCGTAATTACCGCTAAGTACCTGACTTTTCATCACATGACGGATTTATGCTTTTACCAAATAGTTTGCATTTTTGTGCTTCCTAGAATACTTAGCGGATTTACCAAATTAGTCTAGTAGTATCGGCTCTACACGGTTTAATTCACCTAGAGACTCGGTGGCTACTACATTACGCCAAACCAGGTATCTATAATGAGTTTTGTAGTACTATCTAACATCTAAAACTACTTAAATAAAATAAAATACACTCGTAAACATTGCACCACGTGCCACGTCTCCTGTTTGATAAACCGGCTATGTGTCATTTCAAAGCGCAATTCCAAGGGACTCGCTTTGAACCGAAAATACGCTATGTGTCTCCTGCACACATAGGGGGTTTTTCAAATCCGTTTTTGGCCAAAATTACATAGCTGATTTTGTTATCTTCTTAACCAAATGAGTTATTACAAAACCGACTTTACAGGCGCACGTGGCTTGAGAAATACTATAAATAAGCATCAAAAACCGATTTTCAAAAAAAAATACATAGCGGATTTTGCAGGCGCAGCGACGAAATGTAAAAATATTTTTTAAAATCGACTCCGAGAAAAATCCGACCGATTAGCGCGTTCAGACAAACAAACTCTTCTGCTTTATTATTAGTATTTACAAATTCATCTTAAGATACGAAAATATGAAATATTATATATTTATTATCTTCGTCGTGTGTGATAGTCCATTGAATTGTATGGCGAGCGATATTGTATCTTAAGATAAAATATTATAGTATCTTAGCCGTGTGCAGCGCCCCTTAGTGAACTCCACTGCGGGTGACGTAACCTACGACAAACTTATTTTTTGCGGTTGGTACAGTAATCGGGTCTAGAGATCGAACCGCAAAATTAAGTTTGTTTTTTGTTGTATATACTTTTCCGGGATAAAAAGTACCCAGTGTGGTGCCCAGGATATTAAAGAATAATTATACCAAGTTTCATCGTAATCTAACCGGTAGTTTTTGCGTGATGCCTGAACAAACAGACAGACAGACACAAAAATTTTTTTAATCACATTTTTGGGTTCGGGGTCGGTATAGTAACACCCCCTGCCATTTATTTTTTTGATATTTTCAATGTACAGAATTTTCACTTCTACAGATTTATTATAAGTATAGATGCTTTATCCACCAATAGACTTGTTTATCTTCATTATTTTAAATATTATTTTGTTTTTAGTCATAGACGAAAATCGTGCAGTTATGGTTCCATCGGTATGCGAATTCTGGAGAAGTAGACCATCATCGACGTGGGCCAAAATCGAAGGCGAATTCTTCGGCTCGTCACTATGACATCATGGCAAGGCACAGGACTAATCCGTTTTCCAAATTGTTATTTTTTTTTTTGTTTTTTTTTTTGCGCCATGTTTGTCGCAAATAAACGTATTTTCTTTTCTTTCTTACACACAGTACGAAATCACCTGCATGATGATGAAGCTGGTTTACGCTGTAATAAGCCAGCACGCAAGATTTTTGTGTCCACCGTTCACCGACAAAAACGACTTCTTCTTATCAAGTACCTGGTACTTGTTGACATGCCTACGCTGTCCTCCTAGCTACTGTAATTTGAAAACATTGTAAAAGCCAATTATTTTTAAAAAGAATAACCGTGGAGTTTCTTGCCGGTTCTTCTCCATGGCAAACGACCAATTGGAACCGTGCACCTAGCTTCTAACGTTTCATAAGTGCCCATGTATGTAGGTTTATGTGAAATAAAATATTTTGATTTTGATTTTTCTGTTCGTTGTGAATTCATTCAATTTATGATTACTATACATTGGTATATTAGTTATTGGTGTACGTGGATATATCATACGGACACAGACAGTTTAGCGTTCGCTATTCGTACCCGACCGACCGACTCATTAATTTACGCACACAGTGACAATAACCCGTATGTGTGAAATGTAAACCGAACTTTTATGCCTGTGTACATTTGGCTAAAGAATAGCTATTTCGTATTTCCCAATGACAGAAATTTTTAATTTACTAAGAACTGAGCAAAGGTCACCTCGTCGTAAAATGTCAAAGTCCATACATTGCACAACCTTTCGATGCTCATAAACTTGCTGAGGGGAGTGTCAGCCGAGGCGGAGGGGTGAGGGGGAGACCTTGGCAGTCAACTGCCAAGGTGCGTTACAAATGGCATGAGATAGCGCACCCTGACGGCGGCGCCTCATCGCCTCGTCGCCGCGCGCCAACGCGCGATCACTTCGCTTCACACAAAAGCCTTATTGATGGCCGTCGACAAGTGATTTTCACACTTTAATGCGTGAATTTCTGCATTGGTTTAAACTGATAATTTATGACGAGCTGTGGTGTCCTTGATAACATTGTTGGGAATTAAGGTTTTATTTGCCGTCTTAACTTAATTTTTTCTCGAGTTTCGTGTATTCATACACTAGTGACAGTTGACAAAGTTGTTGTAACATTTATGAACATATACGATGTAGGTACCTACTTGCGAGTGCGAAGGTGTCCCATCAAGTAGCTACGTTGCCCGACAACAAATAAACAAAACAAAATTTTCTTCCTTACTTTCTGTTTACCGCTTAGTTTAGTATAATAATTAGCCATCAATACAAATGCTTAGTCACGACGAAATATATTCTCTGAGAGAAACTAGTATGATTTAGATTGTCAGTGCCTGTGTGCTGCCAGACAGCTTCTGACACTCATCCACAATTGTATAGAGATTATAATGGTAAGGGACAGAACATGCCACATGGAAGTCCGTCGACTGCCTCCGTAGTGTCTGTCCCGAGTGTGGACACAATGGCGGACACCGGTGCAACTGGCCGACACTAAGCCGCACTTTGTGAGGCGATTGCTGCATTCAACGACTATTTAGAACCACAAGTACACTCATCGCAACGATTTAGTTAACTACTGCTGCAAGAACAGCATAACTTTAGTAATCATCACCTCACTGCACTGAGCACGCGTATTCATAGTTAACGTTTCGTGACATTTTAGATAATTATTGTTGGTTGCAGAGAGATACACGAAGAGTTGTTTGTTTCTAACCAAATTAAATAAGTTTCAGACAAAAATAAGATTGAAGAATATGTTGCGTTAACCTTGTTGTGAAGTGTCCTTGTAGTGCCTCATGTATGAACGCTCAATCCACAATATACGATAACGTTATCGCCGTCAATGTTCTACGTATGTGCTACGAGCCGTAGACATGCGAGCTACGCGGTGCTACGCAGTGCTTACAACAGCTACGGTAGCCATTACGATGTAATCTTACTTGTAAACTTTGTTGTAGTAATTTTAACGAAGACGAGGTTATTTTTATGTTAACGGTACAATAGTTATTACTTAAATATACAGATCACGAGTCGTTTACTATTTGAAAAGCATGAAAATCTAAACTATGAGTCTAAAGAACAATAATATGTTGTCCGTACAGGAGCTAGGCCGAAGTAACAATGTTCATCAGAGAATTACGGCAAGATGGCAACGTGGCGTGACCGCAGCCGTGGCAGCGCGCACCTGCTAACGAGCCATTGTGCCGCCACGCCACGGCTACGCCACAGCTACGCCGCGTGAATGCGCACTAATCGCCACTTTGTTGACGCGCGCCCGGCTGAAGACAACTGTCATTACCACAGGACAGGCGAGTGTGGGCCGACCGACCGACCGACCGACCGCCCGACCGACATGAAGTGCCGGCTGTTTGAGCAGATTGTTCACATGATTGACTATTCTGTTTGAGGGCTGCGACTGCAATAAAACAATGAATATGAGCTCTTCAACTGTTGCTCTAAATTTTAAGTAGTTTTAAGCTATCGAGGTGCATAATGTGTTTAATATTAAAATGAATAATTAACGTAAAATATGTGACACAGCGTCGCGTTGAATAATACAATTTAATCGCCTCATAACTCCATTAGGCGAGTCATTGAATGTGATTGTGAGCGACGCACGCGTTCAAATCTTAATGTTTACATTTACCGGTGATTTACGGTTCACACAACAGCACTGCGGCTCTGGGCCTGTCCCGCGGGTGTTTTGCTAGCGTTTATTTTACTAATATTATCATCAGAAGATACAAATCAGGCGTGGGAATTTCACGCCAATACGTCTATAGATGTTGTACCGCTGTTAAAAAACATTAACTTTAAGGGTATGTGTGTGTAGTATGAAAATACAAATACTACTATTGTTAATACAAAGATAGGTAATACCTAAAATAAAATGACAAGACAACAAGGACACGACAAAATAGAAAGCGATGAGTCACACGTCTGCGTGCGCATTGTAAACATTGTGATGGCAGGTGTATTATAATGACGTCATTGTCCGAAGTAGCCTTAGCTAACTTGAGCGCAGCACCCGCCGCGCTTGTATCAAGCGGTTTCATGTCAAGATGTCATCGCGGGACAACTACACAGTGTAATGTATTCGTGTAGTCGGTAATATAGTGCTATCGAGTTCACAATTAACTTTCATTAGTGAAACAGATGCTCATTAATATCAACTGAGTGTTACATCGCGCTCGGTATTAGTTCGCACCGCACCGCACAGCACGGCACCGCACCGCAAAGCACGGAACCGCACCGCACAGCACGGCACCGCACCGCACAGCACGGCACCGCACCGCACAGCACGGTACCGCACATAACGTTAAATTGTTCGCATCTGTTACTTTTATGTGATTTTTAAATTAAAGCCAAGGATTTTCAGTTTTTAGAAACTAGTTCAATAAAATCTCGTACTGAATACAGTCGGAATAACTGTGAACAGTACGCCACGCGGCACCTGCGCTGCTCGTATGTTCTAGCAGGTAGGTGACGTGACGTCACGGAGCTCGATGGCGGAAAAAACTTAGGCGCGAGTTGGCAGTGATTGATGTGCAGCCCTTCACCGTCACCTGATATTAACCGTGACTTTGGATATTCTTCTACTTTCCTTTCATAAGATATTTTTGATCCTAGCTTTCAGAAATCTATATTTAGGATGTGTGTCTAAGAAAATTGGATTGTTCACACAATATGAACCCAAGTTAATTGGTTGCATCACACAATATGAAACCAAGTTAATTGGTTGCATCACACAATATGAACCCAAGTTAATTGGTTGCATCACACAATATGAACCCAAGTTAATTGGTTGCATCACACAATATGAACCCAAGTTAATTGGTTGCATCACACAATATGAACCCAAGTTAATTGGTTGCATCACACAATATGAAACCAAGTTAATTGGTTGCATCACACAATATGAAACCAAGTTAATTGGTTGCACCACACAATATGAACCCAAGTTAATTCGTCTTGTAAGCTATTCCTGTTTCTATTCATATCTTTAAGATTGTAGCTTGATACTGCTGCCATGCTGGTGATACGGCGAGAAGGTGTAATGACGCACTACGACGTGCTACGTAGTGCTACGAGGTGGTACGTAGTGCTACGAGATGCTACGCAGTGCTACGACGTGCTACGTAGTGCTACGACGTGCTACGTAGTGCTACGAGACTGCCTTCAACCTACGGATCGTCGCATACATGGTGCTTTGATGGCAATGTTATATTTCAATAAAAGTTGCAATTTGAAATTTTTTTTCCGACGTAAGTTATCAATGTTCCTACACTCCACAACACCATACAACACAAAACACAAGTCTAATCTCAGGCTTACTAGATATCTCAGACGATGTGTGTCGGCTAGTTAGTCCTCAGTGTCCTGACAAATGCCGCCGCGGCTGAGCCGATTGTGTCGGTACAATGGTGGCGGCAGCGGCGCCGGCGCGGGTAATGCGCGGGTGGCGTGCTCGGCGGCGGCCGCGCAGCTGGGCGCTCTCACGCCTAATACGATTTAAATTACATCCACACCAACGACTACAACATTCACACAGAAGGCGAGGAGTAATTTGCCAGCGACGCGATATTACAATTAATACCGGTCAGGGAGGATAATCTTGACAAGAATTTGAGATTGTACACGTTGCAGCGACACTGATCTAGTTTCAGCGCGCATGAGGGTGAACCTTCTGCCGGTATCTATGTACTTGCGAGCGCAACCATCAAAGAGTTCAGTCCTGCACCCGAGTCACATGAGCCTGCGCCCCTTCAACCCGCGTAGCTCTATCTGCGCCTCACCCCCTCACTGGCCTGCTGGTATCAAGTCAACCAAATATACAAAACCTGAACATGTCAAAACAATTCGACGTCTTCCGACATTTGTACCGAACGACAACTCGTCGCGAGACAGAGTTTACTTCGGGACAGTGGGAAACAAAACAGAAGAAGAACTAGCAGGGGATGGAGGGGATTCAGGGGATCAGGCCGGAATAACTTACATATGCGAGCATTTCTAGCCGATATTTGCGGCAATATTATGAAGTGAGCTAGTGCTAGCCTACATTTAAATATTATTAATAGCAGTCTTGCTACTAGTAAAAAACCGTGTTACCAACAAAGAACTGCTACCAACATTCATGCAGTTTGGCAAAATCCTGAAATGTCACTTCTATCTTGAACCGCGTTGTACAACATTTTTGCAGCGCAGAAGCCCAGTGTCACGCGAGTTTGCACTAGTTGTACCCCGGCTTGGGGGCACAAACGTTCGCCGCTCCAACTTCTTAACGTATGTGAGTGCGGCGGTGAATAACTCCATCCGCGCTTCAACTACCACTCGATAGCTGTACTTTGTTAGAGCAAGTCACCCTGACATATCGGCGCAACTTGAGTGCAGCAGTTTGCATCGCAGCTAGTTTGTTTTACAATAACAATTTAAAACTATTTTGTGAAATGTTATCAAAAGGCTTGTACATATCGTCGCTCGCATGACTAAAAGTCATATCTCATTTTATAGCTGATTTGAGTTAGAACGACTACATTTATTTATTCGTGATTTTTTACATTTTTTTTACATTCAGTAACTGTCGTACCTCTATGTTATTGGGATCTCAAAATATTACCATTTTGAAAGGCAACAAAATGTAATGACTTTTAGTCATGCGAGCGATAATAATATGTCGAACGACACATTACTCAAGTTACACAACAGTAGCTCGTACTCGACTTAACAAACTACATAGAACATTATATTATTACAGCTTTATTTTGTGATTTTGAATTATAATATAAATAGGAATATTGCACAAACATGAATACTGTAATTTAATTAATTTTGACATTCCTGTAATTTAATGAATTCTGACGTTTCTGTAATTCAAATAATTTTGACATTTCTGTAATTTAATCAATTTTGACATTCCTGTAATTTTATTAATTTTGACTGGCCTGTATTCTTAATTTGACATTTGTAATTTCTTATCTTATTGACTTTTTCTAAAATAATTTTAATGAATATAACTATGAATAACTATGAATCATGGCACACCCAAAATTTGCATGCTGAATTTAGTAGGCGGAATATGAAGTACTATGAATTGTATTATGACATCTGTAAGCACCATATTTCATGCAAATAAACGATTATTATATTATTATTATTATTGAACTATAAAAGTTTTTCATCAGCCATTTCTGTGCAAACGTAACCCACGTGACAAACATAGCCCACTTGACAAACATAACCCATGTTACAAACATAACCCACGTGACAAACATAACCCACGTGACAAACATAGCCCACATGACAAACATAACCCACGTGACAAACATAACCCACGTGACAAACATAACCCACCTGACAAACACAACCCACGTGACAAACATAACCCACGACAACACACGTTACAAACATAACCCACGTGACAAACAAAGAAAGTCTACAAACTATTACTTTACTATGGGCACACATTTACTTGGTCACCGATAGTGTGTTGATCCCCCTGACGTGCTCGAGAGAGGTATCACACGTCACCAACGTGAACAGCGTGTGACATATATAATAGGACCCAGACTGTTTCTCTACCAGTTCAAAATCGTCCTGAATCGAAAGAGAAAATCTTCGCCAATATTTAGCGCAAGCAGGAGCAAGTCGTACGTGCGGAGTGGAGTCATATGAAGCGCGCATTGTCCGGCGCCGGCGGGGGCGAGCAGGCGTGGGCGCAGGGGAAGCGCGTCGTTAGGCACACTTACGTCGGCCAAAGCCAAGAGTAAATTTGTTTAAGGCGCAGTGCTGGCAAGAGTCCAGCCTGCTGCGCCACCCCGTCACCCCACAGACGTACACAAAAGGTTCATTGTTGAGCGTCTACCACTGGAATTCAGACTAGCTTTGAATTGTTGAATGAGCTATAGTTATAGAGGTGATGCGGCAGAGCATTACTGTTGCTCTAAGAAAGCTGATGGGCTTAGAGATGACTGGTGCCCACACTATTGACAAGCCTACAATCACATCGACCTACATGGGTCTCAAAACTAGACGTCATTACAGGATATGGAACATGAACTAGTGTTCCCACTATTCCACAACCCTGTCGTCTAAGAAGTAAGCCTTCTGCGCGCCCTCTACTCCCCACCTTAATCCGAGTGTCTGGCGAGTCGCCAGCCGCCGCGTTAATGAAATTATACAAAAATCATTCACATTTGTTTAAACTCGTCGACACGACTTCAGTGCGAGCTATTAAACGGCGCCTGTTCTCGAGCCGCACCAGCTGCCGCTAAAAAAGATATTACATCGTCGCCAACTTTTTGGTTATTAAATTATAATTTAATATAATATTCAGTAGGGGGCATTACCAAAATCTTTTTTTTAAATGTCATAAATTGCTAGTTGTTTTATGTAAGGAGCTTCAAAAATGTGATTTTTGATGTGAAACATCTATAGCCGCACGTTAAACAAATTTCTGGCGTGGCGACGCATGCCGTGGCGACGCGTCGCCACGCTATATGATGGTGTATATATACAGTCACAGTCTTGTGTACTGTGTGGCGACGCGTCGCCATGCGCAATCAACTGCGATTCAAAAAAAAAATCGCGAAATCGTAATATTTTATTTTATCATTATGCCATATTTAGTTTATATCGTAATCTGTTCTTTTCAATCATATTACTTTTACAAAATAATGTCGATGTTTGATGTGACATCTGGCAGGCGTCCCGTGACGGCTCATTTTTTTTTTTATTATTTCTTTCTTTACTCTTATTCTATAAATGACATATATATACATAATTATATACATTATTATATTATTGTATATACATATTTTCTTTAAATAATTCTATTTAAAAATTACTTTCACGAAAAAAGGATTAGCAAAATATTACGTTTAAAAACTAATTTTTGGCTATATTTTTTTTTAGTATGAAACTACTATTTTATGCTAAGAATTTGAGATATGTACCGTTTGCGCAGGGGCCTGGGTTTTTTTTGAGCATTATCCTTTGAAATGGCAAATAATACTGTTATGGAATTTGTATGGACTATAACTTAACTATTTGCTTTGGTAACACACGCGTTTTTTATGACCCTCTTTACATATTTAAAACCGGTGGAATTACATCAGCTTTACGAGCAAGGGTGTTAAAAAATTAACTGATGTTATTGGTCTGGATTGGAACTGCACTTTTTGTATTGGCATGTTGGACTGAAAAGTTACAGTTTGACCACTGTGATCAGAAGGGAGATAATTAACAACGGCTTTATCTAAATAGTCGCAACAACAAAAAACATTATCAATACATGTAGCAGTAGTCGTAGTTGTTCGGGTTGGTTCTACAAACACATTTGACAAATTGAACGATTTAAACAAAGGGCATTGTCTAAACTTAGCCATTTTTAAACACGATGCTATGCAAAAAAGTAATTTACCATTATTTTAAATTATATTTTAGTAATTATCTGATGAAATAACTTTGTATCAATTAGCACTGTAAAAAATCTTTTTTTTTTAGTATCTGAGTTGATCTAAAATCGTTTCACGAAAGAATTACCTTCGCCGTAATGTTGGAACCATTGCTTTTCATTGAAGAATTGTTTTACCTTCAATGAAAAGCAATGGTGCCAACATTACGGCGAAGGGAATTCTTTCGTGAAACGCACGGTTCCGACTCTGGATTTGGTTTCGGTGTTGCCAAACCAAAATTCGTTAAAACAACAAATTAAAATCGATTTAAAATACAATGCAATCTCTCCACTGTATTTAACATAGTTTTCGTTAAATTACATAAGTAAAAATGCTAATAAACGATTTAGGACATAAAAAATTATAAACTGACGTTTTATACATTATTTCTGGAGAACTTATAACATTTTGATCGATTTCGAATGGATCGATATAGAATTGCTTTTTTTTATGGCAACACGGTGCTTAAAAATATTGTGTCAATTTGTCAAAATGACAGTTAACATTCGCTTTGTTTCTTTCACAGATTAGATATTAGTAGCGTTTCTTTGCATCGTGACTTCGTGAGTGTTGTTTTTGTGAGTTTTTTAACGACTACTTTGGTTTTTTGTTAAAATGGATTCCAATTCTTCCCTTCTTGACGACCCTCGCACTTCTATGGACCCCGAACCTTGTATTTACGTTGAACCTGGCACACCTACGGAATCGGATACGGATCAATTAAATGTTAAAAAAGTATCTAAATCTACATCTTGATACAAAACTAGGTTTATAGACTCATTCTTACTGATATGAGCTATTAAATCAATCACATACTATTAGCTGAGCTGATTGTTTACGAGTGGCCAAAGTCCTATAGAAAATGGACAATGCCCTTTAATAATCTACTGTTATTTAAGTTATTTTCTAAAATATTAATATTAAAGTCACCACAGATTATTATTGACCTATTACTAGTTGAAAGTTTTGCCTAAACATCTTCCATTACTGACTCAAATATAGAATAGTTTTGATAATTTGGGGGTCTGTAAACGCACACTATAACATGCTTATCTAGCTCAACACAAGACAGTTCAATGCTATGTTCAACTGATAGTTCAACTATGTCTTTACGAGGTTTGAATTCAATACAACTTTTAATAAGAATTAGTGAACCACCACGCAGCATTGAATTTCGATTATAACAACTGGCCACATTATAATATTGTCATTGTTAATTAACATATCAGAATCTTTTAACCAAAGCTCAGTTATACAAATAATGTCAATCATTGTTTTTTCTAAAAAAAACTCAATTTCCAATTGTTTGGAAGAAAAACCTTGAATATTTTGATGAAATAATTTCAAGGATTTCCTTTTAGCCCCTTTTCTACAGTTCACTATTTTAGTGCTAGAAAATAACTTTTTGTTATTAAGTGTAACTATACTGTTAGTGGTACCTTCTGTTGTCTTACAAACTAGTTTAAATTATCTGTGCTAACCACCTTAACATTAGTCAATCAATCAATCAATCAAAACATTATTATTATTATTTTTATTTTTCATATCTCGGTCCTTTGGAAGGCATACGAGGGGCCGAAGCCAACTCGCAGAGGCCCCTTTGTAAATTTTAATGAAATGCGGCACCAACCGACGATTATCCCTGTATGCACTATGCAAGTGCACCCAAGGATAACCCCCGGTTGGTGTAGGACTATTGCAGGATATGGAAAAATAAAAAGTTGGACTATGGGTTTGGGTGGCTAAAGTGGACTGGTTACCAAGAACTATGACCCCTGCCTGATCAATGTTTTATATATACCTACACAGATAAAATGGCAGGGGGTGACTTGCACACTCAATAATGGGCCCCCGGAAACAGTCGCTAGCACATAGTGACGTAGCAACAAGGGGGCAACATGTCCTGAGGTGCTTATGAGGAGTGGAGAGGTATTCCACGGCTATCAGGACAATCCCGGAAGTACGGTCAAGATCCCTACCAGCATCTTACTGGAATACTTCCTTCCTCCGAGCACGTTTGCTCTTGCGAATCTCCACTCAAGCCGGCCAATAAAGGCAAGAATGAGGTGGGAGCTCTGTTCCTCGTCATTGTTCACTCCAGCCGGCCAATAAAGGCAAGCCAGAGGTGACGAACAAGACTTCTCCCAGGAGATAGGGTCCGTGGGGTCGCTACTGCCCAACAGCTCGCCACATGCTGCCCTGCGGGCAGCATGTGGCAGCATTATTATTATTATTTTATCATTATTATTAGTACTATTACTAATTGTGGTGTGCTGCACTATAGAGTCGTCGCTCTCAGCAGGCGCCGCGCCGTGCCGTGCCGGTGCCGTGCCGATGCCGTGCCGATGCCGTGCCGCCTGCCGAGCCCGACAGGTCACGCGCGTGATAGATTATACTAATTATAGATATTGTTATTATTATCATAAGTATTCCCAACGGATATCCACCTTCAATGTCGTTGATATTTTAAATGACGGTAGATGGAAACGTCAAAGTTATTTGTTCACGACTATAAAAGGGGGAGCTCTGAGTGGCAGGGATGATTCTTGTTCGAGACGTTGACCAGAACTGAGCTCCGGCCTATAGATGTTCAGTTGATTAGTACTAGTGACGTTATTATGTGGAATAGATCGACCAGATGTCACGTAAGTTAATTGATATTATTATATAGATTACCTATTGCTGATAACTATGGTGTTCTGTATATGTTATAATATGGCCAATATTGCTAATATTAGAAATGTGTGGCAATATAAGGAATTGTTGATAGAATACTTTAATACTGTTTCCGTGGAGTTTCTTGTCCTTCTTCTCCACGAGGACCTAGATTTGGAACGGACGACTAGCTTTCTGATTATTTACTGACAAGCCTTTAATAATTGAATAAATGTTTGGTCTTGTCTTTCTGTGCTTTATTTATAGAATCCTTTCCCTAAATACCATATTCATAGGTATTACACATATTAAATAACTATTGGGGTAATATATATATACTTAAAGATAGATTATACTTTATTCCGCTAACACGCGCAATGTTCTACAACACTCGAATTAAACTTAATTAAACGGAACTTCGCCGACTCGCTGAAAATCCTCCGCACTACAGCCTCACAGGATTATAACAATCTGGACAAGAATTACATAAGATTCAAATTACACTCATGGACCCAGACACATAGTATGACTATAGTTACACATTATAAGCGAAGGTCGATTGTTTACTCTGAGATGACTCGATGATACCACCCGTTCGGTAATAAAGGGTTTGAGGACATGTTATGTTTTCCTAATTAGTCTGATTGCAATAGTTATCAATCAATACAATTGAAATTCAGGTTAGCTTAGAAAATTAAGCATAACTAGTAAGTTAAATAAATGGTACAAAATATTTTCAAGTTAAGTCATTCATTAACATGTTAAAGGTATCCGAAAGAAATTACTTTCATATAATTTTCACAATTTTAAATTGACTCTTCATAATTATCCACATTTACCCATTCCAAGCGGATATTCTGCCTCAAAGAAACTAAAAGTCTTGCGAAGCTTTGGTACAGTCGCATGGAGCGAGGCGCGAGTGTTTGCGCGTCGCGTCGCCAGGCGGCACTTCGTGCCGCTGTACAGACTAGTTAAAGCTTGTTTCGTGCTGATGCTCTTTGTAGAGAGATTAGCCGCGTGCGTGTTTGTGTGTATGTGTGTGTGTGTGTTTGTGCGGCTACAGCGACTTGATTAACTTTGTGTAATGAAAGATTTACAAAGCTTAGATTTGTGGGGGTACATAAGCACAAAGTCGTAAATTATTGGGCAAGAAAATAATAATGAAAAGAGGAGAAAGTGAAAATAAAATACTGGAAGCTAATAACTAGACGAAAACTGAACTAAACTCTTAGTAATAGTAGGTATGTAGGTACCTACAACTATGAGTTATATAGCCAGTTGATGGTAGAACCAATTTAAGGGGCTTACATGACCTAAAGCGCGGTCACTGTCGGACTGCATTGAAAAGAAAGAGAAGCGCGAAGACAACGCTGGTAATTTATTGCCAAATATGAAGCAAATATTTTATTACAAAAAATCTATTGTTTGAACTAAAAAAATAAAACACTAGTATTTTAGTATGTTGCTTGTAGAATAATCCGACAAAAAATCAGAACGATTGTATGTATGGTATAGTATGGTTTTTATTGTAAAAAGAAAGTTTTTAGAGGTATTTTTATGATTTTTTTCTATCATATCCAATTAGTTGTATTATGTTTTCAACACACTATCTACCTAGCATAATATCCTGAAGAATATCATATATTTTTCTAATTTTGTTTACTGTAGTAGATCATATTCTTTTATTTTTTCTAAAACTTGCGTTTTTTGTGTTTAGGTCCTGTGAGCCCCTTAAATCGCAGATTGTTCGGCTTCGACTGGCTCTTATAAAAAGCGATGGCGTGATTAGTGCACCCCCCGGCCCGCTGCACCGCGCCCGCCCCCTGCATGGCCAACTAATTCAGTGATTGATGTTACGTTATATTTGTATGTAATTGCTTTGTATTGTATACGGCTACAAGAATACTATTTTGATAAAAATTCCTATAAAGGCCCTGTGGCCTTTGTAGTAGTTTTTTTTTAAATAGAATGCAGTAGATTGTCAATGTTTTCTTATTTGACCCCTGTGACTAAATAAAAAGGACATTTTTGTTTTTTTATCCATAGGGTTCAGTTTGTAGGAGATTTTTTTCGTATTCAACTTACCCATATATACTCCAGAACCAAGAATAACTAAAGTGATAATGCAATAATACAACGTATTTGACAAAACATAATTATGCGACTATAAAATTTTGTTTAACTCATAATGAGGGGAACATAAGAGCCGCACACATGTTTCTGAACACACACGTGTTCCTGAAGACACACATGTTCCTTAACACACACATTTTCCTGAACACACACATGTTCCTGACACACACATGTTCCTGAATACACACTTACATATAAACAATTTTGTGTAAAAGAACATTTACAGATTTCAACTGACAGAAATTTTATTCCATATTACACTTTTGCTTTGGCATTTCGTAGCCATTGTAGTGCGTACGCGGCTACGTACAACGTAGCGTATCCTCTTAGCAGAGTTACGAGAATGAGTTTATGCTACGAGCGCCGCTGACAAAATAAGGAGCTTTAATTTTATTTTAAAACTATACTCTCTCGTGGTTGCGATTTCATGTATTCACTGTCCAGACGAATAACTGGATTCATTAAAACAAAGTAGTAGTTTCATGTTTAAAAATGTAGCACTTAACGAAGGCCACTGCTAGCTCCAGGGTTGCTGTACGGATAGAGACGACAGAATGTTAAGTGACTCTTACTTGCTTGACAATTACTCAGATTGAACCTCTCAGAACGAAAATGAACAAACTTACGGTCGCAGTTTCAATATAAGAAGTATAACTATGTAAGTAGAGAGGTTTAATTTTATTGTATTAATAAACGTTTCGCCCGACGGTCGCACCGGCGCGTTACGTAATGTCGTAAGAAGTGGCATAACGCGTAGCAGCGTAGCGCGTAGCACCGTTGCGCGTAGCATCGTAGCGCGTAGCACCGTAGCCCGTAGCACCGTAGAGCGTAGCACCGTAGCGGGCAACACTGAATGGATTTCATTATGAATCTGTGTTGCATGATTCACTTTATAATATATTTTGCAGAGATACGCGTTAGTATAACAACTATGAATAGATATCGATAAGCAAAAGGCCCAGTCCGTCACTACCGCGCGCCACTATACACAGTCACGTCGGCCAGTGCTCGCTCAACAAGTAGCCGCGCTCTAGTTTAGACTCGATAATAACACCCCCCTACCCGCTTTCCACTCTCACCTCACCCCCGCTGTGGCCCACTGTGGGGTCGACCTTATGCTAAACGGTTCAGCAGCCCTTATCTACGGGTTAGTGACTTACTTTCGAGTCAACCAGTGCCCTGGAGGCAGTTCTGAAGGTACCACTACTACAGTTATAAGCACAGCATATCCTCATAGTGGTTACTTTTTTGATGCGATCACCATCGTGTGCCTCATACAAACAAGAGGCTGAAAATAAATGCGGAAGTTTGTATTACTGAAAATAAACCATACGTTTCGAAGCTTCTTTTTATCACTATCAATGAAACAGACAGTGGTGCTCATAAAAGAAATAATAACATGATGAAAACCGAAAAAATATATTTCCTAAACTGTTAACAATGATCAAAAATTTAATTGAAAATAAAACAGAGTTTATACCAAATCCGTCACTGTACATACGAACACACACACACACACACATACATGAGTGAGCGTCGTGACGCGCACGGTTCGCGTTTGTTTCGTTTTCATCTGAATTTTTCTACCGCTTTTATAATTGGTTTGCGGTCTGTAAATACATGAAGAATATTCCGCCATGAAATAATCATGACGGACGAGGATTTCGTTTGCATGCGAGTTTAGAGAGGAAGCTATATCTCAGGTTTTTATCCAACTGCTCAATTAACACGTAGGTATTAATTCCGTTTGTTAGATACCTAATAAAATATCAATTCATAAGCTGCGTTGACACAAATCGATCGATGATCGTAACAATGTTCACTGATTAAATTATAAACACAAACACAAACAAACATAAACATTGTGGTAAAGTCTCCATTTTATCTTCTATTCTAATTGTGCTAATAAATATGAGATTCATGAAAAATACTTAAAAGTTAGATTTGAAACGTTTATATTTAAGACGCAAACTCAACTAGATAAGATCATCTAAATCTGACACGCTGATGCGCATTTAAGCGCATCAGCGTGTCAGCCTGAACCTCTGCCCGTCCTGTCCACGCAGCGTGCAGTCCACAGGAACTATTGTCATCTAATTTCAATTGAATAACTTTGCGAACACGTTCTCATGACTCTACGTAGCTACCCACGTACTCGTAGAATGCTGCTGATAACAATATGCTGCGATGACTAATGTTGGTATTATGTTTGTCAAATTACCTACGTAATTGGGAGAGTATTCCATTTGACGATGATAATAATGATCATGATCACATAGTCGTAGTCTCGCGGGCGGCGGGCGGGCGTGCGCGGGGGCGGTACGAGCTGGTGTGGGGAAGCTGCTACTTTTTAATATTCGTTAATGGCATCTGATTAATGAAACTTTCCGTTGAATTTTTACGAAATTGTGACGTTCCCTATCCTGAGGGAAGTAGAAATATTATAATATCCATTAATTTGTATTATTATGAAACGACGACGAGAGTGACGACGAGTGACGTTTGTGCCAACTGGGAACCGACTGGGAGAACCCGTACCACGGAACTGCACTTACAAGGCCACTCAGAAAGTATTGCGAAAAAGTTTTTGATGTGAAACATCTATAGCCGCACGTAAAACAAATTTCTGGCGTGGCGACGCATGCCGTGGCGACGCGTCGCCACGCTATATGATGGTGTATATATACAGTCACAGTCTTGTGTACTGTGTGGCGACGCGTCGCCATGCGCAATGTTTCACATCTGCCAGGCGTCCCGTGACGGCTCACTTTTTTTTATGTAAGAGAGACTGGCCAGTTGTAATCAATCTAATAATTGAAACGCTTGAGTCACAGACAAGAACTAACGTTTTATTGCAAAGGTTTGTATTACATACTCTAAGATAGAGGGCGCCACTAGTTTCTTAATCTAAGGTATTGACGATACAAAACAACACCCCCACTTATCGCAATATGCATTAAACTATTATAAACTAAATCATAATACAAACTATGCCTAGGCGCCACATAAATTTATAATGTTTAACTGAACATAAACTTTTAGTTAAAATGTCAGCTGGCATATCAGCTGTTGGCAAATACAGAACCTCAACAACTTTGTCTTTTACTAGGTCACGACAAAAATTATATTTAATATCAATGTGCTTTGTGCGTTTATGAAAGACTGGGTTTGCCACTAGCTTCTGTGCACCTTGGTTATCATTGAACAGACTTAATGTGTACATCTTATTGGTTACTTCATATTGCAGATTTCTCAGATATAATGCTTCCCTACATGCCTCAGATAGACCCTTATACTCTGATTCCGTGCTTGAGAGAGCTACACATTTCTGTTTCCTACATTCCCATGAAATAACACCATCAGATAGTAAAAAACACATACCAGTATTATGATTTCCTATCCACAGAGTTAGAGGCCCAATCAGCATCTACATAACTTGTTATTTCTGAATTACCTTCTTTACAATATTTTATTCCATAACTTTTAGTTCGTTTTAGATATTTTAATACTCTCTTTGCATATTCCCAATGTTCCTTTGTATGGCAATTATTAAATTGACTTAAAAAACTTATACAGTAACTAATATCTGGCCTAGTTAACACTGACAGGTACATTAAACTTCCAATCAGCTGTTGATAGGGCACATGACTATTTGCACCAACTTGACCTTTATTTACATCTAATCTGACCTCCATAGGAGTATCAACAGGTTTACAATCAGTTAATTGAAATTTGCTCAAAAGTTGATCAATATAAGTTTCCTGACTCAAAGTTACATATCCTTTTTCTTTATTAAATGTTACATTCATTCCAAGACATTGTTTAACTTCGCCTAAGTCCTTGATACTAAACTTATTAGATAAAATCTGTTTTAAGTTCTCAGTCTCAATTTTATCATTGGTAAATATAAAGAAATCATCGACATAGACTGTTACAATGGTCTTACATTTATTGACATTCTTTAAATACATACATGGCTCTATTTTTGACCTTTTATAACCATTACTAACTAATAAATTATCAACCTTTTTGTTCCAAGCTCTAGAGGCCTGCTTAAGTCCATAAATGGCTTTCTTAAGTTTCAATACTTTACAATTTGAACTACTAGTATTATAACAATCTGGCATTTTCATATAAATAGTTTCCTCTAAATCACCATTTAAGAACGCAGTCTTGACATCTAAATGGTTAATATCTAAACCTATCTTTACAGCTAATGCAAATAATAATCTAAGAGTTGTATGTCTCACTACAGGCGAAAATGTTTCCGTATAGTCTATACCATGTTTTTGGGTGAAGCCTTTTGCAACCAAACGAGCACGGTAACGAACATTGTTTTCACAGTCGTATTTTTTCCGCAAAACCCACTTGCATTGCACAATAGTACCATCTTTTGGTACATCTACGAGTTCCCACGCACTATTCTTCTCAAACGACTGTAATTCATCCTGCACTGCTTCTAACCACTGCGTTTTCTCGGGACCTTCCAAGGCTTCTTGCAAGGAAATCTCACCCGTGAATATGTTGTCATCTTCTGCACAAGCACTTGCAAAGCCGTATCTGTCTGGTTGCTGCCTGCGCCGAGGACCCTTGTCATGTTGACATTGTTCATTATAATAGAGTCATCACTATCAGTTGTACCAGACTCAGAGCTGTCTAATGTATCACTTTCACAAGGTACATACAGTTCACCACTGTCTTCTGGGCTCAGGTTTTCTGATTGTTCAAGTGAATCTTCCTGAAGAATCACATCGTCCCCCACTGGAACCATATTCACCTCATCTGAACAACTTTCCTGTACCTCCACAACATTTTCTTCCTCTATCTTCTCCAATACTGTAACATCTCGACTAGTGGTGATGACATTAGACTTCGGGTTGTAAATCCTGTATCCTTTGACATCAGTGGAATAGCCAACAAGATTTCTGTCCCACTTTAGTCGCTTTTGTTTCGGCACATGTACCATTACTGTACTACCGAAAACACGTAAATGACTTACATCAGGCTTTTTGCCTATCCATATCTCAAAAGGAGTTTTATAATTTAATGATCTGGTCACAGTCCTGTTCTGTAAGTACACTGCAGTGTGTGCCGCCTCTGCCCAAAATCTTTTCTCGAGTCCTGCATCAAACAGAAGACACTTAGCTTTCTCCACAACAGTCCGGTTAAATCTTTCTGAAAGACCATTCTGTTCAGGTGTGTATGAGTTTGTTTTTTTGATGTACTATTCCATGTGTCATCAAAAAATCATCAAACTTACTGTTGCAGAATTCTGTCCCATTGTCACTTCTCAAGATTTTTATGCTGCGATTGAGTTGATTCTCAACCTCTGCTTTATACTGTTGAAAACATTTCAGTGCCTCATCTTTTGTTTTCAAAAAATAAATATATGTCATACGACTAAAATCATCTATGAACAGCATAAAGTATCTAGAACCACCTATCGACCGGTTTTCCATTGGTCCGCAGAGATCGGTATGCACAATGTGTAGTAACTCTGTACTTCTGCTACCTTCTTTGGGAAAAGGTAAGCGGCTCTACTTGCCCTCACAGCATGCCACACATGATGACTTAGATATATCAGTCTTACCATCAAGTGTCAATCCCTGTACAGCATCTTGCATCTTGTTCAAATACTGGCTGTTGACATGACCTAGACGTCTGTGCCAAACTTCACTGGACACCATCACTGCAGCTGATGAACATTTTTCAGGCATGTTTAGTTTCACCCCATTCAACAGACTCGCTGTAGCCACCAGAACTCCTGCTTTGTTGAAAATCTCACAACCATCATTGTTAAATGAAATTCTGTTTCCTTTTGATATAAGTTGACTAACAGACAGTAGATTTGTGGTCAACTTCGGCATGCATAATACACCTTCTACCGTAATATCATATTGACAGGTGCGCGTCTTTGTCGTAATCTGCACATCTCCAGTACATAATACAGGTACTTTATCTTTATTTGCCACGACAATTTCCTTGATCATAAGATCCCGCGACACATTTTGACAACCATTCTTCATTCGCAGTAAGATGAACACTCGCCCCGGAGTCAATATACCAATCACTTTTGCAAAATTTACCATTCAGGAACACGGCACTAAATGCATTACTGCTTGTACTTTCATTTTTATTTGTATTCGACGTATTTTTGTTTGAAAATGTACACTGGCTGCGGTAATGTCCTGTTTGTTTACATTTGTAACAAGTTATGGTTTTTTGTTTCGACTTTGACATCTGGGCGTTGTCTTTGGTCGCAGAATTACCAACATTCCGGTTCTTCTTAAAACTCGCAAACGCGCCACTAGAGCTGGGAGCGCTATTGTCGCCGTTTCCGCTTTCTTCCATGTCTAACAACTTTGTTTTAATGGCGTCCGCTGTTAATGGTATTCCACAATGCTCGATCGCCATTATCATTGGAGAATATTTTTCTGTTAATCCCGCTAACAAAAGCGATGCGACCCACTCATCATTGATGTTAAAACCCGTACGACTCAATTTTTGGCTCGTTTCGATGATTTGTGTCACGTACGAAGTCATTGAAACACTATTTTCAAGTCTGATGGAGATCAAACTCCTCAGTAAACTGATTCTCCTCGTGAATCCTGAGTCATCAAATAGGTTTTTCAATTTTTTCCACATGGGTCGTTTCTACACTTTTGATGTGCACGTACAGCGACGAATCTATTGTCAGAATCAGCTTGGCTCGGGTTTTCGCGTCACCTGCTGCTCCTATTTCTGCTGGTACAGTCTCCGATTTGATGCAATCAGACATTCCCTCTAGCACTAGGAAATTCTCAGCCGCGAAAGCCCATTCGCTGTAGTTCTCCCGCCCTTTCAATTTAGGCACGCTGACAATGTAGTTTGTCGTCATTTTCACAGTCACAGCGTTAATCACAGTTTATCTCAATCTGCAAGATCTATTTCCACTAGTAATGTCCAAGAAAACTTGCGAGAAAACTTAAAATCACTGGGCACATAACCTCTAATAATTGAAACGCTTCACGCTTGAGTCACAGACAAGAACTAACGTTTTATTGCAAAGGTTTGTATTACATACTTTAAGATAGAGGGCGCCACTAGTTTCTTAATCTAAGGTATTGACGATACAAAACAATAGATTATTTGTAAGTAGTAGGTACGGTCCGATTTCAAAATTTCCCTCCACATTGTTTGCGAGCTAATTTAAATTATCGTGTCTTATTAAAAAATGGAGCTGCGCCGGAATCATTTTCGCGCTATGATTTTTTACAATTTCAAGTTTCGCCTGAAACCGGACGAATCGTACGATAGACTTCAAATGGTATTCTTGGATGAAAGCCCTTCTATGGCAACCGTGTATCGTTAGTATAATGAATTCAAGCGCGGTCGACTAACTTTGGGGGAAGAAAGAAAGAAGTGGTCGCCCTTTGACGGCTGTTACGGAAGAAAACGTGCTAGCAGTGAAAAATTTTATCCGAGCCAGTAGGCGAGTTACGTATCAAGAGATTCAGCACATACTGCAGGTTAGATCGGGAAGCCTTCACGAAAATCTACACGTGCATCTTCGCGTGAGGAGGTTAGTTTCACGCTGGGTGCCGTACAACCTCACCGATACTCGGAAGAAGGCCCGGGTGGAATGGTGCCGTGATATGATAAACAAATTTGAAGCAGGCTCGTCTCGGCGTGTTTACGACATCATTTCTGGTGATGAGTCTTGGATTTATTAATACGATCCAGAAACGAAGCGCCAGTCGACGGTTTGGGTGTTTCAAAACGAATCAACACCTACCAAAGTGAAGCGATCTAGAAGCGAGGGGAAGATTTTGATCGTGAGCTTTTTCAATTTGACTGGCTACTTGGTGTCAATTCCTTTACGGAACCAAAGAAGCATCAACGGTTAGGCAGGTGAAAACTAATGTGTTGATAAAGGGCGAGGAATTGAATCCTGAAGATAACACAATATTCTTGGGCATAACTTTGGATGCTAAGCTTCAGTGGGGTCCACATATAGATAAATTGTCAAAAAAGTAAGTTCCACAGCATACGCTGTTAGAAAAATTCGTAATTTAACTGATATAGAGAGTGCCCGTTTAGTGTTCTTTAGCTATTTTCATAGTGTAATGTCGTACGGTATTCTATTGTGGGGAAATGCCGCCGATATTCAGACTATCTTTGTTTTGCAGAATCTGAAGCGAGCTGTTCGATCAAATTATAAATTAAGTTTTATTAGTGCATTAACATTAACTATTCCTTCTCAGTATATTTATGAAAATCTTTTAATTGCCCATAAAAATATAAAATTATTTAAAAAATACAGAGATATCCATATTATAAATATCTACAAGAAACAAACACAAATTTGTTGTACCTACAACAAGGCTCAAAAAAATAGGTGGCTCGTTCAGATTCCAATGTATACGCTTTTATAATAAACTACCAAGCCACGTTCAAGATCTAAGCCTTAATAAATTCAAATAATTCATTAAGTTGTGCCAGAAAGCCTTTTACGCCGTTAAAGATTATATTGAGGACAAAAAGGCTTGGGATTGAGCTGCTACCAATTTCTGCATTTGGAATGTTTTTTTTTTTATATACACACTAGCGGCCGGTCCCGGCTTCGCACGGGCGGACATGATTTTTTTTAGGATATTGTTACCTTTTACTTATATTTTTTTGTTGTTTCGTTTCTATATTTTTTTAAACGCAGTATTACATTATCTATGTATACTTACAATCCGAATTTGTTCATAGTTTTTTTTATTTAAGTAACTTTTTTAATCTTAAGTGAGACATATTACTTAGTATTTTTTTATTTACAACATTTTACATTTTTGTCTGATCCTAACTAATTAAATTTCCTAAGTTTCATTTTTTATTTATATTTTTTTGTTGTTTTTTTTTTTCAGAGCAGTGGTGGCCAAGTGGTAACGGCCGCGACTTACGAGTTGTAGGTCGTAGGTTCGAACCCAGACAGGCGCTTTACTTTGTGTAAATTATTTCATCACCACTGCTCACAAAACGGTGAAGGAAAACATCGTGAGGAAACCGGCATGTCCTAGAACCAAAAATTCGAAGACATGTGACATCTACCAATCCGCACTGGGCCCGCGTGGTGGATTACGGCCCACTCCCTCTCACTGAGAGGAGGCCTGTGTCCCAGCAGTGGGAACATTATAGGCTGATGATGATGATGATGATGTTGTTTTTTTTTTTAATTTTAACTTTTTTTGTAGGTGTGTGTATTTATTTTAAAGAGTTTTTCTAAGTCATTGTAATTTTTACATTTTTATTTTAAAGCTTTATTTAATTCTATTGGTTCTTACTTTTATTTTACAAGACTTTTACCTTAAGGTTTCACTGTACACTATGTTGGCAGTGGTATTTGTAGGTGATAACAAAATATATTGATTTTCAGGAGATCCTCAGAGATCAGGCAACATATAATTGCCCATGAGAGAAGCACTCTTTTCTTAGGTCGATGCCAACAATCGAAAATGTTTGCCCCTGAGATTTATTTATCGTAACGGCAAACGATATCTTCACAGGAAACTGTAACCTTTTCCCATGTACATGGGCAAATCTGTCGGAATCATCGGGATTCGCGGAATGTGAGCGAGCTGTCCGGCCGGCGCCGGCGCGCGGCGGCCGCGGGCCCAGTGATGATTGTTGCTGTGAACGTTCGGCGCTAGGTTCCCATGTACGTGCTCGTAACATTCTGTCACTATTTTGAACAAAGCGTTGCGAACGTTCGGCGATAGATTCCCTTGTACGTGTTTAAAGTCAAAGTCAAATCATTTATATCAGGCACATTAAAGGCACTTTTGAACGTCAAAACTTACAGTAAAATTGAATTGATTCTTGTAGTCGCCCCTTCCAAAAGGTAGTTTTCGTATGGAGAAGAATGGGCAAGAAACTCCACCGTTTCTCTTTTAAAATGTTTTACAAGGTTTTGACATACATAATAAATATATGTGAAGACGATGCACCTAGAATAAAAGAAGTCTACCCCAAAAAAATAAAAAGAATTAAAAATGAAGCAATTACAGGTAAATCAATTACATATGTGATAGATACATGGTGCTCACATATTTACAAATTATTTACAAATATTGGAAAAGTAGATGATTTTTCTAGAATTTAAAAAGTGTGTGAGTTACTGTAGTCACAAAAATAAAATCATTTATCATTTAACGCTGAATGGTATACTACCAAATGCTTGGCAGAAGTTTTCCATGTTGTGAGCAACAAGCGACCAAACACAGGGCTCCGCGGGCTACTGCTCCACCACAACAACGCGCCTTCGCACACCGCGCTCAAAACGAGGGACTTCCTGGACAGCACGCCGGTCAAATTCCTGGGTCACCCTCCTTACAGCCCTGACCTAGCACCGTATGACTTCTTATGATTACCGAAAGTAAAAAATCAGCTCAAAGGGATATAATTTTCGTCGCCGGAAGATGCGCTGTCAGAGTTCGAGTTTTGTAAGTCGTGTTGAGAATTTCCTCATTGTTTAGTAAATTCACGAAACTAATAAAGGGATGCGGCGCATATCCGTATCAGTACATTGCCCTCCCAACGTTACTTGTCATGTTTCCACTTCAGCTGCTGTGATGCTACATTATGATTTAAAATAAAATAAATAATCAGGTACTCCTAAGGGATTACTTGATAATTTTTATGTTAAGTGAAAGTCAGTTGAATTACTCAATAAAAAAACGTTAGAGCAGTTCAACTTTAGGATCACTAGAAATTTAAATCATACTGTGGTGTGTCACAGCTAAAGTGGGAAAATATTAAATAACTTTGGGAGGCCACTATACCTATATATCTCGTAGAACCAAACGGTTCTTGGTTTTCTAGTTTCTAGATAAGTGAAGCAAAACGAGCCAGATTTAAATATTTGCACAGCAACAATGTAGTTGTGAGTTTCCACAAAACAATATGGTGCAGTGCCGGGCTTAACGATCATATACAGAAACAGGCTCATCAAAAACATATTTCTAAGTAGAAAAGTTGAATTGCTTTTGAAGTCTCTTTCATACCGAAAACATCTTGACTCTATTTTCACTATATTATGTATTTTAAACCTTATTCTGTCACAATAAAGCTGTATTCAGCTCGATATAGTTTGCAACGTGAGACGAGGTGTCAGTAAGTAGGTAACAATCTGGATTCCCGAAATTCTATGAATAAGAAACACTTTAGGGGCGCTTTGCGATGAGCGTTCGCCTCCGCCGTCGTCGCGACGTTTATACACGTACAGTTACGTACCACGCCAACACTTCGACACTACGGACACTGACACTCGCGACATTGCGGCGGGTGTTTTGAGTGTACGATGTGTTTATCATTCTCAGTCGGCATGTCATCATTTTAGCATGTATGGATGGTATACTATTGCGGGTTAACGGGAACGCCCTCTGTTAGTTAAAACATACTGTATATGTAGCGCGTGATATACGATTATACATGTAGCCCGTGATATACGATTATAGTATTTATGTAGTCCGTGATATACGATTATATATGTAGCCCGTGATATACGATTGTATATGTAGCCCGTGATATACGATTATACATATATGTAGTCCGTGATATACGATTATATATGTATCGCGTGATATACGATTATATATTATGTAGCCCGTGATAGACGATTATATGTAGTCCGTGATATAGGTACGATTAATTTAATTTAAATCCAAAAGGCAAAAAATTTTTCCTGAAATACGTTTTTTGGAGCGCCACTTCTTCCATTGACAGAATTATACAATGAGTGGTGTCAGCACAGCTTGGCCCTCTCGCCCTCGGCTCTCCCGCTCCTCGGCCCTCTCGCCCCTCGGCCCCTTCGGCCCTCTCGACTCTATTGAAGTTGACATCTGTTTTATTTGGCGTGGCCCACATTTAGGTTATGTATGGTCATCCATAAATAACGTGATGTATGGAGCGGAATGAGCTTTGCGGTGTTACACTGACATTCAATTAAAGGGGCAGTGTGCGCAGGTGAAAAAATGGGCACGTTAAAAAATCCAGTAATTTCCCGCGACGTAATATATGGCGGTCGATGGTGAGCGTGGAATGAGCGAGTGCTGTTAAGTGTCAAATGTTTATTAAAATTTCCGCCATTATTGTACTGTAACGTGTAGAGAATAATTAACAACTTTATATTTCCTTCGTTTGTACATCTCGGCCTTAACAAAATCACTCGCTCCAAAGTTAAAGTTTAATAAAAATATCTGAAATTCTGGCGATACCTGCTTCATTTGTTTTTGTGTTTTAACTTCAGTCCAAAGCGAGTTTAGTTCCGTGCTATAACTTAGAGCTTACCTACTGTTTATTTCAATTCAGTTATTTATTAACAAACACGATCACTATACAACCGGCGAACCAAGTTACATTTCATTCATGTCATACAATGATGAGCCTTTTCATTGTCCCAACCTGCAGAGCGGCTTTGGGCTTATCCCACTGTCTCTGGGAAGATGGGCTTACGGGCTGATCTGTATCCGGCAAACCGCTTTCCAGGCGTTCACCGCGTCGGTCAAGCACGGCACTTCAGAGTCAACTAGGCAAGGGGATTAAATTTTCCTTGTCAACTTTTCGGGTGCGTCTCATAACGTATAAACTCATTTGGTCTAATTTCATTTTATTATCGTTCATAAGATATAATCAACGTGAGATATACCAACTGTTGATATAATTTCTTTACATATAACATTTATTTATTCTAAAACTTAATTAGTATAATGTTGTTTGATATAACGTTTATGTAATCGAAAATCATTTGGTCTAACGTTTAATATGTATATTGTTTATTTAATCGAAAATCATTTGGTCTAACGTTAAATATATATAAAAAACATAATTATGGTTAACACCCCGATTCAGATAGGTTAGGTTAGAAGGCTAAGGCGACATAGGATGCAAGAGCGAGCGAAGGGCACTCCGAGGTTCGGTTTTGTTAGGTTACTTTAAACCCTTTACGTAGAAATAGGAGCCCCGCGAAGCGGGGCTCCGTCGACATATAATGCAAGTGCGAGCGTATGAGAATACAAAAATACCTTTACCAAGGTATATATTAATTGATTAGAGACTCATAGTTTTATGAATGAACTTGTATGAATTCATTTTTAAAGAAATACTTTAATGATTATTATTAAACTGAGCAAGATTAAGCACACTGAGTGACAACTAACAATAACTTTTGTTGAGCTACCCACAGGCTACAACATAAAAATAATACTAAATAAACTAACCCGTGTTTATGCAATTTTCATCATATTAGACCAAATAAGTTTTATATCTTTTGAGTGGTAGGTATGTCAAACGATGTTATATTTAATGTATGTTATGCTTATAAAAATTAGTTATTTTAAAATTATATCAATCGTTCATTATATTAACTAATCGCTATATTAAATAAAATTATAGGTTCCGTTGTTATATGTTGTTAATATTAGAGATTTTGTTGTTATATCATCTATTACTTACCCCAACTTTTCAGTGCTATGGACAGAAGACAGGAACGCCGAAAAAAAAACTAATATAGATATGCCTAGCTAGAAAAACAGAGTAACGAACGAACCATGGCAAAAAAGATTAGAAACGGACATAGACCCACTAAGAAACAACATAAATAGATTAACACAATATAGAAGCGGCAACACATCTAGAAAACTTGTAAAAAAAGTCAAACAAATCATTGAAAAAATCAAACAACACAGCTCACATGAAAACTTTAACAAGAGAATTGAAGATCACCTAGACACATTAAAACAAAAACTGTCAGTTAAGGGTCATAGACTAAAAAGATACAAAAATGCCAAAAAAAGAAAGGATAACAATCGATTATTTACAACAAGTGAAAAACAATTTTATAGAAATCTTAGAGACAACGATACCACAATCCTATAAGCCCTCCATCTCAAGAGGCCCTAAAAGAGTTCTGGCAAGGGATTTGGTCAGACAACACTGAACATAACAAAGAAACTAAATGGATACAAGAATAAATAGTTAGATCAGAAACAATAGAAGAAATGCCGTTTGAGAATATAGATTCTCTTGAAATAAATACAATTATAAATAAAACGCACAACTGGAAAGCAGCAGGAATAGATGGCTTACATAATTTTTGGATAAAAAGATTACAAGCGCTACATAGAATATTATCTGAACAAATTAATTATATTTTAAAAGGGACCCAAAATCTCCCAGAATATCTAACTAAAGACCTCACATACATGATCCCAAAATCGACTAGAACTCAGGATCCCTCGCAGTACAGACCAATTACTTGACTCCCAACTATGTACAAAATCATCACATCATGTATTACTAATAAAATTATTAGACACACCGACCAGTATAACATTCTAACTGAAGAACAAAAAGGCTATAGACGAAGACATATGGGTTGCAAGGAACAATTTATTATTGACTCCACTCTTTTAAAACATGTTCATAAAGGAAGAAAAAACTTATATGAGTACATGGCACACATAGACTACAAAAGCATTTGACAACGTGCCACACTTATGGTTGGTTCAAGTACTGATTATTTATAAAATCAATCCATTACTAATAAATTTTCTTAAGAATACCATGAGGTCCTGGAAAACTACACTTAAACTACATACGAAAACCGCAAACTTATCCGTAGATGAAATAGAAAAGTGTGAAGTGAAGTGAGTTAAAAAAGGTATATTTCAAGGGGACTCACTCAGCCCTCTTTGGTTTTGCCTAGCCCTAAATCCACTCTCTCGCACATTAACTGAATCTAAACTAGGCTTTGACATCAAGAACAATAGATCGATATTACACCAAATATCACATTTATTTATAGATAATTTAAAATTATATGTCAATAAAAATACAGATTTACATGATTTTTAAACATTACAACATCATTTTCGAAAGACATTATAATGGATTTTGGACTAGACAAATGCCGAAAACTTAATATAGAAAAGGGTAAGATTGTAGGAAGAAATTACTCAACAGATTCGGAAGAAGTAACAGAAGTAATGAAAAATGAAGAATTTTATAAATACTTAGGATACAAACAACCAAGCACAACTTTTAGAACACAAAGCTTTTAAAGATAAACTCAAACAAGAATATTATAAAAGACTTTATTCAATAAGTAAAATGTATCTAGCCAGTAAAAATGTATTCAAACCCATAAATACTTATGCAATACCTATACTCACTTATTCTTTCGGCGTGATAAAATGGTCCAACACAGAATCACATGCACTCGAAATTAAAACTAGAACAATTACACATCATAGATACCACCATCCTAAACCAGCAATAAAAAGGATAATTATGTCCAGAAAAGAAGGAGGCAGAGGGCTAATTGAAATATCACAGCTACGTAATAGACAATTAATAAGCCTACAACAATTTTTCAATAGAAAAAAAAATACCAGTCATTTGCATAAAACAATAGTGGTGTATATTTTTAATCTATGTCTACACATAGACAAAAAGTATACACCACTGAACTTTAGTGAAGATAATATTGAAACTATAGACAAAGCGAGACATATAGAAGAGATACATAAAAACGAAGGCAGAAAGAACTACACGGAATACATCTAAATGATTTATACCAAACACACATTATAAAGAAGCTTCAAACAAATGGCTGGAATTCAATGGATTATTTCCAGAAACTAAAGGATTCATGCTGACTATTCAAGACCAAATCATAAATACCAAGAATTATAGAAAATACATAATTAAATATAACACAGTAGCAATTTATGCAGAAAGTGCCACATTAAACCTGAAACTATACAATACATCACAGGAGCTTGTAGCACACTCACCCAAAACGATTACACTCATAGACACAATCAACTGGATAATATTATACTTACACCAAAAACTTGCAACAAAACACAATCTCATGAAGGATCCATACACACCATACTACAAATATTCACCTAGGGCTGTATTAGAAAACCAATCTTACAAATTATATCATGAGCGCGCCATAATTACAGATCATACAATATATAACAACTGGCCCAATATAACACTTGTTGATAAAGAAAAAAAACACACATACATAATAGATATCATCATCATCATCATCATTTCAGCCGAAAGACTTCCACTGCTGGACATAGGCCTCCCCCAAGCACCTCCACTTCGACCGGTTCTGTGCTTCTCGCATCCAACGGGTTCCTGCGGCCTTCACAAGGTCGTCGGACCACCTTGTGGGAGGCCTCCCAATGCTACGTCTTCCGGTACGTGGTCGCCACTCCAGAACCTTTCGGCTCCATCGGCCATCTGTTCTGCGAGCAATGTGCCCTGCCCGCTGCCAATTAAGTTTGGCAATTCTTCGGGCTATGTCGGTTACCTTGGTTCTCCTGCGGATCTCCTCATTCCTGATTCGATCACGCAGGGAAACTCCAAGCGTAGCCCTCTCCATTGCCCTTTGGGTGACTTTTAGCTTTCTTATAAGGCCCAGTTAATAGATATAGCAGTCCCAAACACCAATAATATACAGAAAACTATCACCGAAAGAATCAGAAAATACAAGTACAACCACAACTACAAGAAAGTACAACTACAAGAAGAAAATACCAGAGTTTGGAAAATGAATAGAGTAACCATAGTCCCAATAGTGGTGTCAACGACTGGTATCATCCCGAAACAACTATTTATTAGTTTAAATGCAATCAATCTTTCCAAATATATATAACTTACACTAAGCAGCTATATTAAACACATGTCGCATAGTTCGGAAATTCCTACAATTAGATTTGGACCATCATTTCAAAGCAGTACAAAACACCTAATCTACTCAAAATTAAAATCTCACGTTGGTTTACACCCGTGAGATTTAAAAAAAAACCAAGTTCTAGGAACCTGTGAAAATAAAATATTAATAATAATAAACCAATTTGACATATGTCGGACATGCCACTGTCCGGGCGAATCAATCCGTCACATTATCTCCGGGTGTTCTCGTCTCGCTAACGGAGAATATTTGCATAGACACAACCTTGTAGCCAGAATTATCCATCAGCAACTTGCTCTGCAGTACAACCTTGTGGAATCGGAGGTGCCGTACTACAGGTATGCGCCCGACCCAGTTCTCGAAAATGGCTATATCACACTGTACTGGGATCAATCCATCATCACTGACAGGACTATTATAGCTAATAAGCCTGATGTAGTGGTGGTGGATCGATCAGAGCGGCGCGCAATGATTGTTGAAATAGCCGTCCCGCATGATGAGAACCTCGTGAAAGCCGAGAAAGATAAGCAAATCAAGTATCTTGACTTGGCTCGCGAGGTTGTCGACATGTGGGGTGTGGACTCAGCGATCATTGTGCCGATAGTCATTACTGCCAATGGCTTAATTGCCAAGAGCCTCGACCAACACCTGAGGAGGCTCTCGTTAGGCAGCTGGGTCAAGGGCTTGATACAGAGAGCGGTACTCCTGGACACGGCTCGTATCGTTAGGAGGTTCCTTTCTCTGGAGCCCTGACCGCCGGTAGCTTGGACCCTGTTCCCGATACCGGTGGGCTACAATTTTTTATATTTTAAAATGTTTTTTTATTTTTTTTTTGTAAAGAATATTTTAAAATATAATAAGTGTGTTAAAAAATAAATAAAGGAAATAAACCAATTATTTTCAGGTAATAAAGATCCAAAGATACATACCTTAGCTTAAGTATACATAATAATATAGTAACAAGCTGTACTCTCGGCGCGTACTTCAATCTTTGGCGCACGTATGTGACGATGTCTTCCGCGTCAGTGGTGTAGTGAAGGCGGGAAATATACACCGGAGTAGTCGGCTTCGCAGCTCGCAGTTTTTCATTGGGCTCCTAGGAGTTTTGCCGCAGCGGTTCTTACAGCTACTCTGTCGGCGCTTCCTCCTTAGCACCGTTACGAAGCCGTCATCATCAGCCCGACCCGTTTCCTTTATAGGCACGGGCTCTGCGGGGAGCAGTGGGGGTGCTCACAGTGACCAACGGGTCAGATGGTAGCGTCGGTAGGGCTGCGATATACCTACAGACTGTCTGCAGAACGTACGGTATTGTCCCTTTGTTACTTGAGCGGTGCATCGCGGATGGCGGCGCTACGCGGTGCGCTACGGTGCTACGCGGTAACCTACGTTGCTACGCTGTAAGCTACGATGCTACGCTGCTAGCTATGCAATGGTACTACGCGGTGGTTACAGTGCTACATGGTAAACTACGCGTTAAGTTTTTTATTGTAACCAACCTTGTTTGACAAGGGGCTCATTGTTCAACATACGACACTCGATGATCACTGAAACAGGAGCAATTCTCGTAATCTTAACAACGTTCACAGATCTCAGTCTCAATCTGTCAAAACCTACATTTTTGACAAGTTTTTGACATTGATTGTCGCTGAGATAAGATTCCGACTAAAAACTTTTTAATTACGGGAATTGGCCTTCTGATACATGTTCGCTTATCAAACTTATTCACGGATTGATATGATTGTGTAGGCTGATAGGCTCGTATGTAAAAGAAAGCGGCGCGCGGAACATTATTCGTACACGGAATCGCACCGCGCTCTGTATGTACACACACATGTACGTACATTATGTGCTCTAAGGGCGCCGCGTGCAGGCCGCCCCGGGGGAAATTTCACTATCGGCCTACGAATTTATACGTAACACAATTTTATTTAACCTAAGTAAATATTCTGCATCGTTACTACATCAACATGACCTTTATACTGTGAACATTCTCGTCCAAATGTAAATTCTAATTATTTTGTACAACTGCACGTTAACACTGCATTCGCTATATTTCTCAAAATGGGAAAAAACTCAGACTGTTATTATATCGTACAGTTTCGAGATAAGAATGCTAATGAGCGACAGATTTTTATTATTTTACAGTTAAAAAGTGAGGGACAGCAAAACAAGGGCAGTGGTTCTATTCATCTTGCTAATTATTATAAATATCAAAGAATTGAGTTTTCTTTTTAATTATTTTAATTTATCTTGAGTGAGAAATGTGTTCGTTACTTCGCGCGGCTACGAGCGTCGTGGGACGCGCGTGTGATGTAGCGCGCGAGGAGACGACGGACAAACGTTGTGATACTCGTTACGATATTATGCGGGATGTTAGCGGAGCGGGTGCGGGGGGCGGGGGGCGTGGGCGAGGTTTGGCATAAACGAACATGATTATCGTGTTCACGAAAGAATCCACTCATACATATGTATGAAATTATGTTACGTTTGTAGCGAGCCGCTCCATGTATCTTATTTTATATTTAAATGGCGTCCGGCGCGGCCGGGGAGGTGCGTGGGGCAAGGGAGGGGGAGACGGCCCATTTTTAAACATTTTAAATCGTTTTCCACCGCCCGGAGCAGCGCCGCCGCCGGTCCGCACCGCACGTGTCCGCGTTGAATCGGACACACTCGTCCGCTTCGCTTGAGCCGCTCCAATGAGTAGAAATTCCACATCTGTGCCCATCCTACGTTGACAATATCAATAACAATGATCGTACTGTTGTCGTATGTCAAATTGTAGTTTAGTTAGTTATGGAATTAGAAAGTTCTATTGCATAGAGAAATATACATTATTTCAGTGAGAATCCGCAATAAAAGAACGCCAGTCAGGGTCTTTTCCGTTTGGTTTCGGAAGGGACCACGGACAATTTAAGGTGAATGCGCAGTGGTAGACCGCAAAATTAAAATTTTCTTACATTTTTTGTATTTTGCAGGTCAGTATCAGGTTGTATCTTGATCAAAATATGATTCGCGACTATAATACATTTACAGAATTATAGACATTAGAATAGAATCTTTAAGTTAGATTAGCTCCCTAAGAACTTTTTTCCGCGGATTTCTTTTGGCATGAAGTCTCTTTAATGAGATTTAAAAAGCGCGCATATCCGACTATAAGTAAATAGTTAACCGTGGCGTTATCGCACTAGTGGAATAACATAACGAAAAAGCACGTGTTTTTAATACACTGCATTATGGACCTAAAAGCGGTTCAATAAGAGCCACTTTACGAGCAAGTGTGTTGAAAAAAATGTATTTACGTATAGAACATTTATTTTTTGCAAAACTTTCTGAGTGGCCCACGTAGTTACCTACTTGATTGTTATTTAAATTACGGGAATAATGCAAAAGACTGATAACAATATTCTCACTTGTAATAGGTATGTCAATTTAAAATATTTTTCTACGTACCTAACTAACAGTTAAGAAACCGCTCATCATAACTACTTATAAGATAATATAGTAACTACTGGCAAAGTCCAGGTACTACGAAACAGTTCCCTAAAACCTTTCAAACAAATAAAAATACCCAAGAATAAGGAACGAGAAATAAAATAAACTTCTTATTCCGCTAATCTGAACGGCAAGTCTAATGTCACTTCCATGAGGTCGACTCCACTCTCATTTGAATTTTTATAACAACAGTCGCTTTAAGTCCCGAATGTTCCATTTTTACTTGGAAAATACAATTGTATACGCCGAGCTGAAACAAATGTTTCTCAAATGCGCCTCCGGGCTAGACGTGCGCTAAAAACCAAATAGAATGGGTTGGAAAATCCAATATGCATACTACATAGGATTTTCAATAGATTTGCACACAAAGTTGAATATAAACCTATTTGCCTAAATCATTCGACCGTTTACGGTATACATGAAAAAATTCAAACAAACACATTCGCATACCAACCGTTTTAAGCGAGGGGTATCACCAGGCTGGCAGTTACCTAGTTGTGAACGAGCGAACAGACACGGTTACAGTGTCTCTATCGTGTGTTATATAAAGATTATGACGAGAAAGGATCACGAAACGAATGTGTTGCTCGATTGCAATTCGCTTCTGCTGGTGTCTCGGTACCGTCTCTAGCCCACGACAGCGGCTCCACCAGCGCCCCCTCGCGCACATTTACATGCAATCTCGTTTCAATTTTACCGGATGCGCCTTTCGCGTAATCCTCATACTCTCTAAATGGAACTTATTTCGTACGAATTCCGTAGGTACTATGTAGTAATATTAAGGCTTTAGGCAAATATACTCGCGCTATAGCTCCGGCGACGAGTTGTTACTCGACGGAATAATTGAGTTGATCTCATTCTGTTGTTGCTACTGCTGACAGGGTACTGCTGTACTGTGCACACTGAGTGTATTTAATAATTCCGTGAGCTCGGAACAAAAGCGGACCGTATGACAATGGAGTATTTCTCAGTAGTTCTGATGAGCCGATACCCGCTAAATATGAATCCCGCACCGCGCCGCACCGCGCCCGCGCCGCACCCGGCTCCCGAGCCCACAATCAGCCAATGTATTTACTTTGTCACTGACGTACTGTCCCCTACAGGCGGAGACTACAGTCGGTTAAGTGAACGATGTTATCAGCTAAGAAAGCTATTTAATTTGAATCATTGAGCAAATTGTGTGAGTGTACACCCGCGGGACGGAAGTTTAAACATAGGGACAGTCGACGGCGCGTTGGTGGTAACACTTTGCCCTTGAGCTGGCCTAGCGCAGTACGGGGTCTCGATATAATATAATAAGAGGCCAGCTTATACTGACGTGCGGCCTACTGAGCCATACCGTTTTTACTTAGGAACCATATCTACATTAAAACATTCGCGTACCTGTGTTCCTGTATGTTATTGTATAACTAAGGCCATTGCAATATAAAGTGTGATAATGAGCGAGTCCTGTTGACGTGAACGAATTAGTTTTAGTTTATAATGATAAATGATTTTATTTTTGTAAGTAGGTTTGCACAAACACTTTTACACGTCAATCATATATTTTTAAAACTAGATGAGATCGGCGTTTCTTATCTGACTACTCTGAGAAGAAAGGTCGAAACAAACTTAGAGGTCATAGTATCTTTTAAAGTCCAGACATAATCTTGGTCAGGTTATATGAAGACCATGTAGGTCGATATCTGAGATGGTCTTTTGAGGAAAGAACCACATATTGAGAGGACCTGTCCAGTCAGCGCACGCATTTGTCAGAAATCGTGCAACTCAACTCAATACTTAAGGAGCTCAACGATTCGACGAACAATACCAAAGAAAGGACATTTGGGTAGGCCACATAAATTTCTCAAACTGCCAGACCATGGAGAGAATTATAAAACAATTTATAGAGGTAATGAGGAACAGGGTGTAAAGTTCACTCAACCTCCATAGAAAAGGGAGGATCCTCCGACCAGACGGGTGTTGTGTCTGGCGGGCAACTGCCCGTTGATTCATGTCGGGCCGTTGTATCTATGCTAGTTGCGCGGTAAACTCTGCTTGCGCGATGCAGGATTTGCGTGACGTCAGTATGACGCGTTGTTTGCATGTGGCGTTGTAGACACCGCTACATCACTCCCCCCCGGAGACCGGAGGTCGATAGTGGGCTGAGTCTTGTATCTTGCGATGCTTGCCAGGCCAGCTGAGGTTCCAGTGAGTCGGAACCGGTTGCCGCATAGTTCACGGTGAGTCGGAACTGTCTGCGAAGATGTCCCCAGTGAGTCGGGGTGGCGCTGCGTTATGCTCCAGTGTGTCGGATGTGATACAGCGCCGGGTTAAGGCTGACTGCTGCGTCGACCAGGAGAGGAATTGAGCTCTTCTTGTTGACCGGCCGAAAGTGCAGTGTGCTGTGCCAAGGTTGCTGATGAGGCTGAGGGTGATGACCAGGTATGCGCGGTCGCTGCATGCTGGTAGTCAGGATACCCGTTGAAGCCGTGGGAGCTGGCTGGCTGGGTGACTCGCCGCTAACGCTTGCGGGAGTGATGATGATGACGTCACGCTGAAGTATTTGCACGAAGGCTGCGTTGACGTTCATGTTCGGGGTCACCAGTATAGAGGTATGAGGAACAGGGTGTAAAGTTCACTCATACTCTATAGAAAAGGGAGGATCCTCCGACCAGACGGGTGTTGTGTCTGGCGGGCAACTGCCCGTTGATTCATGTCGGGCCGTTGTATCTATGCTAGTTGCGCGGTAAACTCTGCTTGCGCGATGCAGGATTTGCGTGACGTCAGTATGACGCGTTGTTTGCATGTGGCGTTGTAGATACCGCTACAAATTTAGAATGAATAAAATAAATGACCCACATCGTCTTCGCATTCACAATAATTAAAATAATGTAATACTTTACAAAGTAAGCAAATGTCATTGTTTAAAAAAAATCATTAATGTCAATTATAATATTTATATTACAAAAAAAAACACTCAAAATGCAGAAATTGGAAGCAGCTCAATCCCAAGCCTTTTTGTCCTCAATATAATCATTTACGATTTTTAGTGAATATTTTAATATAAAAAAAAATAAAAACATTTTATTTTCGAATGGTAATATTTTTTTTAGCATGTATGGATGCTATACTATTGCGGGTTAACGGGAACGCCCTCTGTTAGTTAACATACTGTATGTAATGAAATGACATTTCATTAATTCAAAATTGCCGCGCTTCGCGCGTTCATAAGTTGTCAGTGAAAGTTGGTAGAGGGCACAGCGGTCGGAGTGATACGGGGATTCAAGGGCGGATGACAGTCAGATGATTTGTTGTTAAGATAATTATTATAAAAACTTGTAGAGAGATAAATGAAGGGATATAATTTATTGAGGAGGCGATATTGGTGAACTTTAAATGTCGTTTCTTTGTATTTTCAGGTGAGATAAAAGTGTAATTGTCATAGTTAAACGATAATTGTTGTAATATTGTTAAGGCGTGTTAAATAAAACAAAACTTTGTATTTTCAGAGAAACAATTTGTGGTTTATTTTGAAAATCCTCAATAATATAGGTACCTTATAAAACGACATTTTTGTCAACTAAAAGAAGATGGACCGGTTGCAATTTGAATTTACGATGTCAGCCTCAAATGATGGAAAATCTAATGTATTAGTTATCAACTCAATATCTACAGAAGAAGGAAAATGTTATGTTCTACCTGATGAGCTGAAACCGGTAAGTCATCATACAGATATTGTCAAAACGAGCACTTTCTCAAAAATAAAAAATAGCATAAAGAAAAGGCATCAAAGTAGAAAAATATGGATAAAATTAAATGAAGATCTTAAGAAAACATATATAGATGAGGAAGGTAATATGCAATTTTTAGATCAGTATTTAGAAGAAATTAGCACAAAACAACCAGGAGACAAAGATGACAATTTGCAACTTATCTTGGAAAAATTAATAGAAACTACAACAAAGAAAGAAAATCAACACACCCTAAAACATATTTCAGAGAAATTTATTATTGAAAAATTCTCAAGCAAGAACCCTAATGCAACGCAATGGATAGAGAATTTTGAAAAAGAGTGTGAGCGCTTTAATATATCAAAAGATGAAACAAAAATAGAAATATTGAGGTTATTTTTAGAAAAATCTTGTTTGGATTGGTATAGCTCGATGGCCATAAAACTAAGAAATAAATTCAGAATGGAATGAATGGAAAAACAAATTTTTAGAAACTTTTAAAAACCGTGGATGGGATGTAGTCACATATGCTCTTGGATTCAGGTATAAAGAAGGACTATTAATTGATTATGCTATAAAAAAAGAACGGCTTATACTAGATGTAAACAAATCGATAGACCCCAAAACAATGATAGATCTTATTGCAACAGGTTTACCTGGGTTTATCTTATATAAGTTAAACAGGGATGAACTCAATGACACTACTGATTTGTTCAACGAGATAAGAAAATATGAAAATATGGTGTACAAGAAAAACTCAACTATAATAAAGAGTGGTACATTACTTTATAAAAATTAAATTAATGAGAAGAAGCCATGTAAGACTTGTGAATCTTTGGACAAAGGAATTAGATATCATCCGGAGGAGTCGTGTTGGTTCAAGAAAAATAAAAATGAATCTGAAAAGGTTTTTAAAGCCAGAAATGTAAATAACAACTCAATTATTGAAGTAGATATAAATACTGAGAAAAAAAACGAGTAAGTACACCATTAATCAAAGTCAAGCTTTTATTAGAAAATAAACTAGAAGTGAGCGGCATTTATGATTCAGGCTCACAGGTCTCTTTAATAAATTCAAGACTGATAAAAGTAAAAGAAAAAAAGGATAATGTGAATATAGCATATATGAAAACGGTTAATGGTGTGAAGAAGACAGATGGCTTGATAACAATAAAAATAAAAATATTTGATTTAGAAGGAGAGGTGGATGTATATATAGTAGAAAATGAAGATTTTGATGATTTTATAATCGGAAACTAATATAAAAAAACTAATATAGAAACTAATTTGAATATTTTGATGATTGGCACAATAGTTTTTTTTTTTAAATATTCAATTATTTTAAGTTTTTAAGGTGGGTGACGTCGTCAGTGGCATAAAAGATTAAGTGCCGTTGCCTTACTAGTACAGTCAGTTTCAGAGAAATAGTACCCCTCCAAGACTTAAAGATTGTCGCCCGAGCACGCTCGGGCCCGCGTGTCACGTGAGCCTTGAGCAGCTCCCTCCCCCGCGCCCCGCCGCCGCACCCATCTCGTGCACCCACCGATCCGTCTCAAATATTATTTGCAATGTTTTTAATAATTTATATGGTATTTTATCGGCTTCCTTCTGGCCGAACCGTATAGATACCAAGAATAACTTACAAAAAGACACTGCGTGCGACTAAGATACGAACCCACATCGCGAGATCATCTAGACCGCGCCTTATACCACTAGGCTATTGGCACAGTTAGCAATCTTAACGAAAATTCGAATAGCATTACTCCTTTTATCGAACAAGGTTATTAACGGTCTAATCTTCTAGATATTAAGGTTTAAATTTCAACTTCCGTCTTATATTTAATACTAGCACCTTACCGACTTGTTTTACAAAATGCAATACGCAACTCCTCTATTAACTAAAACATAAGGTTGAAATTAGCATAGATGTCTTGTTTGGTTGAATAGAATGTGTTGATTCCGATTGTTGCACTACCCTCATTTTACTTCAGAAACTTAACTGCTGTATGAACTGCGAGTTAAGGTTGAATTTAGTATACTATTCTTCGCCTTATTTACTAAACTGTGATTGAGGGTATTTTTACTTTTCAAATGGTTTCATTTTCGTGCCGATTCGCTTGTGTGTAATTATCTTCATCGTAATATTATCCAATTTATTAAGTTTTTGACCAGTTGATTCTATTAATCGATGGTATGGTTCGATTAACAACTTTATTAAAGGCTAAAATTGTAGTTCTGTGGGAAAAGGAACAAAACATAAAGAAAATAGCACGAGATATAAGCATAACGGTAAGATTTAAGTTATTCTTACACATACCTATTTATTGTTGCAATCATGTTGCATTATTACTTACAAGTTGGATTTTTTTTATGTATTTCTAATATTATTTTCATTACAGAGAAAAACAGTTCGTAGATGGATACAAAGGTATCAAGCGACGGGTGATATGAAATGTGATCACCAAGGCCCTCGCCCGATTGCTTACACTAATGAATCGAAGCGACAACGTAATATGTATTGTGAAAGTTCACTCAGTGGCACCCTTCAAAACTACGCGTTCAAATGCTGACTTCAAGAAGTGTTAGACAGTGACGGCCATCCTATCCGTTATGAATAGGCAACTCAGCAGATTAACTGTGTAACTTATTTGATAAAAATGCATTGGAACATTTATATGAGCAAGTGTCAAGTGTTAATCATTCCCAATATCATTCCATTATCAGTGGGATCATTATCTCGTAGTCAATCAAAAATAAACAACCTTTATTATTATCAATCCAGTTCTTGTTTACAAGTAGTCTTGTAATGTGTTAACGATGCACCATCTGACCTCACATATTTTTCTAATGTTGTGTTAAATAAGGGTTATCAGAAAATGTGATAAAAGAGAAAGATGTATATTGCTATACTGTTATAGTTTAGCATGTTGGTTCTTCCTCTGTAATTCACAGTTTCTAGAAATATCTATAAACGAACCGTTATCTAAACCAAACTAGGGTATCTATTTTGTGTTTAGTTAATATTCTAAGTATAATAACCCCAATTTAACACAGATAGAAATCTGTATATTCAAACAGGAAGTGGATTCCATGAAGTCCTAGAAATGTAATTAAAGAAATAAATGAATATTGTTTATGCAAAATGCTAAGCTTTTATTACAAACCTCCATTTGATTTTTTAATAATAATTAACGAAAAAAACAAAACTAACTACTAAAGAAACTAAAAAATAATAATAAAGGTAAATTAATAAAATCAAAAAAAATCTTCTCGACCGCGGATTGAACTCGAGACCGTCGTATTGTTAAGCCGCAATGTTAACCACTAGACCAACATGCCACTTACGATACATTTCAAAAAACTTAAATAGGTTCGATGTCATTACCAAGATGTAACGGTTTCTATGAAGCGTGCTGTACATTGAATAAAAAAAAAAACTGTCAACACAACGTCATCAATCTGACATCTGTCAAAGTGTCAATAGGCGGAATAGACGTCTTAAATAATCGAATCCTACCTTAGCGTATCTATTTACAAATGTTTTTTTTATGAGTAAGTGTCCTCCAAGGAATATACCTACTACTCTCTGTCGTCACTAGAACAATCGACGCGGCGACTTAGAAATAGAATAATAACGCACGCGGCAATATTATTACTATTATCGCTGCAAGTTGAAACAAAGCAGCTTCCTGTATCCCATAACTCTTCCAATATATTAAATATTGTCGAGTGTTGAAATAATGTATGTAATGTAATGATATATAAACAAGAATGTTTATATTTTTGGTATTTATATTTATAATAATTTGATATTTGACAGATTGTAGACTATACTTGCCTCTTACTTTTTTTTCTTCTGAGGCAACGATACAAAACTGTACGGCCAAAGCCGACGTAATTTGAAGAGCAAAGAAGGTCAATCCTATTTTATCAAAAATATCAATAAAATATGAATATTTTTAATAATTAATTAGTCCGTAATGATCAGTAACGCTATTCCTCGAAATGTTTTTTCAATTACAACATTTAAAAAAATATGAACAATGCCCATTGAGCAAACTCAAACTCAAACCATTTATTTAAATTAAACCATTTACAGGCACTTTTGAATTGTTAAAAAGTCGGTCAGTCAGAAAATATGAAGCTAGTTGCCTATTCCAAAGCGTAGGTACCCATGGAGAAGAACGGGCAAGGCAGCAGGGCAGCGCTGGAGCGTGAGCGGGCGCGGGCGGTATTACCTACGTACGGCGCGGCGGCGCGTCACAGAGCATGTAACACTATAGGCGCGCGGCCGGCGTAGCCATGACTGGCGCACCTTTAGCAGCGATAAATTTTGTCAGTGTGTGCGTGTGACGACGCATACAAACCGTGTTCGGTGCCTACTCATTTTTTGTATTTACTCTGACAATCAACAAGTCACAAGGGCAAATGTTAAGTAAAGCTGGCCTAGATTTAACTAAGGGTTGCTTTACCCATGGGCAACTATACGTGGCATGTTCACGTGCGAGCAATGCCAGTAGTATTGTTGTTTTAGCCCAAGAAAATCGTACATATTTTTCAATAAAGTTTATACGAAAAACTAAAAATAAATAATAATTAAACTAAAAATGCAAAAACGAAAAAAAAGACCTAAATGGAGAAATATGTACAAAAAAAGTGAGCCGTCACGGGACGCCTGGCAGATGTGAAACATTGCGCATGGCGACGCGTCGCCACACAGTACACAAGACTGTGACTGTATATACATATACACCATCATATAGCGTGGCGACGCGTCGCCACGGCATGCGTCGCCACGCCAGAAATTTGTTTTACGTGCGGCTATAGATGTTTCACATCAAAAAAAACATCGATTCATAAAATAGAAGAGTTTCATTAATTAGCATAGGGATTTATTTACGCAGAATACAGAATTAATAAGTTATCGTAAACTCTGCGAACTGAACAATAACTTTTTTGTTAAATTCCACGCGGACGAAGTCGCGGGTAACAGCTAGTATAAATCATATAATAGGAGACCTAGTGACAGCTCTTTTAGCTGGATCACCTGTCCCTGTACAGTAAAGATGGAGTACCTACCCTGCAGCGAGCTATCGTCGCACTACATCGCTTTGGTCGGAGTGCACACGCGCGGACGCACTTCGTCTCTGTCACGCGCCGCTGTCCTGCCGCTGGTTTTATTGTGTCGCCGTAACGTACAGCCCTAAACGTGTACCCAATACTCAAACAGTGAACCTAAGCCTTACCTATATGGAACTGTCGTGCCTGAGTCCCCACAATATTACTACACAATTATATCTCGAAATGCCAGAAATTCCCGAGCGAGCCCTCTGTTTTCAAAAAACACAACTTTGCAGGTATATGTACGTTCCCAGTGAGAATGTTATCCCGCTCCGATGTCGCACTAAATCATTTTTCGCGAAAACATTTTTGGGTCACGTCAGTACCTACACGGCGGCGTACCGTCGGCAAAATAACTGGTTGCGTGCAGCCACAGACCACACGTGCTAACGTGCATATAAAGTGACCACGCGCACTACCCCAACGACAGCAAAACCACGCATGCATATAAAGCACGCAGCGAGGTAGCGACAGCAAAATAAGGTAACGAGGTTCTGCTGACGGCAAAAAGCATGCATGCATAAAAGGCGAGTAGCGATAGCAAAGCAAACTGAGACCTAAGGCGATGACCACGTCGTCGCGCCGCATGTAAATTAGTAGTGAGCGATGCGTACGCAGACAACATGAGTATTCATCAGGTAAGGTTGCGCGGTGTTGCACGGTGCGCGGTGCACGATGCACTGCTCCTGGAAATTAAATGAAGTAATATTTGTAAAGTCCGTTCATTAACACATTATAAGCAGGTTGTGACAGTAAAGCCATATTCAAGCACAACAGTACAAATAACTTCACCTGCACAAATCGTTAAAGTACACATTACACATTCACTCGAGAGGTGTTCTGTGTCAATACACAGAACACGTCTCGAGTGAATGTCTGTGGGTGATTCTAGGACCTTCTGTTTTTCGTAAGGTTTCGTATTAGCGCTCTACAGCATACCTACATACAATGCGTGCCACGAAAAATGAGACTTGACACACCACGTGGTTTGACATGCGCAGTACACGATTTTAGGTATCTTTAGCGGTATGAGGTCTGAGTGCGGGACGGGACCGGACTTCATAGGGGCGGCGGAAAGAGCGGGGGAGGCGGGGTCAAGTCTCATCTTTCGTGGCACGCATTGTACCCTAACAGCTACATACTCTAGCGTCACAACCGCGGCGGCGGCGCGGCGCCCCTGCCGGCTGCGGCGAAAGGTTACACCAAAGCTAACGCGGTTGTCCCATTTCAAAACCTAGTAAGGGACACTTTTTACAAAAATCGTTTTATTGCATAATCTTGCTAACCTAGAAGGTCTCTACCAAATACAAAAACACCAGCGTTTTAAACTTACATATAAGGAGATAATATTTAAACATCGATACCTAGTAAGTGTACCTTTCACTCCCTAGTGACTAGTGTTGCCCAAAATCGGTCTTGGTCTTGCAGTCTTGGTCTTGTTCTTGCATTTTTGCAAGACCAAGACCAAGACCAAGACCGACTTATTGTAGCAAGACCAAGACTGACCCCTGCAAGACTTGAGCAAGAACAAGACTAAGCCTGCAAGACTCTTGCGTCTCGCAGTTAAGTCAAACTGAGATTTGGGCGTTATAGTAGGTATTTGGTTTCAATCCCGATTTTGATAAACGTTCCCCAAAAACCGGTATCAAAACCGTAACGTCATAACACTAACAGGTATTGTATTGATTATTATATGTTTCGACTATTTAATAAGTAGGTAGGTAGCGTGTTACTTACTTTTTTCCCATATGTGATAAAAATGTACCTAGCATAACTTTCTAGCAAAGTTCATTTCATACCTTGTAGGTATATCTACTTAGAGTATTATATCGACGCCCCCGGGGAATAAACCGGTAATCGCAAAAATCAAATTTTACAGGAAAAATGATTTAGTGTTTTTGGGGTATATCTCTTCAACAAAAGGTAATTATGACAACGTTGTTACATGACGGAAAAGCTAATTTTTACCCGAAAAGTTTAAAGTATTAACTGTAACTATTAAATTTACACAGAATTAGTTATTCACCAAAATACATATTACCGAAAATGGTTTCATACAATTTTTAGGGTATTGATATCTTACGATCCGGACTTATCCATATTATTCCAGTAATGTTAACTTACCGAATTATTCTTGTAAATTTCTTAAAAATCATAGGCATAATATTGCTTTACTGGATTATTAAACGTGTTTTTTCATTACAGAGAGAGATTGTGAGATGTTCAGTTACCGACTTATTATAGTAAAATTTTAAATAACCATAAAGGGGTAAAGTAGTGTAACCCGTATTTTATAGAAAATTTTTTGTAGTCATATTATCGTAATCATTAAAAACCGATTAGGTAAAATTTTGTCGTCGGTATCTTCGAGGGAATAATTAAAGAAAACTCACAAAATGTAATTAAAATTATAACGTTTATTGAGAACAAAGTTCTTATTGAGATCACAAATTACAATCAATAAAAGTATAAAAAAGTAGCCAAGTAAAAACATTAATAACTAATCGGTATTATCATTGGCATCATCATTATCATCGCGATCATCACTATCTTCTACAAAACTTAAGGATTCATAAAATGCGTGGTAATACCGTGGAATCGCTCAACTATTGCACAGACAGTATATCTGTATGCAACGCCTTGCTTTTAGGAAGAGGTTGATGATAAGCACATGCCAATACAGTATCTTCTATCAAAGTATCTGTCTTAGGTTTTCGCCCACGTCGTTTGGTTTGAAATGAATTCGAAATATTGAATTCAGAATATTATACCACATCAAAATCATATTTAAAGAAAACCTTGTCTTGTTGGGATGATGATACATAAATTTCCATTACATCAGACCAGCGTATCGTGTTCCCACCTATATCGCGACGCCAAATCAAAGGATTTACCAATTTTTTAATGTCTAAAATATCTGTTTGCTCCAATTCTTTCACAGTATATTTTCTCCCGAGACTTTGGATCTCTATCACAATCAGCGTATTTTTTCTTTGGTAGATCTGAAATCAAAATAATATTATTTAATAAATAATTGCCAAAAATTCTAAACAAAAACTCAAAATATTATGGGAAAAAAATACTATAAAAGAGTTGGGAGCTTGGGAGCAAACAGACCTGAATGATCCTCAGTGACCGTCAATATGGCTTTCGCCGGGGACGGTCAACTGGCGATCTTCTTGTGTATGTCACGCACTGTTGGGGTGAAGCCATCGAGGAACACGGCGAAGCACTTGCTATATCGCTTGATATCTCGAAGGCCTTTGACAGGGTCTGGCACGCCGGTCTACTCAGCAAGCTTCCTGCTGATGGCATCCCAGCTGATTTTTGTAGCTGGATATCAGACTTCCTTAGTGAGCGGTCGATCAGAGTAGTCGTTGACGGCTGCTCCTCTGACCTTATGGCTATTGATGCCGGAGTTCCTCAGGGGTCTATTCTCTCTGCAACTCTTTTCCTGCTGCATATCAATGACCTACTTCAGCCTGGTATTGTTGGGTACGCAGATGACAGTACTGTTTCAGAGAGATACTTGTCCAGCACAAAGGCCAGCGGGGCCGAACTTCGTTTCTTGAGAGAGGCCATGGTGGAGCGGACAGATTTGACCTTAAGCCTTGTCTCCCAGTGGGGTGATGACAATTTGGTTTCTTTTAACGCCACCAAAACACAGGCGTGTGTTTTTACCGCCAAAAGGAGACGTTTCGACCAGACTCCTACTTTTCGGGGTACATCTGTTCCTGTAACAGATCGGCTCGAGTTCCTGGGCATGGAGTTGACATCTAGTCTCAACTTTGGCGCCACCATCGAGTACAAAGCCCAAACTGCGGCCAGGAAGCTGGGCATCCTTAATAGGGTGAAGCGATACTTCACGCCTGGACAGCTTTTATAACCCTTTACAAAGCACAAGTCCGATCCTGCATAGAGTATTGCAGCTAGGGCTTGCAATATCCGTTCATTTTTACTATCCGGATATTACGAATATTAATATTTTACTATCCGGATAATCCGGATAAAGCGGATAATACGGATATTTTTCCGTTTTTATCATAAATAAAACTAATAAGCTTTTGTAACACGTTTTAATCAGTCTCTCAAGCAAAATGACAAAAAAAAAAAATAGGTAAACTGTACCAATATTTCAAGTAAATCACATAAAAAAACTAGTTCACTTTCTAAAATTATACAATAAAATACCGATACCACAAATAATTTGTACCTATTCTTCTCATACTAAAAACTATTCTAATTAAAAATGAGATCTTACATTTATCACAAATCACAAAATCCCAATCAAATCAACTTATTTAAAACATAATAATTCAATAAAAATATCACGTTCCCTGACAAATCAGCTCAATTATTAAACAACAATAGTATAAATCAAATTTAATAGAACAAAAATTAACAAAATATCTCAAAATAATCAAATAGCCCTTTATAATAAAATATTACGTAATTCTTAAATTATTTTTTATCCAAATTCTGGTAATATGATCTTAAAAAGCTTAAACTATCTAATGAATCTTCTTTCATAGAAGTTCTCAAATGGTTACATAAATATCCTGTCGCAGAGAACACTCTTTCTGCTTCAACGCTGGTCGGTGGTATTGATAAAAGTAGATTGTAAACCCTTTCTAAATTCCTGCTTCTCTGACCATTCTCATCAAATAGTGCCATCTCTACTCGAATTGTGGTGTCTAAATCATTTGTTGAAGAAGTCCGTCGCTGCGCAGAAGATGGCTGGCTCATAAACCGGATGATTTCTTCTCGTATTTGTGTTTTAATTGATACGCTTCCAGTTGAAGAAGAGCAACCTTCTGTATCTTGAGTATTATGCGCTGAAGTTAAGACTGTTTGATCTGGTTGTTGTGTGTCAAAAAATGTAGAAAGAATTTTAACAATCGTCTTTCTCACAGATTCGTTTGAAGGATTTTCAAAAGGACTGTCGTGTGTACTTCGCTCTTCATAAAAATTGTGAGGGTTGTGTAAATATGTCATGGTACCGATTAGTTCTAGAACTCGTCGTTGTGATATTCTTCTTTTGAGTGATAGTAGAAGTTCATTACTGATAATGCTATCTTTTTGAGATAATTTCTGAATCATAAATCTTAACGCTGTGTCAGCAGTCAGTAAGTTTGCATCTTCTTCACAGATCGCTTCTACCGTAGCTTTAATTATATTAAGGGATTCCGAAATTTCTTTAAGATGTTGTAATTCCGTATCAGTAAATGATATATCAGATTTAAAATCAATTAATGCTTTGAAAACAGAATCTTTTATTAATAAGAACCGATCAATCATATTAGCAAGACTGTTCCATCTTGTTTTGCAGTCTAAGATAAGACGAACATTCTTTTGTTCTCCTTCTGCGGTGTATTTATAAAGCACCTCGGACTTGGTCGGTGATTTTTTAAACATCTTGACTACTTTTCTAACTCTTTGTATTATTTCGTTATAATCTTTGTTTCTTAAACAAACTTCAGTTCTACGACCGGATGCATGTACATTATTTGTAGCTACAATAAAACCTTCTTCACCATCGGAGTCTTCAAATTCTTGTACATCTATATCTTCTGTACTGTCATCATTATCAGTATTGTCTTGTGCAGCAGCAGGCTCTTTTTTATTATACAGAACGTCTAGAACTCCTAGCTGAATCCCGTGTGCATAACACAATTGGTGGTACACTGGTGTTTTTTTTCCTAGAGCACACATCACCGAAGCGCCATCTGTTACCAGGCAAATAACATCATCGTTCAGTGACAGACCATACTGTGCCAACTTTGATTTGAGAAGGTTAAGGCAATTATCCGCCGTACCTTTACCTGACATCAACGAGAGTCCTAAATTTCTAAATGATTTGTTTTTAAACTGTGTAGAGTGTATATTTATGTTCATAAATCTTTTATTTTGAACTGATGTCCATTCATCCAGACTTACTGCAAAATTGCATTCCCTCGATTTCAATCGGTCCAATTCTTTCTTCAGGTCTAGCTTTAATTCTTCACAATGATTTAAAACAATCTTTTTAATTGTGTGGGGTGATTGTGGTAATTTTAAACCACTTTTAAAAAAAAGTTTACGCAATGTCTGAGATGTACAGAAAGCACTGAATGCAAATCCGTCTAGAGCTGCCAATTTAGAAATCATCACTTCCATACTCTCGTGCTCATCAGACTTAAAATAATCGACTATTTTAGCTTTTTTATTAGGTGTCACATTTTCCTCAGAATAAGTCGTGGATGCTTGTGTCGAACTACTTGGCTGGCAAACCGATGTGCCTTCTGGTCTTGAAGTGCTTTGATTTTTAACATTAATTGAATGTTTTGATCGAAGATGATTATGTAAAGCTGATGTCGATCCTGCGATTTTCAAAACTTGTTTACAAATATTGCATTGTGCCTGAGCACCATCAACACTGCGTTTAAAATGCTGCCAGACTGAGTTTTTCATTTGCGAACATTTTTTGTATTCAAAAAATTGAGTTTTGGATGCCATTTTTAGCAAATCTGAATATTTTTTTTATCACAAAAATCTGAAAACAAAGAAAAGCCCTATTTAATTTTGAAAATTCTAGACTTATTAAACAACATTGACACTATACGAGTTAATAGAAGTAAGTACATTACTATCAACAGCCATAATGAAAGTGAAAAATTTAAGTTACGTACATTTGACTGCATCGGCTTTTTACACAAACTTAACACAACACCTCTCTACATGGAATACAACTTGTTTATGAGTGTACGAAGCACAGAGTACATTAATATATATGGGTATAGAGTATTCAGCCGACCTCTACGTCATGCGCCATCTGGTGGCTAACGACAAAACAACTTGCAATGTGCGTTTATACACTTTCACACACACACACACACACACACACGTGTACTCTTTAAGAAATAGTTCCTTTTTGTTTTTTCACTTTTATTGTTATATTTGGTTAAAAAGAAACACAAAATTAAATGTCACAAAGTTTTATTAAGTTTCTAGAAACAATACAGACGATATTATTTGTATTAAGTACTTAATTTGTGTATTTTCCTTCTCTTGCTATGATATATTAAAGCCTGATTCTGTATTTCGTCAGCCGAATCAACATCTTCTTTCTTCATCATCACGGGTAAACAGAACAGAATGAAGTCACAATAATCCAAAAAACGTAGCCAGGTCGTAAATAAAATCCACAGTTAGAAATTCCAAAACGCATTCTATAGGTTCGACAAAACACCAAGAATAAACAACAATGCCGGAATGGCTGACAAAGTCGTTCCTTTACAAGACACTTTTTAAAGTGCCAATATTTCATTTGAATTGTAATTTGCAAACTATTTAATACATATACGGTAAACCTGCGATTGAAAAACTAATGTTATTTAAAGCTCAGTTTTTTTGTTCGAGGGAAATAAACTAAAATAATTACAATGTTACTTTCCTTAGCGTTGCCTTTAATTCATGAAATGAAACGTTATTCTTTTGGGTATGGCTCAGTGTTGCTATAGAAATATTTTATTGAATTTTGTTATCATTTTATTTAATTTTCTTTCTACTAAGTTTATAAATAGTTTAAATTTATAAATCTTCAGACAATATTTCATAATATTTTAAAATTTTATTATACATGAAAATGGTACAGATAGGCCATCTGTTGAGTAACGACGGAACTATAGCTCAAGCCTTTTTGTCAATACAAAATAAAAATGTACTAAGTGAAAAGACCCTGGTACGAAGGACCGGACCGCCGCCGGTTGACAATAACAATAAGGGGCTCAGCGTGGGTGAAAAGTTTAAAACACTGGAACTGGTTTTAAGTGAGAAGCAACCGTGCGTGCGTTACAATACAATACAATGTTGAAAATGCGTGTAGTATGGATTTGAGTTAAAGTTAACAAGTGGTCAATGTTGTTATGATCTCTGTCACTAAATTGACTTATTGTGATTTGTGAAGTGAATAAATAATTGCAAGAGTGATTAACTATATTAAAATAATAAATAAAGTAATAACAGTTATGTACTTTATGGATGACAGCTTTTTATTTAATACTAGCAGCGCCCCGCGGTTTCACCCGCGTCAGTTTCGATCCCGTGGGAATATCGGGATAAAAAGTATCCTATGTGTTAATCCAGGAAATGGTCTATCTATGTGCCAATTTTCATCCAAATCTGTTTAACGGTTTACGCGTGATTGAGTAACAAACATCCAAAACACTTAAATGGGATGTCATTTATCAGATATTTTTCCCGTTTTTGCAACATTTTTCTTTGATGCTTCGCTCCTATTGGTCGTAGCGTAATGTTCTACAGCCTAGAGCCTTCCTCGATGAATGGACTATCCAACGCAATAAGAATTTTTCGATTCGAACCAGTAGTTCCTGAGATTAGCGCGTTCAACCAACCAAACAAACTCTTCAGCTTTATAATATTAGTATTGATTTAAAAGAAAAATACAACTATCCGTAACATCCGAAAAATCCGGATGCTGATGCAAGTAAAATCCGGATTTCAAAATAGGCGGATATCCGGATAATACGAATATCCGGTTATCCGGATTGCAAGCCCTAATTGCAGCCACCTTTGGGATGGCTCAGCGAAATACCAACTTGCCGCGCTTGACTGGGTAGAACGCAGAGCTAAGAGGCTCATTGGAGACGTAAAACTGGTGGATGAACTCCGCCGAGAGCGAGCAAGTTACCGCTAATATGCATAGTAGGTGAAAATGTATGTCCCGGGTGATACCTGTAACAGTGCATTACCGAAAATGTGTACCACAAAATTTACGATAATAAACCTGTAACCGCGTTAACCAGAAATTTTGCTGAAATATTTTACAGTAATATTTCTTTACCGAAATGTAGCCACAGAATTTAATTTGTAATAATGTATTTCGTTATTTTTCTAGTAAATAAAAAATGGAAAATTTCCAAAGAACAAAAGTGTTATTAGGAAAAACGTTGGAAATTACCGCAGAAAAAATTTGAAAAAAATTGCATATGTGTATCCCGACCCATAGATACCGTAAATGGTATAACAGTAAAAAGTCAGTAATAGTATAATACAGGTTTATTCCTTGGGGGCGTCGATATTATACTTGTATAAGTCTAATGTGCAGATCTAACGTTAGTAGGTTGGTAAAAATTATGTACCTAGGTATTTATGTTTCAAAGTTTATATTATTCTTCTATTCAGCAAAATTTAAAACTAACAGCGCGTCGAGTAGGTCTAGTACTAGTAGCAGTTTTTAAGCCAGCCGATGTTATGGTACAGACGCTAGCGTCGCTAGCACATCAAGCTACTACAATCTGCCATATTTCTTTAACAGATTTTCAACTTTATCGCTAAAGCATTAAGGTTCATGGTTGATTTACCTTAGCGCTTCCCCCTTAAATCGATGAAGCTTTAGAAAAATAATTATCCCCTCATAACGAATCTAAAATAAAAGTAGTAAATGGGTCATTCAATTATGTAGATGATTAAAATGCCTCATGTGACGCGTCTATAAAGCAGTCTACACACCAAACCCGCCGACCCGCCGACACAGCCCGGCTTGATGTTCCGGCGGCTTTTATTTCAAAAGAATCATGTCGGCGTCTTGTACCCGCGCGTGTCGGCGGGTCATCATGTCGGCGGGTCGGCGGGCTTGGTGTGTAGACTGCTTTAGATTCATTCGGATTCATGGCCGACTCGATGCCGCGCGGGGATTCCCGCAATCTTCCGCATTTTTTGTCAGGTTCAAGCATTTATGCACTTTATTGTAATAATTTTATAGTTTATTTTCAAGTGCGTTAATAATACGAGGAGACCGCTTGGCGCTGCGTTCCCTTTGTCGCGGCATTTGAAAGCGAATAGCGTGAGCGCGAAGACAGTGTTGACCTCGCAAATGAACTTTAGCAATACAGCTGATCAGGTAGCCCTTTCGAGTTTTATTTACATTGCTGTTTTAAGTGAAATAAGTGAATTTACTATTTTTTAATTAAAAATCTCATTGGGTCAGATAGAAATAATGATTTTATACAGTTTACAGAAAAAAATTGCAGAAAAAAACTTTAAAAATTAAGAAAAAGCCGAAGAAAAATTTCAACGCAGGAGGGTCCAGAATCATGTACTGAATCCATGGTAAGCGGTTGCGCGTCGATGTCCCTGCCACCTTGAGCAATAAACTAATAGGTATTTGAATGTAGTCTAGTCTAAGTAGTAGAGTCTCGCAAGACTTGCGAGACTCTTGCTGCAAGACCAAGACCAAGACCAAGACTGAGAGCGCAATACCAAGACCAAGACCAAGACCAGGTGTATTGACGCAAGACCAAGACCAAGACTGGCTAAGGTCTTGTCTTGGTCTTGCATTTGGGCAACACTACTAGTGACCATTTAAAACCTAGTAAGTCACTTTAACCAATTCAAAAAAATACATTCCATAGGCTGACCAATATTACGTTTATGCGCTCTCCTGTAAAGGACATTGCTCGTCGTCCATACATAGTTGGCCTAAGACCCAACAGGGAGGTGTATTTACTTTTTGGGTTTTAGATAATGTATATATTCGATTGAACTCTAATTAAAACAACGGACACTTTTTGAGAATTCGGAAAAAATCAAAACACTTTCGAATTTTGAGTTATAATTACGTCAATAAAAACATTCGGTATGTTGCAATAACAGCATTTATTACTAAATGTAAGTACGTACTTACATTGGATTATAAATTGTAGGTAACGTTTTATTGCCACACTGCTAGGTCAGTCATAATACTCTGAACTTCTGTTTCGAAAACAGCTCTGCTGCTATAATTCTATATCCCGCTGATGCTGAGTTTTAAAGGCTTGCATCCTTGTTTTCCAACCTACTCGTTATCCAAGTGAGAGCATTATAGGGTAGTTAGATAAAATCGGAAAAGTAAGAAAATGCAAACGAATTCAGTACGCGACCAACGCAAACGCAGATCGAGCACAGAATACGCGCGCCAAGTGACATTACTACCAAATGTCAAAATGTCATCTGTCAATTCATCAATTGTCAGTGTCCATATTATTGCTCGTTTCAAACAGCGCTTAATGGAGTTTTTTGATAAGCCGTATTATGGTTCCGCGACATCATAGCGGATGTTTGTAACTAAAAACCATTATCGTATATCAAGTGTTGAGAATACTGACGCTTGTCTCTGTCAAACTCTTATTAAGAGTGCTGTTACAAAGACTTGGCTATATGAGCTATAATACCTTTGCCTATTAAAAACCTCAAATTGAACCAAAAAATAATAACACCGATGATTATGACGGAAGTGAATACTTTTTAAAATGTTTTCGAAATTAAGAAGTGTCCGTGCTATTAAAATATTTGTAAGTATATTATTAAAAGAACTAGTAATTATACATAGTAAATGTTTCATGCGTGTTGATTCATAGGCCATTTTTTACAATGTCCTTTCATTTTAAGTCCTTACTAGGTTTTGAAATGGGGCAGCCGAACGGGAAGGCGAGTGGTGTGCGGTAACGACAGCAAAACAAAATAAGGCTGGGCACAAACAAGGCGCGGGTGAGGCTTTTAGCGGTCGGCTGTGTGCTGCTGCGGCTAATGGTGCTGCATGGAGGCGCCGGTCGCGCCGCGTGCGAGGAAATACTTTACGATAGTTGATGCAAAAAGGGTTTAATTAAACTATTTTAAAGTCAATGTTGATTAAAGTGACAGATTTCGCTTACCTACTAAATGTTACTTACCTACCAAAATGATGATGATGATGATGATGGCATGCTGTTGTTGTGGAGGGGAACAATGCGCATTGGGCGGCTTCGTTCTACAAATCTTGTTGGAAAAGTGATCGCAAGCCCTGGTTTTGTTAGGGTCGATTTTTTAATGTCGTCATCATGAACGACGTATCAGATAGAGGAACCATCACAAATGTATGTATAATGCGATATTGAGGAAAAACGAGGGCAGCGCGCCATTGAATACTGTCTCCGCGAGACGAGCTCTGAGCAAACAGCGTGCTATCAACATTGCATCAGCACACAAGCGGCACACAGCGGCATACATGCGACACATTCACGCTGACA